>CM077631.1:1209604-1623026 GCA_039566895.2 Turritopsis rubra
TCAAACAAATATGGGTTTTACCAGGTCATATGTTAGTTATGTCAGAAGAAACGCAAGTGGAGCTAATAGCTTATGATCAGCTTCCAAAGATTGGTCCATATACTAATAAACCCAAGAATTTATTAGAAGTTATCGAAGGTGACATTCTTGATAATTTGAATTGAGTTTTTTTAATGAAGATAAAGGTTCGAGGCAACAACAAATTCGTTACTCTTAACTCTTCAGTGTTAACATAACAACAATAACAATAATAACAACATCAGTTAGAATGACCTGTTTTGGTAAATTGGGCAATAATTGATTTCAATTTTGTTAATGGTTAAATACTTTTCACTGATTTTCAGATATTCCAGTCATTTTGAGATCTTCATATTTCCAACATGAAATACGAATGCAATGCACTTCTTACACTTAAGATCTAAATTTCTGAAATTAAAATGACATCAAAAATATCTTTTCAACTAAAATGCCACAAATTTTAAATGCCACAAAAAAACCTTTAAAATTCATATAATGCAAAACCCAAAGGAGTGTTTTTTTTTTATAAGAATCAATTTTATATAAAAAAACAAGATTCTTCGCAAGGTTTCATCCATTTTGCACAATACTTTTGTTAGTTATTTTGTGATTAATTTGTTGTTACTTTTCTATAATATGGTGTCACAGTGTGTTATTGATGAGAATTTAATTTCTTCCCAAGGAGAAAGTTTTTGTTTTGTTTTATTTTTTGGTATGTGAACATTCGTATTAACACAGATGCCTGGTTGCAATAGAATAGAATCACTCATCATTTCATTAAGTCTTTGGAATAAATATATAAAAGTATATACTTTTGGAAAGCGTTTTTTTTACTCTATAATGGAATATGTAGAATATAATATTTTTTGGAAAATTGAGCTCGATTTAAGGCTACCATTTTCAGTGTCCACACATCCACAAATGTTTTTGGTTTGAAAATTACTTTTTTCAGAAGTCTATACTTTAAACAAAAATTGTGCAACACTATTTTCGAAATATTTCCTTCATTCAAAAAATATATAGATTTCATTTTGCTTCATTGCATAATAATTTTTTAACCAAATAATTATTTATAAAAAGCTAATGTACGCAAAAGTTGTATTTTTGATGTTAATTCTCCTTTAAAGAAAGCTGAACGATGAAACTTTTGGTATGGTATTTTGGTCTCATATTTCATTCAAATTCTCTTTCATCACTTCCATACTACTAAAGTGTTAATTTAGAAAGTCACAAAATATTAGCTTTTGTATTTTGGTGAAACCTCGAAATTAAAATGTCACATAATATTTTAATAATGTGCTCTTTTTTCTTATAAAATAAGAAGTTATTATTATTTTCCAGACACTGATTTTTCAAACGTTTTTTTCTGTTTATGTTTTCAACCCCATTCAAACTGAGAGAACAAACTCTAATCACATAACATTGTATCATAACAAGAATAACAAAAAAGGATGTTGCTTTTAATCTTTCACTTCATAATGAATTTAACATGATATGCTCAAAAACATTTCCATTCCTTTTTCTTATCCTAGTCAAGGGGTGATATTTTGAGGGAAGGGCACTCTTTTTTAGCAGGTTTCCTTATTCAAGAAAATACAACATGTTGTTTTTAGACACATCTAGTGGAATACATGATGTTATTTATGACAACCACAACTATCAGTACGTTTATATCATCTTGAAGTCTGGGTTGATAACTATATACACGTTTGTCAAACCAGCATACGAATGGAGACATATACTTACCAATTCACTTTGTAAGGGAGAGGAACACAAATTTCATCACTTGCCTATAATCAATGCAAAAAAGTTCTGGTATGGACTGAAAAGCGTTCCTCCTCACAATTTTGTATATGCACGACTACCATAAATTTTACGAAAGAAGATGATCAAAATGTGACTGTTTCTGGTATAAAGGCATTGCTTCATAATTGTCTTCCTATGAATATTTGTGTGATATCAAATGATGTGTTTTGCTTTTTACCATCATCTCCGAATGGACTTATGTTATTTTGGTCGATGGAGACCAATAAAACGACAGTAAGTTATTCAAATCACGATATGTTTTTAATGAGAGTTTTTCATTAATCAAATAACGTGTTTTATGTTGTCAGTGGGCTTTGTTTACAAGTTATGTAATGTTGTTTTCTTTTACAATAGGTTCACATGTGGGGTGAAATGTTTAATGAGCAGACTATCCCAGCATCAACTGCGGATTATCAAAGTATTGTTACGTCATCAATTTCACTGTGGATTAATGCATCAAATAATGATAACCGAATCATATCTACTGCAAATCATCCAACGACTAATGAATTGGTTGTGCTGCAAAATGATCTTCAAGTTCATCTGATTCGAAAACTTGAAAATAACAAAATCAATGCTATGTTTCTCTGTAATTTGGAAGTAGAAAACGAGAAGGATAGTTTTGCCAAGCAAGTGCTAGCACTGTATCCGGTCCAACGTTTTTTACTTGTTCTTACTATGGATGGCATTATCAGTATTTTTGACATTCGTGGTGGCCTTTTCCTCTGGAAATCTACTACCTTTAAGTCAAATTCACCGAATATATGGGTCCGTACAGGGCCTCACCCCACCCTTGGTGTTTGGAACAAATCAGGAATTTGGAATCTTCGACCAAAACCAATTGCTGAACAAATGCAAGACTTTCACAATAAAAGTCATCCCGACCAGAAGTCTGAGGAAAACATTTCAGTCAAAATTCCAGATGTTGAATTTGCACTTGATGTTTATGAAGAGCAAAAGAAACAGATGAAGAGCAAACCTGGCCGAAGAATAAAACAAGGTGTCAACCGAAGTTCAGCCATCCCTATTCATTATCTGTTGCAAATTTTACGGCAATGGAAACTAACAAATCTATCGACTGACATGGCTTTAACAATGACGTTGAAAATGAAGGAGTTGCAACTTGACAGCGTTGGGGAAGATATTAATATCAACCAATTCACATGTTTGTTGAATGAGATTAAAGATCCTGTGTTATTATTGGTGTTATTTAATGACAAGAATCTCCCATTTTTCTTCCGAAAAAAATTGATCGTTAAATTAAAAGAATTTTTGGAGCATCCTTCATCCAAGTATTTTGAAGATCCAAAAATTTTAAAAATATTTCATGATTATGCACAAACAGATAATACTATAAAAGAAATACTGCTTTCAGAACCCTCTCCTGCAAACGCCAATTCTTTGGGAAACATCATCGAAAAAGAGTTTGATGGTTTGTTGTTGTTATGTATGAACCAACATGTTACTGTGACAACACTTGATACATTGCTCATACATTTGATCGAAGTAGATTCGAAAGCATTTCTTAATCAATTTCTTTCAATACTCATCCCTTTGGAATGTTTACAAACAAGTGTTTACAACATGAAAGCACATGATGAAATTGATGAAGCTGTTAAGAAGGCTGTTTGGAAAACTTTACTGAGGTGATTTGGATTTCTTTTTGTAGTTTCCTGTTTTCTTGTTGTTACTCAAGGTTAAGTAGATTTCATTTGCTTTCACATCTTTTCTTAGATATTATATTAAGAGAGTAAACAGTGTGACATTGTGAAAGAGGGAGGAAAAATGATAATGTCATGATACCTATCTAGTGCAGTGCTAATGATTTAGGCTTTGAAAGATTATAACCTGAAAGTCTCTGCAAATTGGATGTCGAGCGAATGAAAAGACATTATAACAATACAATTGATATCAGTTAAATATTAAGACAACATTGGATATCAAGGTTTATCTTGGAGTTGACAAAGCAACCAAAATTATTTCTTGTCATATGTTCTATACAATATATACTTTTTTTCAAATAAACAACATTATGTAAAAATTTTGCAAATAATTTGTTGGTAAATAACATATATCTTTTTTTAATGTTGATATCTATGATGGTTTATCTGAATAGGAAAGTGATTGATAATGTCATTTCGTGGGTCTTTCATCAAAACGATAATCAGTATAACTTAATGTCCAAGCTGTGGTTAACTTTTATATGAACCTTTATTTCTATGCGACAATATTTCTTTGTTGTTTTTTAGGAAAAATTCTTTCACATTACATCAGGTTTGCATTCTGCTTTGGACACAATCACCTGCAGTTTTACTGACGTTTTTGCAACAAGCCAAACATGTGATAGAGACAGTTTTTGATTTTGGTAAAGACGTGCTATCTATGGTATAATCATTTAGTTCTCTTGAAAAAAAAATTTTTTCTGAAACTACCTCAAGATGGGAAAACTTGAAGTTTTTAACTCGGAGTCGTAACTTATCCGTCTCCAACTCAAGCTGCATAAACAACGAAATTGATTGATTTTTTCTTTGTTTACACTTTCTCTCCATTTTATTAAAGGTATTTTGTTGTGTTATTTTCTGTAGGATATGCTTATGAAAAGTATTCTTCAAATAATATACATCCCCTTGAAGTCATCTGCAACTCTTCAACCTGATGGCAATAAAGAATTAACTGAACGAGTTCATGTGTATTGTTCGTGTTTACAAATGACCGAATCAGACACGTGTGAAGAGGAAGCTTTCGAGATCTTCATTCAGTTTGATATGTACGAGAAGGCGTTGGATATTCTGCGGAAATATAAAGACAATTCCCAAAAACATTATTCGCTCTTCTTTAAGTTTTTCGTTTCACTGGTGGAGAAAAAAATTGTGGGGATGTATGCAGATGTTTTAAAAGATGTTATACCTGAGAAATTCAACATGGCAGAACTAAACGTTGTTTTGTGTAGCCATTCTTTAGAAACAGGAAATGGACCAGTTTTTGGGAAATCGTCCAAAGATCTGACAATTGAAATGTTACGTCCATTATTGAATACGTTGTTATCCTAAGCCAGCATTATTCTTGTTTAATATAATAATAAGTATTTTAAAGTTAGTGATAATGATCTCTGATATAGTCAACCTCTCATTTTATTTGTATTAAAAATGAACACCTTAATTCTAATTTGACATGAACAAGAAACAAGTATGACCTATTATTTTTAAACCACTATAAAAAAAGTGTTGAACGAATATTACTCTTGCACTGTTACATCTTAATATATTTAAATGAAATGAAATATAAAATGAAATATATTTTGTTGATTTTTTCACTTATTTTGTTTTTATTATTACTTGTCATTCATTTGAGTTCGAATCTTCATCATAAAAATTGAAGTAGTCTGTGCATTGATCTGGGTTGTCACATTTGCTGGAATTGCTGGAAAAGCAATTGCTTGGTCATTTTCAGATTTTTGGCTGGAATATGTATAATTTGAAAAATGAGATTCGTTTTCACCAGGAGAGCCTTTAACACACTCAATCGATAAATTACTTTAAGAGTTAATTTGTAGTTAAATTCTGTAGCATCAAAGTGGTGCTAGAATTTCTAAATAAATAGAATAGAATCTCAATAATTAGTTTATGGTAACCTGATCCTTACCACACATAGATATGAACTGAAAATGCGAAGCTTTAGTTTGCAAAGTCAAGGCAAATTTGAAAACGTTAATCCCATTAATTCTTTTACTCTACAATTTTTTCCCACAAAAGTAGAAGCTCTTTCCATGTTACTTTTGTCCTGTATCAAAAATTAGTAGACCATTCCTGCTAGTATTTGGAATAGGATTTGAATTCCTAGTAATTGCAACCAAAATTAATTTATTGTCAATCATTTAATGCAGAAAAAGGTTAGAAAAAGAAATTTATCAGACCTGTGATGTATATTTTATTTTATATGTTGTGTGTTCTATTAGGAAAGGTTTATGTTACTAGAACATAATTTTGTGTTGGTGTTGCGATCCTTCCAACTTTCAAATCTGCTGGAATAAGATATCAAATTTTGATAGTACGCTGGAAAATAATACCTTTTTAGCATAAAATTAGCTGGAAAAATACTGTTCTCAGTGGATTGCTGAATTTTAAATTTAAATTTTGGGACAACCCTGTCTAGCATAAAATTTCTAATTTTGTAAAACCACGTGTTTGTTAATTATAAGCATATATTTTTTTAAATGTGATGATGGATAATAATTTATGAATTGAATATCATCAAAATATATTTTAAAGCAATCTTGTGTGTGATCAACAGTTTCTGTGAGTTGTTGCAAATCATAATGGAAAGACATGATATAACTAATGAAATATTGCAATTTTATTGTAAATGTTTCTTAAACAGTCAACTTGAACTCCCAATGGACTGAGTAAAATGTGGGAGGTAAAGGACTTCGAGATAACAAGAGGTTTCCTAAGGCAACAAAACACTCAAAGGACCAAGATTTTTGTTTGAGATGAGTGCATGTTCGAGACAGCAAGAATTGACTGTATTAACATTCTTCAGATTTATAGATTTTAATGGAAAGCATCATGGATATTAATTTCCTTCGGGAATTACAATTGTTTTTTGATATTCTGGAAACAAATCCTGATGATATAGTAGATGATACTGCTATTGAACGATTACTCAACTTATTGGTTGAAGAATGTAAACAAGGGAAGAATTTTGAGTTGGTTGTGTTATGTATTGCTTTCATCCGATCAGATGATGTATGCAAACATCCTGCTACGTTATCATTTGCTTTGAGGTAAGGACTTCTTTTGTTACCTGTTTATTCAAAGTTTAGAGGCTGTTGTCAATTTTCGAAATATTTTTTGCTGTTTCTTAAGTAACACAACTAGGCAAGGTTTGAATTCCAAAGTAATCATGTCAGCTGTTTCCCCAATATTGTTTTAGGAAGTTGGTTCCAAAATTGTAATCTACTGCTTGTTCATTTGAAATTTTTTGGTTTGCAACTCAACCCATTTGATTTCATTTTTAAAGGTTGGCTGGGGCTCTTGGTTATCCATCAAATTTATGTGATCTCATGAATGCTTCAATTATAAGGCTGTTCGAAAACACACATGAACATGATATGTTTGCTCAACCAGCTGTCAAGTATGGGTTTTACAAAGGTCTTGCGTTGCTAAGCAACGGATCAATATGGTTCCTCACGCTCTTTAGTAATTTAAAACTTTTATCTTTTTTTTATTTTTTATTTAAAATTTTAATCTTGTATTATTTTTAATCTTGTATTATTTTTCCCTGATCTGCAGCCTTCCTTTGGTAGATTTTCATTCCAATGACCCTCCTTCCTTTGGTAGATTTAGTTGTAAAACATAATTTGCTTTTTCGTTTTGTTTTTTATTACTGACCTGTTTCTTCCAATTTAGATTATCTTTCATACACTATGCGTTCATACAATGACTTTTCACATCACCTCAAGATGTCGGCCGCCCAATATCTGGCAAATTTTATTAAAAATGTTGTTCAAAAAAAACCACCGCTGATTCCAAGTTTTACTGATCACTTGGTAGGATTTCATTGGCTTAAAGTAATTATTTAGATCCTGATTTAACAGGTCCTTCATTAATAACAGTATTTTTAACAATATGTACATTATATTATTACCGAAGAAGTTGTATAAAGATAAATGATAATAATAATTTATTTTAAATTCTTAATTATTCCAAATTTGTTATCTCTTTTTGTTTTCACAGATCACCTCCAACACAAATATGCACTTTGTACTTGAAAGTTTGTTTCAACTTTATAAACTTTCACCTGAAATTTGCTTGCGTTTTCTGAGAGAGCAGAATGGAGCTAATGGATTGTTATTAAAAGGCATGAAAATCATCATTCAAAAAACATCAACTTGTAAAGAATTACTGCTAATTATTATCAATCTACTGGCCGTGTTTACAAGGTAATCCTGTTCACCTTGACAAATGGTTTTCTATCATCATACAGTTTCTATCATACAGTTTCTCAGACGGATTCTTATTATCTATCTGCTTGCTCATATAGAAAGAAAGGAAGTGTTGTTCTTAAAAATGCAGAATGGAAATTCTGGCTGATGGCAGTTTAGAAAGGGATCAGCCTCAGAAGATTTGCAGTGAAGTAGTAAGGAAAGACTTCAACACAAAGAAAGTCTGTAAGGATGTATTAAAGGAGATCTGTAAGGATGTATTAAAGGAGATCTGTAAGGATGTATTAAAGGAGATCTGTAAGGATGTATTAAAGGAGATCTGTAAGGATGTATTAAAGGAGATCTGTAAGGATGTATTAAAGGAGAGGGTAGCATGGAAGATAGTCATGCAAGCATGGAAAACGGACGTTAAGCTGGTGATGACCATGATGATGATGACAATAATGATGATTTTGTGAATTATACTCGCTTCTCTCTGTATACAATTTGTGTGATCATGTGATCATTTTACCCTCTCGCACTGACTAAACATGGAAGGATTACAAGATTATCCATGAGTGCCAATGTGGGCTTACTTGTTTTACTTACAACCTTTATTTTTCATAGCTCTGATGTTGAATTTTGTTGGCAATGGTTCCTCAGATCAGATACTGATTGGCCGGAAAAACTTTTGGAGGATTTGGTTGATGCTGTTCAAGATAATCCTCATTATAACGAACAATTTCCAATGTTATGTGATGGATTGATATTTACTGGTGAAAACGACAAGTAAATTTATTTATTAATGTATCGACTTATTGATAAACATATTTGTTCCATCCACATGTTGTGATCACTGGTTGCCATGGTAGTGTCGTTGTTAAACTCCCTTTCCCACAAGTTGAATGAATTATTTGAATAAAGCTTCGAGTTTATCAACTGTTCACTTATTAGAGGAGAACATGGAGCATTTTTATAGCTTAAACATGTTCCAAATGTTCCAAAGTGTGTACTGTAGTTACTTCAGGACGTCATACAACGTCGATTTAGAAGGAACAATTTGAATAGTCTGTGATAACTTTCCAGTGCGTCACATTCCAATATTTTCATTTTTAGAGGCTTCTGTGATGGTTGGCAATCATTGATACTAAATAAGATGGTTAACCATTTATATGCTCAAGAAAAAAACACGTGGAAACAGAGTTTTACTCAAACAGTTATAGCAATGTGTAGTGTTTGCAAAAAGGTACGCTTCATCATTCAGTGCTGGGAATGGAGTAAGGAAATTTCAATAGTACTGATTGTTTTTCCTCTGTTATTGAATTGTTTAAAATATTTTATTTCGTACATTTTTTCTTGGAATTTAATCATTCCTTGAATGAATGAATGAATGAATGAATGAATGAATGAATGAATGAATGAATGAATGAATGAGCTGTCAAAAAGTTCACTCTAACTAGAGAAGACATGTGAGCGTGTAACCACATCAGGTATTTCAAGTGAATTTAACAGCCTTGTTAGTCCAGGAATTTGAAAAAAGACCAGGAAAAGTTAGTTGAAAAATCTTAAAGTGTAAAGAATTCTTATAGTTAATATTTTCAATTTTGTTTATAGATCGAAGTTATTTCTTTTCAATTTTTTTCGTTATATCTTATTTTGTTAGTTATTTTGATCCGATTTGTTATTTTCTGCATTTTTAAGGAAAAACTATATTTTTCAACCCAGTGTCAGGGCGATAACATAGGGTGGGCACGGTTCCAGTCAGGGGAAAATGGAAATGAACCAGGGAAAGGTCAGAGAAAAAAAGCTGAAGCAACATCATATAAAGGTTTCATCGTGTAAACCACCCCTTATATATTTCCAACTCTTTAATTCCTAGTACAGATGTTGTGATTTTATGTTCAGGTTTCTGATGTTGAAAGTTGTCAAGCTATTCTCGATCAGTGGACGACATATTGTCAAAAAGTGTTACTGATTTCAATAAATGCATTTGATGAAGTTGTAGACAAGAACTTGTATACAGCAGTAAACGACAAAAAAATCACTCGATTATGTTTTCAATATTTACAATCGATCGCTGATACTGGTAACATGGCTATAGTTGTATCTTCTTCTTTCTGTTGTTTTTAAGAAGGATTCCGAAAGTTAGAAATTCTTGATTAATTGAACTTTTCACGGTTGCAACGTAGTTGAAGGCATACCAAACTACCCAGGGTCTATTTAAATTTAGTAGGTCCCACAAAATTAAGATTTAAGAGAGAGAATATACAAACAGGGAGTACTAACCTGTTTTCAACATAAATTTAGTAATTAAGTGTAAATTTTCTTCTAAAACATTACAATAAAGTTTATACTATACAATATTGATTTTTAAGAGAAAATCCTGGTAAAAGTTTGCTAAAAAAAGATAGATAGAACCAAGAAATGTTTTGAAGAATTACATATAACATAACTAGAAATATTAAAGAATACATTTTTATTATCTTCGTTGCACTAAACTGTGTCTGTGCATCGAATATTGCTAACAAAATATTTATCGTGATTCTTCTTTTAATTTCTCTCAATGTTGATTTGATCTGAAAACGATGAGTCAGGATGCGACATATAAACATGAATTTGGGAAAGGTGTATTGTTGGAATAGTACAGACCAGCTAACTTTCCACGGTCAGCAAATTAACGAAGGCGCGATAAATAAATCGTGACATGCCCCGAGTGTTCGCACTCCAAATGCGTGATACCCTGGGTAGCTCGGTATGGGTTTAAACCGTGTGAGATGTATTTGATTTTGATTCGCTGTTTCACAGGTAACATTGATTTTATAGGGAAAGCCAGAGAGGATACGATGTTGTGTCTTTGGAAATGTTTGTCAACTTCTTCTGATAGCACACAGGTGAATGTTTTGGAAAAGAAAAAAATCTCTTTTCTTTCAGTTGACATGTGGAAATGTATTCGAATTTTCTCGAACTAAACGACCTTTGGACATTTTTCTTGCAACATTACTATTATAGATGTATCCAGTCGAAATAAATATTTCCTCCTGCAAATAAACGCTGGAATAATATTTCATTTTTTCATTTATTGTTTTATTTACTTATTTATTTATTTGTGCCGAACGAAATTCGAACAACTTGATGTTTCATACTTCAAAGTTACCGCCCATTTTGTATCATCCGCCCATTTTGTATCATCCGCACATCCTTTTTTTTGTAGATAATTTGTTGTACGTTAGACATGCTTACCCAACTCATTAAGAATGATACGGAGAATTTTTCAACGTTATTGACAACTGTTGAACAACAGTTCGGTGAAAAATTATCGGATTTTCTGGCGTTGAAGATGTGGGATTTGTGTTGGGAGGTGAAAGACTCGCTGGTCTCTTTGTTAATCCAACTATCTGAATGTTCAGAAAGAGGTTAGTCCAGCCAGCTGACGAATATTTCACTCGATTATTTTACAGGGAAAAACTTAGACGAGGGGAGAAATCTGAAAGCTAAAATTGCTTCATTTTTTCACTCGATTAACCAAATAATAGAAATATTCTATGAGTTTATTCCAGATCTCATTGCGATCATTAAACCCCAATACACACTCCTATCCCCAAGAAGATTTAAATTTATTCTCGGATAAATCTTTCTTCGCCCAACCAAACTTTGTCCTGACGAAGTTTTCCCTCGTAAGATATTGAGAACTAAGACGGCGACGAGGACGGCCACGTGTGAAAAGGATGTTCATTTTATAAAACAATAAGCATTGCGTGACGAAATTCAGTTCGAGTGTTTTGGAAGAATTATTTTAAATGGAGTGAACATAAATCTGAAATGCTATCAAATTCCTTTGAAGCAAATATCGTACAAATGAAATTTACAGTTTCTATCACATCTTCGTTGTAAGAAGAACTTGAAAACACAAGTTTTACTAAAGATCCTCCTACTAATGACGTAATTACATAACAAATTTTCCTAATGGATATTTCGAAGTTAGCAATTCTTTCTTACAGAATTCTAAACAAAGCGTTTGTTTCATTTACGTCGCCGTCCTCGTTCCCATCGTACTTTCTTAAACTCCATTGACCAATCATGTAATAATTCGATGGTTATTGGCCAATCATGTAATAATTCGATGGTTATTGACCTATCATGTAATAATTCGATGGTTATTGACCAATCAGGTAACAGCGAGAGTATAAATTGAACGTAATTGTTTGGTCTTATTTTGGAGAATGTTTTATAAATATTGACAATCCTTTCACCTGTCAATCAACCTCACCCACTCTCACCTCCAACCATCCATACTCACTCTAAACGGTGCAAGATTTTATTTCAGGATCTGTTGTTTGCCAGAGTTTTCTTGAAAAGAATACATTCTGGGTATATTCACGGCAGTATCTAGATGATGATGAAAGTTATGTTCGAGCAAGAACTGTCACCTTTTTAGCTCAACTATATAGTTGTAAAGGATTATGGTCGCTGTACTGTGAAAAGCTTAACTCACCTCAGGTAAGTTCTAAACTCTCAATTTTCTCGATAAATTTGCGATATTGAATAGACCACTTGACTCTTTTATGTTTCTTTTCAAGACTTCTATCTGGTGCATTCTCAGAGATATCTTCAACAAGGAAGGTAGAGAAGATGATATGTTCACACGAAGAAGTGGTCTAGAAGCAAGCATTAGTTTAATTGAAAAAGGTTATTTATTTCAATTCCTTGACGAAAACAAACATGATATAGAAGTTGATCATTCACAGTACAAAGATACTTTTCATCTTTATTTTCTGCCTGTTCTTGAAAGTGGTATCAAAGATTTCGACTGGGAAGTTCGTAGATTAACACTAAAAGTTTGGCGAAGTGTTATAACGGAGTACAAGAAGCACGATGGAAATTTCTCCAATTTACTGTGTTTGTTGGGCGAGTGTAATTTCGATATAATGTCCTTATGTCAAGCTACTTTAGATTGTGAATTAAAGGTTAGGCGAAACGCTTTGAAATGTTTAATTGCGATAAAAGAACAATCGGTTAATATATCCCAATCGAAAGAGAATCAACATGATCACAAAGAAACTGAATCGATTGTGAAGATAGAAACATTGGAAGACATTGAGACGTTTCTTCAAGTTCGCAATAATCCAAAACTAACAAAACAAGACATTAAAAACGAATTTCTGGACTTTTTGTTAAGATGTGATCTAACATATTTGATTGAAAATCTGCAGGAAAGTGACGTTCTAGTACAAAGTGACCCATTGTCCTTTATACGAGACATAATTTCATCAACGAAAAGAAGTGAAGGAAATCTGCTGGATTGTTATTAACATTGTAGATTTTTAAAATTATACATCAATCAAACATCTTTTTCAATTTTTTAATAAAACCTCTAAAAAGCAGAAACACCGACGTCTTATTATAGTGGAAACATTATGGCGGGAAGAATGCTTTTGCTCCTTGAAGTCCAAACCTAGACACCCTGTTTTTAACAGGAAGTGTCTTTTTACGCTAGTCAACTGTTTGGAAAACCCATACAAATATCCAAACAATATTCCAATTTAAGCTCAGAACAACAACCCTGTGCCGACCCTGGTTTTCATGAATTTCATTGTTTTGACTTGGTTTCCAGTTCATTCGCCCGAGTCGTGCGACTGAGCCAACTAGGCTTTGATTGGCTGAAGTTATCTCATTCATCTGGAATCAAAACGCAGTTCGCTCAGTCGCACGGCGTTAGGTATCGAAAATGAGTAGGAACATGGTAACATCACAGGGAAAGGATCATGTTCCAATGAAAATGAATAGGAACATGGAACATCACAGGGACCTGGGAAAGGATCATGTTCCAATGAAAATCATTGAATGATAAGATTCATATTTATAAATCTTAATATTCAAGGCTAAAGACTATTTGTGGTACGAGACTAGTGAAATTATGGATTCGACACAGTGAAAAGAAATATATTTAAATAATAGGTATAACCTTTCCGCTCTAATTAAGTTTTTTCAAATTGATACTCATAATAAACAATTTTTAAACATAAATAATTTCTTAATTTATACATTTGGAATAAATAAGTAAACCTTGGATTTTCAATTCCAACAAATTATCACAAGTTGAAGAATCCTTTTTACCGATGCAAGGAGAGTCGTCACCTGCGTCTCCACACAGTTCGTCGTCGTGCACTGTTTTCACGTGATGTTTCGGTTTACCAGAATCCTTTTTACCGATGCAAGGAGAGTCGTCACCTACGTCTCCACACAGTTCGTCGTCGTGCACTGTTTTCACGTGATGTTTCGGTTTACCAGAATCCTTTTTACCGATGCAAGGAGAGTCGTCACCTACGTCTTCACACAGTTCGTCGTCGTGCACTGTTTTCACGTGATGCTTCGGCTTACCAGAATCCTTTTTCCCGATGCAAGGAGAATCGTCGCCTTCGTCTCCACACGGTTTGTCGGCGTCCACTGTTTTCACTTGATGTTTCGGCTTACCAGAATCCTTTTTTCCGATGCAAGGAGAGTCGTCGCTTTCGTCTCCACACAGTTCGTCCTCGTCCACTGTTTTCACGTGATGTTTCTCCTTACGAGAATCCTTTTTACCGATGCAAGGAGAGTCGTCGCCTTCGTCTCCACACCGTTCGTCCTCGTCCACTGTTTTCACGTGATGTTTCTCCTTACGAGAATCCTTTTTACCGATGCAAGGAGAGTCGTCGCCTTCGTCTCCACACAGTTCGTCCTCTTTAAATTTCATGTTGTATAACTCTTGCAATTTTTTCTCGATCATGTCATCTGAATGAAAAAAGTAAATGTGAAAGAGATACTAAGTAACTATTTACTAAAATAATTTGTCGATTACAAAATTACTTACCAATTTGTTTGATGGAAACAGGAGCCCCATCATGTTTTGGTAATGCAAAAATGAACAGAAGAAAAGCTGCAAAAATTTTAAAAGTGAACATGTCTGACTGCTTTAACTGATGTCAATAATGTATGATATTATATGAAGATATGAAGACTGATTATTCTTACTTTTATACTAGAAGGCCATTCGAAGATTTACTATAATTAACCCGGGTTTTTTTTTATGAACCTTTTAATTAGACTATCGAGGGAACCTGTTTCATGAGTGAGGGTTTCTCTTATGGATCTCTCAAGAGTTAAATTTTCAACATAAGCCCATTAAATATTATTGATGCATCACTAGAGTAAAAAATCATAACATGCAAAGAAATTCTGAAAAGAAATTATTGTGCTCCACTTTTCGAGTTGAATATTTAAGAAAACTCCTTTGAGATTCATCACGAGAAACATTCTATTATATAGGTTAAGTAAAAGAGCCAGTCTTCATATCTTCATATAATATCATACATTATCGACATCAGTTGAAGCAGTCAGACATGTCATTTTTAATTTACATTCAATTTACTATTTTCATTCAGATGACATGATCGAGAAGAACTTGCAAGATTTGTACAAAATGAAATTTAAGGACGACGAACTTTGTGGCGACGAAAGAGACGACACTCCTTGCATCGGTAAAAAGGATTCTGGTAAGCCGAAGCATCACGTGAAAGCAGTGGACGAGGACGAACTGTGTGGAGACGAAGGCGACGACTCTCCTTGCATCGGTAAAAAGGATTCTGGTAAGCCGAAGCATCACGTGAAAACAGCGGACAAGGACGAACTGTGTGGAGACCAAGGAGACGACACCCCTTGTATTGTTAAAAAGGATTCTTCAACTTGTCATAACTTTTTGGAATTGAAATTCGAACGTTAAATTATTTATTCCAAATGTATAAATTAAGAAACATATATGTTACAAAAATTGTATATAAAATCGGAAAGATTATAAATGTTTATTTAATAAGTATTTTTCTTTTAGCTTCCTGTTAATCATGTTTCTTATCCGTGATTTCAACGTGTCTTTTCACAAATAGTCTTTAACCTTTAGTCTTTCGATATTTAAAAATGATGCCTATCGTGAGGTGATTTTCATTGGAACATGATCCTTTGCCAGAATTCATGTTACCATCTTTTTACTAATTTTCGATGAGGCTCGGAAAACCCGAGTTAAAAACTCGAGTTATAAAGTCGAGTTATGGGTTATGACGTCATAATCCGAGTTATTAACTCGAAATTTTTAATTTTTGATATTTTTTCGAGTTAATAACTCGAAAATATTTTTGTCGTTGAGTTATTAACTCGAATTTAAAAAAGTCAAATTTTAAATTAGAGTTAATAACTCGAAATTACTTTTTCAAATAAATCAAGTTGAGTTACTAACTCGATAGTATTATATTGCTTTAAAAGATTCGAGTTACTTAAGTTTTCAAGAATTACTCACGATTTATCGTGTCTGCTTAATTTTCAAAATATTTCAGATAGCAAAAACAGTCGAAGAAGGGAAAAGTAGGCCAAATTTGGGGCAAATTTTGAAAATCGTTCAATTCTAATGAAAATTTACTAGTGGAACAACTTTGAACGGTTGATGTTGAATTTGAAGGTCAAATTGTGTATCAGTTCAAATTAGGCCAAATTGGGACCAACTTTTGAAAATCGTTCGATTCTAATGAAAATTTACTAGTGGAGAAATTGTATACTGCTAATTTTAATTTGAAGGTCAAGTTGTGTATAAGGTCAAATTAGGCCAAATTGGGACCAAATTTTGAAAATCGTTCGATTCTAATGAAAATTTATTAGTGGAGAAATTGCATGTGCGTATATTGCTAAACATCCATAAAATGATTGATTGAGAGAAATTTCTTTTATTTCACCGAAAGATCAATTACTTGTGTAAACAAATAGTTTTATGCCTTTTAGTTTTTGCTAATCTCCACAATTATTTGGAACTTTAAAATTCTGATTGCAGAATCTGATTTTAATTAAAAAATTGAAAGGAAATATTGAAAAAACATTTTTTTCAAAACAATTCACCTCGGAGGGTATCGATTATCCTTAATTTCGTCGAAAAGGGGGAAGTACGCCAAATTCGAACAAGAGACCAAACACTAATGAAATTTGGACACGGAATAACTTGCAAGAAGATGGTAAATAGGCATTACTATAATGATCAGCAGTCCATTAATCTTCGGTTAGTCATTTTTAACGACAGCTGCACTATGGCACCTACGCTAACATTTTCTGTTGATTTTACTATTGATGACAATGGTAAAGAGTTGCCGAAGTGAGAAGTATATTTCTATAGTCAAATTACTTTAGCTGTTAAGACTGGTGTTTCGCACGTGCAATTTATAATCTTTTTTCTTAACAAAAGAGTTACGTAACAAAGAAAATCTTTGGACGAAAAAAACCCGACAAAATGGAAACTAATACAGTAAACGGTCGCTGACTAAAAAGGTTTTTTTGTTGAATTATCAACTATATGTGTTTAAGTATTAGTAAAGATGGATGCACAATTTGAAAGCACCTTTACTAGTTTGAAGGAAAATCAGTTCCGTAAAGTATTTCCGATATTTTCAGTTACGGAAAAAACATCACTTCCCAAAGAAGATCAAGACAAAAAAAGATTTAGTTTTGTTTACAAGTAAGTTGTCACATTTTAATGCCAAAATTAATGTCATTTATTTTTAAGAGGCATAATAATTTCTGTTCACGAAGTAAGCTAACCTTCAAGACGATTACCCCGTGAATATATCGGTTTGGATATCCGAAGTTTGAGATAAATTCAATGCCGCGAAAAAACGAACAACCATGGATTTTGTCTTTACATTATCTGTTTTTTAGAAAATGGCTTTTAAGGCACCACCCAGATAAAACAAATGAGGTAAATGAGGCAGATATGTTCATAATAAAAGAATTCGGAAACGTGTTTCTTTCAAAAGATGTAAGTAAAGGTTGACACGTTATGTCATTGTCTTTTAACCTCCCATCGAACCAAATTTGATATGATGTCTTAATCTTCGTTAGGATGATAAAAGATGGCTCTGTATAATTGAATGGAGTGACATATGTGAAGCTATATTTGCTATTCCTCAATTATGTTGTGATGAATTAAAAGATCTTTCGGAAAAAGTTGGAGATATATTAACCAGAATTAACGACATCAATGTAATGGCTGAAGATAAAGATTGTCTGGATCGCTTTTCAAATACCGTCGTAGACACATGGCATACAATCCAGAAATTTGTGGACTTCGCTACGACAAGAAAATATTTAATGGAGAACGGATTCTGCACTAGGTAAACATGTTCTACACTGTTTCATTATTTTTATTTTTTTTTATTTTAAGTGTTTTTCCAAAACTGACTAGAAGCCTATAGGCTTTAACAATTTCCGCAGAAATGCCTGTCAGTGATAGGAGTTTGTTTCTGTGTCATGTCTGATCACCAAGTTGAACCAAGTACCAAGATGAAACTCTTACACAAAAGTTTGGAAAAGCGAGGCAAAGCATTATCCTCTAACCTGCTACCTGGGTTAACATTTCCAAACATTAACATCAAATGAGGATGGCGTGCTAAGGGCTATTGCATATGAAGCTAATAGACTGTTAAAAATCTTAATAATATATTTCTCAGATTATTTTCTTTCCTCGTTTCTAGACACCACAAAGAAAAACATATGGTCAAAAGCAATGTATGTGTTCTCTGCTCTGCTCTATTAACGCAATGTATTAATATTTCAAGTGATGACAATTCTGATGAAAATAATGAGTGTTATATTGTGGATGATGGCATCCAGAATGGAGGTATGAAATATAGAGTCATTTGAATTTAAGTTGAAGCCTAAATCATAACACATTTGACTGCGTCGATTTTTTTGTTTTATGTATTCGCTGTAATTCAAATGTAAAACAATGTTTTATAAAATATTTCTAGACCAAGACTTTCGATCCTCGCTGAAAACACGTTCGATAAAAGAACTTAAATACGAAGCAACACAACTTGAAATAGATATATCGATGTGCATAGAAAAGGGAGATTTGGTAGAAGCAATATTTGAAAAAAAAATCACAGGAAGAACGAATCAAAACAAAACAACACAGAATATCAAAAAAAATCTTGGGGAAATCAAAACAAGAATAAAAGGTCCTCCAAGCTAAATGAAAGTACTTGGTTTGGAATCTTGCCACAAGAAGAGAATGAACTTCCATACAACATAAATGGTAATTGTGTTTATGTTCTTTCATTTGATAAAACGGAAAGAATGAAGTCTAGTAAAGACGGTAGGCCATGGAAGCAATGGACAACATCATCAAGAAAAGGTTTCATTGGTGTTCGAAGAAAAGCCTGTTGTGGTGGTAGCTTCACTTGCTTAAATCAAGAATGCCCGTTTATGAAATACTACCACAAGGTGAACCGCATTCAATTCAATAAGACCGACAAAACCTGCAATGTTTGTGGACAAACAGGTGAATTTATTTCTTGTGATGCAGTGAAAGTTTGGGAATTTAACGACGATTCGAGTACTGTCAAAGTATTTCACAGCGGTCAACACACCTGTGAGGCCAGGAAACTCTTCAAATTATCTGAGGAATTATCTGAAAAGATTTTCACTGAGGAAGGCACCGCTACTAAAGCAACAGAAGACGCTATCATCGACTGCTTAAAAGAAGAAAGTCCATGCTGGGATGATGTGGAAAGAATTGCCAACTCATCTCTTGAAAGGGAAAAGTTATACTATGCTAAGAAGAAAGCTAGGGCCTCAAACTTTCCACATGGGCAAAGTCTTAAAGCTGTTGCTTCATTGCGATCGAAATTACTAGAAAAAGATCCATTTTTTATTTTTCGTCTCAATGATAGATTCATGAATGGGAAACCCACTTTTGTGTTCAAGATGAGTGCTTCCCAGGCTGATCTGGCATTAGCAATGGATAGTGACGGCGAAGGCTTTTTGAACGGTGAATATTGTTTCGCCGATGGCACCTTTAAAAGATGTCCAGGGTTTGTTACACTGTCAGCCTTTGTTTATGTTGGTCTATTGAGGAAAATTATAAAACTTTGCACAATGGAGGCTGAATCTGAAAGTGCTGAAAATTGGTCGATATTTTGGAATCTTTTCAACCAAGTTTTAACTGAACATAAAGGCAAGGACATAAAATTTAACCCCATTGGATGGTGTGTGGATGAAGCTGGAGGCCAATGGAAGGCATTAAAGGTAAAATAAGACTGAAGTTTGTTGTAGCGTAAATTTGATAGTTACAAATGTCCTTGCGCTTCATTAAAAGTATCACTTTGTGAGTTGAACATGTGACTCTGTTGTGATTATCACATATTTAGTAGTTTCAAAATCATAACTCTTTAATTAAGGATGTATTTGGCGAAGAAACGATAAAGCAAAGAACTGTTAGCTGCGAAAAACATTTTGCATGGTCTGTCGACACCTTTACAGCTGCTTTGAGAAAAACGACTAAATCTGCTGACCGATTTAAAGCTGCAGCAATGAGTCTAATGGCTGCAAACACTCCATCTGAATACGACAATGCTGTCCACGAACTCTTAAAGTATATCGAGAAAAAGCCATCTAAAAGGCAATTTCTGAAAGGGTTCTTCGACTTTTGGCATCCTCGTCGCCACCATTTTAGTCGAGCATTTAAGAATTCTGAAGCACCAAAGGTCAACTTAAGTGAGGCATATCATTCTTCGTATGCCACAGGCAAAACAAACAACCTGACACTCTTGGAAGCAGCATATAGAGACGTCGCTGGGAATATCAAATTAAAACAATCCTTAAAGATGTTTGGGGAAGGGTTCAAATGTCAAGGATGTGGACCAACAACGAGTGAACGAAGGAAACGTAGCTATAAGCAACAAAAAAGCAAGGTAAACTATTAAAACGTTATTCGTGAATTTAGAAGAATAGACCAATAAAAATGGCCTCGTTTCTAGTCATTATAATTATGACGTTCTTTTTCATAATAATAGTGATGATAACAGTTTGTAAGCCTCAAGACATTACATCTTTTTATCATGCAAAGAAACGTCTTGCTGATTAGAAACGAGGCGATGTTTGTAAAGATCGAAAGTGACGTAATTAATGAAAAGGTGTATTCATTGTATGAAAATGTTTAGAAAGTTTGTTTTCGTAATTTCTTTTTTTCTATTGCAAGATAGCTTTGGATTTGAAAAGTTGAGGTTTTTTGTGCGGATTTATTTACATAGATAGCTTAAAAATCTACCGTTTTGTGGTATCCGGCTCGTGTATTAAATAAAAGTACTGATAATTTTCTCTACCGTTATAAAACTATATTGTGTTTAGTTGTTTGTTCTCTCACTTCAATAAATGTGCGAAATAGCATGTATAAAAAACTTCCGAATGTCATGATTTTTTAAATTAGAATTTAAGAAAAATGTGTAGAAAGTTTTGAATGAGCTCAATGAACGTCATGATCTGAAAAAAAGTGACGGTTAATTTTTTTAAGGTCCAGTCATACGCAGACGAGTTATTATTTGGAATGAATGAGTATCCTGGTTCTGCCGGTGCTTTTGTTGATGAAAACTGTAAACACAGACCTACCAATAAATGCTATGGTTCAACTGATGAATCGTCTGATGAGGAGGTCCCGAACAAGAAACGGAAGGAAAGAAGAAGATCAAACGCCACAAAAACATTCAAAGAAACACTCACCAGGTCCAAATCTATGAAGTTTAAATGTGTTAGTGATATGACCATTAAAGATCAGAAGATTAAGTTGACACTAACCTCCACCACTGGCAAAAGTTACAATGTAGTAATTTCTATGAACCCAACTTGCACATGTGACTACTTTGTAAATCCGCGAAAAACGAAACAAAATTGTTATCACATTATATGGGTACTGCTTAATAAATTCAACATCAAAGAGGGCAATTCGATTCTTGCGCAAGTTTCATTTACGAAACACGAACTTGCATTTGTTTTTGAAGGGAAAGACCAGCCATGTGATGAGCCTACTCAAACCATTTTGACGGAGACTGAACAACAGGGAATTTTTGAGGCAAAAGGCAAAGAGGCAGAACATCAACAATGGTTCGTAGACAAACTGCAAATACGAAAAGACGCTAAATGTTGCACATGTCGCAGCACAATGCCGGCAGGAAAAGTCTATATTTATGTGAAGGCATTGTATATTCCACAAAATCAAAACTTTGCAACCGAACGTACGTATTACTTTTGTGCATTGCCAAAGTGTGTATCACGAAAGCCGTTCATGAGCAACCTAAACGTTCCTCCAGAAAGCATCAAAATATCAACTTCTGCTGTTTTGTCTAGTGAAGATATAAACATTATTCGTCAACGTGGTTTTACCATTAAATAGTTTTTTTCTATTCCATAGTTACGTAGTGTTTTATTTTCTTTAGTTGGTTTACTACATTAGTTTATTTTGTAACTTATTTGATGGTACCATATTGAATAATGGCTTACAAAATGGAAAGACAATTTATGGGGGTTCATCATATAGCAATGTTAACTACAAAAAAAGTTTCTAGCAAATTAATGTCGGTATTACTGTTTGATATGACTTTTCAAAGCCGTAATTCAACATGAAGGTGTAAAAGTTTCACTTCTTTTGTTTATTATCTTTTTGGTTGTTGTATTCATTCCATTGACTGCTCTTCAGGTTCATATCATTATAGCGCTTTTAAAAACTACTGATGTAACACTTTATATAAGTTGATAAAGCAAGTTTTCCTTTTTCACAAAGTATATCAATACTTCTATTGTTATTTTTTTTGAAGAAAACTCATTGTATAAATGCTTTTGGAAAGTCATCGAATTCATAAATAAGTCGTTATCTATGGATTAAGATTAGCCAATGAAGTCATTTATAGGATAACTACATTAGGTACTCAATTTCCCCTTTTCGACGAAATTACAAAACTTTACCTCTAAATTTAGAATCAGCAATACAAAGTGTTCCACTAGTAAATTTTCATTAGAATCGAACGATTTTCAAAATTTGGTCCCAATTTGGCCTAATTTGACATTATACACAACTTGACCTTCAAATTAAAATTAGCAGTATACAATTTCTCCACTAGTAAATTTTCATTAGAATCGAACGATTTTCAAAAGTTGGTCCCAATTTGGCCTAATTTGAACTGATACACAATTTGACCTTCAAATTCAACATCAACCGTTCAAAGTTGTTCCACTAGTAAATTTTCATTAGAATTGAACGATTTTCAAAATTTGCCCCAAATTTGGCCTACTTTTCCCTTCTTCGACTGTTTTTGCTATCTGAAATATTTTGAAAATTAAGCAGACACGATAAATCGTGAGTAATTCTTGAAAACTTAAGTAACTCGAATCTTTTAAAGCAATATAATACTATCGAGTTAGTAACTCAACTTGATTTATTTGAAAAAGTAATTTCGAGTTATTAACTCTAATTTAAAATTTGACTTTTTTAAATTCGAGTTAATAACTCAACGACAAAAATATTTTCGAGTTATTAACTCGAAAAAATATCAAAAATTAAAAATTTCGAGTTAATAACTCGGATTATGACGTCATAACCCATAACTCGACTTTATAACTCGAGTTTTTAACTCGGGTTTTCCGAGCCTCATTTTCGATACCTAAAATCACAATTTATTTCTTAACCGGGTATTTGGATCATAGATGTCATTATGCTGTAAAATTTTAATCAGTCGAAACAACAAAATTCATAAAAACGATGTTGGAGGTAGGCTTTCTTATATTGTACAGCGACCTTAAATTCGAGTCAACTCGGAAGATTTAGAGTAAAGTTGAAAAGACCTGTGTAAAAAAGAAAGTGTGTAGGGATGTAGGATGTAGGATGTAGCAAATAATCGAGTTTCATGAAAGTCGGTCATCTGCATCCGTTGGAAAGAGTTAGTGATGGGAACACATGTTTAAGGAGCTAAAAAAATTATCAACTATCAATCGGATTTTATTTTTTCACCTGAAGATTTGAGCGAGCTGAACACTGCTGAACAAAGTTAATGCAGTATTTAAATGTGTTATCAATAATACTAGACGATTGGTATGAAATACGTTCGGAAATATATTTTTCCAAATGGTTTGTTATCAACCAAATTTCTTACGCCAACACAGTTGCTATTAGCAACGGTTAGTTTAGTTCATTTTTAATTCCGCTTTTGGAACATCATAACACAATGGCATCACTTACTTGTATTGTGTTGTTTGCAGTTATGCTAAGTGACGAAATAATGACATTTAAAGGATGTAATGTTAGTGAGATAAAAGAAACCGTTATAAACAATCAAAAATCAAAAGAAGCAAAAGCAGTTTACCATATTATAGAAACCATTGTGCGTTTTATCGAATTATCTTGTCGGGAGACATCGAACCGAATCCGGGACCAACCACCCTTCCTAAAGGATTATCGACCTACAAACTAACAAACAAAGAACTATTAAGACATCACCAAAATGCAGTGTTTGCTTTAAATGAGTTGGTACAAATCGAACGAGACTGCTTTGCTCAATATGTCAAAGTTTGACACTTGTATCAGGATCACTCTAAACGGTGGAAGATTTTATTTCAGGATCTGTTGTTTGTCAGAGTTTTCTTGAAAAGAATACATTCTGGGTATATTCACGGCAGTATCTAGATGATGATGAAAGTTATGTTCGAGCAAGAACTGTCACCTTTTTAGCTCAACTATATAGTTGTAAAGGATTATGGTCGCTGTACTGTAAAAAGCTTAACTCACCTCAGGTAAGTTCTAAACTCTCAATTTTCTCGATAAGTTTGCGATATTGAATAGACCACTTGACTCTTTTATGTTTCTTTTCAAGACTATCTGGTGCATTCTCAGAGATATCTTCAACAAGGAAGGTAGAGAAGATGATATGTTCACACGAAGAAGTGGTCTAGAAGCAAGCATTAGTTTAATTGAAAAAGGTTATTTATTTCAATTCCTTGACGAAAACAAACATGATATAGAAGTTGATCATTCACAGTACAAAGATACTTTTCATCTTTATTTTCTGCCTGTTCTTAAAAGTGGTATCAAAGATTTCGACTGGGAAGTTCGTAGATTAACACTAAAAGTTTGGCGAAGTGTTATAACTGAGTACAAGAAGCACGATGGAAATTTCTCCAATTTACTGTGTTTGTTGGGCGAGTGTAATTTCGATATAATGTCCTTATGTCAAGCTACTTTAGATTGTGAATTAAAGGTTAGGCGAAACGCTTTGAAATGTTTAATTGCGATAAAAGAACAATCGGTTAATATATCCCAATCGAAAGAGAATCAACATGATCACAAAGAAACTGAATCGATTGTGAAGATAGAAACATTGGAAGACATTGAGACTTTTCTTCAAGTTCGCAATAATCCAAAACTAACAAAACAAGACATTAAAAACGAATTTCTGGACTTTTTGTTAAGATGTGATCTAACATATTTGATTGAAAATCTGCAGGAAAGTGACGTTCTAGTACAAAGTGACCCATTGTCCTTTATACGAGACATAATTTCATCAACGAAAAGAAGTGAAGGAAATCTGCTGGATTGTTATTAACATTGTAGATTTTTAAAATTATACATCAATCAAACATCTTTTTCAATTTTTTAATAAAACCTCTAAAAAGCAGAAACACCGACGTCTTATTATAGTGGAAACATTATGGCGGGAAGAATGCTTTTGCTCCTTGAAGTCCAAACCTAGACACCCTGTTTTGTCCCGACGGTAGCCTGTTTTTAACAGGAAGTGTCTTTTTACGCTAGTCAACTGTTTGGAAAACCCATACAAATATCCAAACAATATTCCAATTTAAGCTCAGAACAACAACCCTGTGCCGACCCTGGTTTTCATGAATTTCATTGTTTTGACTTGGTTTCCAGTTCATTCGCCCGAGTCGTGCGACTGAGCCAACTAGGCTTTGATTGGCTGAAGTTATCTCATTCATCTGGAATCAAAACGCAGTTCGCTCAGTCGCACGGCGTTAGGTATCGAAAATGAGTAGGAACATGGTAACATCACAGGGAAAGGATCATGTTCCAATGAAAATGAATAGGAACATGGAACATCACAGGGACCTGGGAAAGGATCATGTTCCAATGAAAATCATTGAATGATAAGATTCATATTTATAAATCTTAATATTCAAGGCTAAAGACTATTTGTGGTACGAGACTAGTGAAATTATGGATTCGACACAGTGAAAAGAAATATATTTAAATAATAGGTATAACCTTTCCGCTCTAATTAAGTTTTTTCAAATTGATACTCATAATAAACAATTTTTAAACATAAATAATTTCTTAATTTATACATTTGAAATAAATAAGTAAACCTTGGATTTTCAATTCCAACAAATTATCACAAGTTGAAGAATCCTTTTTACCGATGCAAGGAGAGTCGTCACCTGCGTCTCCACACAGTTCGTCGTCGTGCACTGTTTTCACGTGATGTTTCGGTTTACCAGAATCCTTTTTACCGATGCAAGGAGAGTCGTCACCTACGTCTCCACACAGTTCGTCGTCGTGCACTGTTTTCACGTGATGTTTCGGTTTACCAGAATCCTTTTTACCGATGCAAGGAGAGTCGTCACCTACGTCTTCACACAGTTCGTCGTCGTGCACTGTTTTCACGTGATGCTTCGGCTTACCAGAATCCTTTTTCCCGATGCAAGGAGAGTCGTCGCTTTCGTCTCCACACAGTTCGTCGTCGTGCACTGTTTTCACGTGATGCTTCGGCTTACCAGAATCCTTTTTACCGATGCAAGGAGAATCGTCGCCTTCGTCTCCACACGGTTTGTCGGCGTCCACTGTTTTCACCTGATGTTTCGGCTTACCAGAATCCTTTTTTCCGATGCAAGGAGAGTCGTCGCCTTCGTCTCCACACAGTTCGTCCTCGTCCACTGTTTTCACGTGATGTTTCTCCTTACGAGAATCCTTTTTACCGATGCAAGGAGAGTCGTCGCCTTCGTCTCCACACCGTTCGTCCTCTTCCACTGTTTTCACGTGATGTTTCTCCTTACGAGAATCCTTTTTACCGATGCAAGGAGAGTCGTCGCCTTCGTCTCCACACAGTTCGTCCTCTTTAAATTTCATGTTGTATAACTCTTGCAATTTTTTCTCGATCATGTCATCTGAATGAAAAAAGTAAATGTGAAAGAGATACTAAGTAACTATTTACTAAAATAATTTGTCGATTACAAAATTACTTACCAATTTGTTTGATGGAAACAGGAGCCCCATCATGTTTTGGTAATGCAAAAATGAACAGAAGAAAAGCTGCAAAAATTTTAAAAGTGAACATGTCTGACTGCTTTAACTGATGTCAATAATGTATGATATTATATGAAGATATGAAGACTGATTATTCTTACTTTTATACTAGAAGGCCATTCGAAGATTTACTATAATTAACCCGGGTTTTTTTTTATGAACCTTTTAATTAGACTATCGAGGGAACCTGTTTCATGAGTGAGGGTTTCTCTTATGGATCTCTCAAGAGTTAAATTTTCAACATAAGCCCATTAAATATTATTGATGCATCACTAGAGTAAAAAATCATAACAAGAAATTATTGTGCTCCACTTTTCGAGTTGAATATTTAAGAAAACTCCTTTGAGATTCATCACGAGAAACATTCTATTATATACAGTGTGTATCAAAAAGAGTTATCCAAGAACTTTCAAAGCTTATTTTTCAGCGAATAGTTGTGATATGATTTAACTTTTTATATGAAACGAAAGCGCTGGTTGAGATCTATCCGAAAATATAACTTTTTTTCCAAATAAATCTTCAAATCAAGAGTTATTGAAGAAGAAAACATTTATCTACCTCATTAAATCCTTAAAGATCAATTAAATCAAGTTTTAATTACATAGTTGCCTGTTGTTTTAGCAAGCGAAATCCTTTGATTTAATAACGATATTTTTGGGAGTTAAATTCCCCGAATAACTTGCATAAAAAATGTGTGAAAAAAGATTGCTCAGATTTAAAAGTGTAGACACACGCAGTGAAGTGTATGCATATGAAAGATGGTTCATTTAACTGTTGAACAGAGAACATTTCTGGTTACCCGTTTTTTGGAAACAAGAAATTACGATCTAGTGGCTCAAGAATTCCAGCAAAGGTTTCCTCAAAGACCAGTTCCACACAGGAAAACAATACAATGGAATGTTAGAAAATTCAAGAGAGAAGGGAAGGTAAGAAATATTCATAAAGAACGTTGTGGAAGACACAGAACAGGAAGATCCGTTCCAAATGTTGCTGCTGTAAGACAGTTGGTTGCGAATAACGGAAGAGTTTCTTGCCGTAATAATACTCTTGGTCTGCCCAGTGCCACATTCAACCGGATAGTGCGGTTAGATTTGAGCATCCAGAAATCACAAGAAATGCAATTCGAGAAATGGACACAAGGGCTGCAAAATGTATCCAGTTAGGAGGACAGCATGTTGAAGGCCATTAGAACTTACTTTTTTTTGACACTACGCAATGGTTAGAGCGAGATTTCAATCTTTAAGTGTAGATCTAACTTTATTTTGTTAATTTGTCCATAAAAACGTTGTAACATTGTCATTGTTTTCAAAAACACTTTCTATTATGTAGTGACTTAATTAATCTTTAACAAAATAATGAGAAGAGAAAAAGTTTGTTTCTTCAATAACTCCCGATTTAAAAATTTATTTAGGAAAAAAAGTTATATTTTCGGATAGATCTCAACCAGCGCTTTCGTTTCATATAAAAAGTTAAATCATATCACAACTATTCGCTGAAAAATAAGCTTTGAAAGTTCTTGGATAACTCTTTTTGATACACACTGTAGGTTTGTACCAACTCATTTAAAGCAAACACTGCATTTTGGTGATGTCTTAATAGTTCTTTGTTTGTTAGTTTGTAGGTCGATAATCCTTTAGGAAGGGTGGTTGGTCCCGGATTTGCTCAATATGTTAAAGTTTGACACTTGTATCATGTGCTGCGACTTCTCCTATATTACAAAAGAGAACGAAGTCGTCTGCTACAGGTATTTGGGTATGTAGCCAATGTACCTTCATTCAACTACCGTTTCACGCATCTGAAATTTAGATGCAAACAATAGTTCAACTACGACTTTGAGCAAGCACGATGGTATAGAAGATATACATCTTCAAACACTACAAGAAAAAGCACATTTACTGAAAAACGCGCACATGAACACACATGAACACACTGTCATTAGCTTCCACTTTCCGAAAGGACATCATGAACCCAGATAAAGAACATCCGTGGTTAGAGATCGAAGGCAGAAACAAACATAGCAATTTACTTTAATGTGTTACCTATCAACCAAATTTCAAAATAGCTGGTAAAGTCCGTTGGATATCTGAATTTCATGACTTATTAAGCCGTTTATCGTCTGTATGGACCGGACAATTATTATAACTGAAGATATAAACATCGACATGCTCTCTTACAATCCTACGAAAGAAATGTATAGTGACTCGAATCTCATAATTTGAAACAACCCATTGTTACTCCAACGAGAAATAAGTCGTGTATTGACCACGTTAGTAGTAATATACCACAGAAAATTAAGGATTATGGAGTGATACCGTGTCCCGAAGTGAGGGACCATGACCTGGTATATGTCACTGTTAACGCAAGAACAGTCAGATTTGAAAAACATTACAAATATATTCGTTGTTATAAGAACTTTAACGAACAAAGTATTTCAATGAACTACCCTTGAGTCTTGTTTATGCTGTCTCTAGTCCAGACGAAAAGCTCAGTCTCAGTCTCTTCAATGATCTTTTGTTGTCATGCATCGAAGCACATGGGCCTATGAAAAAAATCAGAGTGACAAGGCCACCATTACCGTGGTTGCAAGTATAGACCATAGTAAATACAAACAGCTTAAAAAACGTCTCCGTTTTCTTGCACAACAATCTAATGAAACTACTGACTGGGAAAATTATCGCATCATCAGAGCAGAGATTAAATCTAAGATCAAGTCATCGAAGAAAGCATTTTGCAAAGCTGCTTTTAGTTCAAAGAAACCAATGGAAGTTTGGCATGTTATCAATAGAGTTCTCCATCCAAATCCAAAGCGTATCAATGCTGATCGCGATGAGATTAATTCGCATTTCAACACAACAGCGCAGAGACTAAATGAGCTCAAGTCCAACAAATGAGAAGAATATAAAAACAATATAAATATGAATAATATAAAACATTATAAATATGAATAATATAAAACATTATAATTATGAATAATATAAAACATTATAAATATGAATAATATAAAACATTATGTCCATGATATGATATGATGTGTAAATTCGATGACGACAGCCAAATGTTTAAAATCAAATCAGTATCTTTTGAAGAAGTTCTGAAAGCTCTTCGCATAGATTGCTCTAGTGAGTATGATGCAATTCCCGTCCGACTAATAAAATTGGTATCAGATTCATAAGCATATCCATTGACACATCTTATAAATAGTGGGATCGAAAATTAAATGTCTTATTCAACATGGAAAATAGGAAAATTATCACCAATCCCAAAACTGATTATTCTTCAAGTAATAACGACTTCCGTCCGATAACAGTACTTCCGATTCTTCCGAAAGTTTGCGAACGTTTAATTTGCAAGCAGTTAGTAACTTACATTGAAACAAGTGATATTTATTTACAAAAAATGTCTGGTTTCAGCAGTAATCAACATTCAACACACACTGCTCTGATAAAAGTGAGTGGTGATCTAATCAAAGCAATGAGGAGAAGTGAAATATCTATGTATCACAATATGCAGATGAAGCAGCATTCTATGAGCATGCTAATCTGAAAGATCTGGAAACCTGTACATCTAAACTGAAAGATCTGGAAACCTGTACATCTATTTGATCAACTTAACACATGGTCAAATGAGTCAAATCTTATTCTAAATCACAATAAATCACGATTATCAGATCGCCACAATTTACGGAATCCTGAACTGATTAAAGTCTATAAAGATGATGTACCACTAGAACGAGTCCATGCACACAAGATATTAGGTGTTCATTTTGATGATCAATTAAACTGGTGTGTTCATATCCAAAAGCTTATTCCATCTTGCAGCATTAAATTGAAGCAGTTGCAAAGGATCAAAATGCACCTATGTACTAATTAAACCGTTTACAGAAAGTACAGAACCGAGTTGCATCATTTGTGTTACTTAAATACTGTAAACCTATCGCTATGATGCAAAGTTTGAAGTGGTTACCAGTACGTGGACGTATTGACCTAAGCACGTAGAAGCTTGTACACAAGAGGTTACATGAAGGCACGTTACCGTCGTATATTCACGTCCAGAATCGATTACCCACGAGAGCAAGGAAGTGAGATAAAGTTCCACGCGAAACAAAACATTCGAATATCATGCTGCAAATCTTTTCAATGGACTGCCGAAACTTTCAAAAAACATTCGAATATCATGCTGCAAATCTTATCAATGGACTGCCGAAACTTTCAAAAAACATTCGACAAGAAGAAGTTAAAAGTTCATTGTTTGCGAAATGTAAAATTTTTTTGATTGATAGGAAATTTTCAATTTATTTTTCAAAACTTGATTAGCTTGTCTCATTTATTCTTACATGTTGCCTCGATTTAGATTACTATAGTCTATCTTCTTCTGGGTTGAATTTCTTTTTATTGCGTATGGTAAGTTTCAGGTGAAAAGGTTAGGGCTCGTTGCAGGTGGAAGGGTACCTCTGTTAATCTGTTTATTCCGGTTTTCTCAGAATTCTTTTTACCAAATACTCTTACATTGACACTTTTATATCTTTTTATTGCGTCCTGTTTTATATCTACTACGCGGGAAGAAGTATCAAGTCATGTGACCTACTTTAAGTCTTCTTTGTGGAGTTTATTTTGAAAATATCAGCATGGTAAACATGAGCCCCTCTTCTCCGTGAAAATCTCCTATTTTGTGGGGGCAATACATTTGTTGATTTAGGTTCATCTACACAGGAACCTTTTTTTTCTTCTAATAAACACTAATTAGAAAACTTTTAAAAAATTCAGAATTTCTTGAACTACAAAAAATTATAATATCTATTAGTTGTCAATAATACAATAAAAAAGAATCTTCTGAATATTTTATAAAAAAAATAAGTTTGAAATAATTTTATATTTTATATAAATTTATATAAATTAATAAAAATTTATCTATTAACATATTTCATTTCGTGTATATTTTACATAAGTTCAGATGTGTTTCGGAGAAAACAAAACATTGGCGAAAGAAACAATAGCAAGCCCGGCCTTATGTAACGAATGCACGTAGTTCATATTTATAACTTATCATAGAATACAGTACTTCTCGTAATTTCAGTAAATTTTTAAACTTTACCTGGGTTAATGAGCTCAGGCTAGGTTATGCCTTGTTCATCCAAACACTTTTATAAGACTTTTCAGTGCAACTTTAATAGTGAGTGTGGAAACATATTTAATAAAACCTATTCATAGAAATAATTAGAAATTCATTATAGGTCATATACTAAAGAATTCATTTTGTTCAAAATTTTCAGATTTAATTCCATAAAAATAAATGTCGTTTTTACTTTCTGCATGATAGAAAAAAATCCACAGGAAAAATGGAAAATTAGCGATATAGCGATAAAACTACATCGTTTATGGAATCGAAAAACATATAACGATAGATAGCGATGGAAATATCGTTAATATTTCCCCTGGACACGTCAACATACTACACACCTTATATAAGGTCGTTTTCAATTAGGTGGAATCGTCAATGCGTACTTCACTTTGGCGGGCTTTGCGCATGTTTATGCAGCAACTCAAAAATAGCAATTTTAGACAAGAGAGCATGGGCAACGTCCGCCAAAGTTAAGGCCACCTTACTCCGATTACGCCAGCGGAAAACGGCCTTAAATGGAAATTATTCCAAAACATGGTAGTAATAAAAATTAAGCCACAAACGAAAACATACGTCAATTTCACTAGATTACACTAGATCTCTCATTGGACCAATGGTGATCAATTGCTGTTGTTATCGACAAAATCTTACAACTAGACCATCAAGTGTAATTTGGATAATTTGAGAAAGCAATCACCTTGTTGACCCATTGAATGCCGGTCCTTACTATTCTTATTATTCTTATTATTCTTATTCTTATTATTACTATTACTATTATTATTATTGGCTTTATATTTACCTTCACAGACAAATGTCGGCACTTTTAACTTCAAGTTATTACAAATGAACGCCATTGAGGGCCGGCGTAAGGAGCCTTCCAGGCTAATTATTTCTATTGGCACAAAAAACATTAATTCGTGCAATGGTGTCACAAATACAATTTCAGTGACGCTAGAGGCATGGTGACTAGGCGCAGATGAATATTTTTAAAGTTAATTTCACATGAAAACATAATCCTCCGTATTATATTTTCCACCTGTGGAACCGGATCGGAGTGTCGGTTCTTGAAGAGCACGAAGTTGATCGGTGTGACTATAATGTGGAAGCGTGGAACTTTTTAACGCTGCATCATATTCATAATTGATGGATTCGGTGAGAGCTTGATAACCGTTCTCATCTGTGGAGATTTGTATGCTCGGTACTTTATTTTCAGTTGGCTGAAATTTATCCAACGGCTGATAATCATTTTCACTGTTGCTTTTATTGGTGTATGGGTTAGCATATACGCCGTTATCGTATCCCGACAGACGTTGATAGTCGTCGTCTTCTGGTTCTAGTACGTGGTACACTTCACCATCATCATCATCATCGTTCGATTTGTTGTCATGGTTTATACCTATAACGGTATTAAAACATCTTTCCTTAAAAATACAGGACATCAAACAACGTATAAATAAACAATTGTTGTTATCAATGACGTCACCTATATTAGGAATTGAATACTGCACACGATCGTCTGCTGATGAATCCAGTGAATCTATAAACGAATAGAAGGGCAAGTACAAAGAAATATTTTAAAGAAAGTAAAAGAAAAATCTAGACTTGATGAGCAGTGAAAGAGTTTGGAGTGGGGCTGATAAGAAACGTTCCATCTGCCACTATATCAATATCAACAACAATATCTTGACAGTGCCCAATCAAGAGGTATGGTGAAAATTGTTGAGGAGCGTATTAACAAAATTTCTGTTTCTAGTCTGTATCAGCAATCTGTTTATTTTTTTCTTTTATGCTTTAATAACTATCATTCTCCTCCACAAATTTCGACATACCTTCTAGATCCTCCGCTATTTGCTTGAAAGCATAATATCATTATAAACAATAAAATCATCTGAGTGTTTATAAATAGACGGTGTTTTAAGATTCTCATGGTCATATTTTAAAACCTCACAAATTTAAACAAGCAAGGAAATTAAAAAAAAGAAAATCTTCTTTCTTTCCCTTTGATAAATTATTGATGTCAAAAATTTCATTAAAATCAATATCATATTTTTTTGCGTATAAAAGTTAAGAATTTCTACGCGCCACTCGCTATCTTTTAAACGCCGCCCTCCAATAAACGCCACACATACTCATATTGCTTAAGTGAGATAAACTCCTCCCTCGGTATATTTAATTCCGAACAGTTTTTATGTCTTCAAACATCTTTTGAATCTGTTTGAAATAAGAACGGAACGTTCAAAAGGAGTAAAAGAAGTCCATTTTATTTGAGTTTCAGTGAAGTACTAACGTCAATAATTTTTATTTTGAAAATGAATTATGATACGGTAGCTAGCTATGAGCTAGTAATGCTATTAACATATTTTTTATTAGGAGTTACTACTTATACAGCTAGATTTAATAGTGTGTATGAAATAGTGTGTATGAAATAGTGTGTATGAAAGTCGTTTATAAAGCTACTTAACAGAACAAACCTTCATTTTTTTCATCTCTTTTCAAACTATTCTTATTGTCAAAGTAATCACTAAAGAAGGCGGCATCACATGACGTGTATTGCTCATTTTCTTCAAGTTCGATCTGTGTAACGATACACGAACTACTCCCAATCGTATTGAAGAAGCTGTTTCGACGGCCTAAAAAGCAGCCAATCAAACTTGAGGACTTCCCATCAAAATTAAATATAAAAAACAAGATTTCTAAAGCCTCGGGGCCACGGTGCAACATTTTCAAGCGCATGCAATGCAATATTGCTGCATTGCATGTGTCTGATCACGTTGTCGTGGCGTCGCATGTTCAACATTTTGTGCAATTTGTTTTGTTTTGATTTTCATTCTCCTGGAAAATCATTCAAATGTTGGCTTTTAAAGCGGCGACATTACTCCTAGTAGATGAAGATGAGAACTATTTTGAAATCATTCGGTTAGACCTTGGTTGGGAAATAGACAGCTATTCGGATGTTATCATTCATTATTCCAAGAAATGACACATGATAAGAAAGCATTTAAAGAGTTTTTAAGAATGGAGGAAAGTCGAATATTTGGTGGAAACATTAACTCTGACGATTTTGAAAGGTACTAAAGGCCTGGTCAAATGAGCACAACATTTGCTGCAACATTTTATGCGACAATGTTGCGTAAAATGTTGCACTCGTTTGACATGCATGTTGCATGATGTTACATGGTCATGCAACATGTTACAACATCGATCCAACAAAATGAACATGTTCATTGATGATCGATGTTGTAACAAAAATCAATTAATTTGTGTTGTTACATTCGTTTGCCATACCCACGCAACATTCTGTGCAAGATTTTTTTGGTTCACACAACGAAAGTTGTTCAAATGTTGCATGAAAGGTTATGGATCATGTCAAACGAGTGCAACATTTTTTCAAACATTTAAAAATATTTGTTTTATGCACCTTTTTTCGCATCAATTTTGTTGCATTGCATATAAAAAACACACGGCGCCACTGTGAAATTTCCCAGGTGTATGGAATGTTGCATTGTATGCAATGTTGCATTGTATGCGTATGAAAATGTTGCACCGTGGCCCCAAGGCTTTACAAGATCAATACGCCTTTCCCGAATTCTGTTGAAACGCCGTGTTTTGGTCTAGTAAGAACATCCAACGTTTTAGATATCGAAATTGTCACTAATCATTCTACTGGGAGTTTTAATAATAGAGGTAATTACTAAGTAATAAAGTTAAAACATTATTGAAACAATAAATTTCATAAAAACGAGGCCAGCCTCGTACTAACTAGGTCAAAACGCAGCGTTTAAACAGAAACTCGGAAGAGGTTTTTATAAACGGGCTTCTTCAGATACAATGTTTTTTATTATTTGGACAACAAACTCCTTCCACATAAGATTAACACTTCGAACATTTCCAAAAAAGAAGTTATATCAAGCACAAAGGAATGGAAGAAATTCAGAAAATTCTAACGGAAAGAAAATGTCTTTTTGTATACGTGCATCAATAAAAGTGGCAAAAAGACATGTTACAAAATACGAGAAATTATTCTTTTATATGCAGCGTATAGAACAACAAAATGTATGCTCTTCCCCATCTTAAGCTGGTCGGTCCTTTCAAACATCTTTACATAAGACACCCACCTGTTGTCTTTTCTGTTGATTTCCCTTCATCTGTTGATCTTCTAATAACGAAAACAACAACAACAACAATCAATGGATAAACAAAGTTGAAACAAAACCTCAGGTATTTTTTGAAACGCGAATATGTCAGATAATCAGAATGTTTCACCAACTTCACCAACAAGTCATCGACAAGTACATTATTGGCCCTTTTTTAAGCCGGTCTCTTTGGGCGTATCGCCCTCGGTCATACTCTCACTTACAAACACCTTACTCCGGCCCCTTTAGCGCCAAGTCGTGACATTAACGCCATTAAAACCGGCATAAAATGTGCCAATAAAGTAATCTCGAAATTGCTAGCAGGTGTCTTTGTAAGACGACTTGAAGCGAAGTGCAGTAACATTTCAAGATAGCATCTCTTTACTCACAGCGGAGGAGAACAATGTTAGCTATTAAAAAACGTGCAAATAATCCTATTGGTGATATACAGACTGAAAACAGAACTTATGTTTAATGTCCTCCACAATTATCGACCCACTAATGAGAGCTACTTTTCTAGTATTTCTGTTTAACAGCAGCTGTGTTATAATTTCATGTTGAAATGGATACATGATGAAATGGATACATGGTGAAATGAATACAATTACAAGAGGTTAAGAAGGGCACGTACTTCCTTTTGAAACACATGGTGAAGGCTATACAGTTACCTTTTTTTACAGCATAATATGGTAACAACGAGAAGGGTGGCTAGGACAAGTACAGCACAAGTAAGTGGAATGATAATTATAATCACATCTAGAAGAAAATACCAAACGAAAATAGAAATGATAAATTTATAGAGAAATAAATAAGGTCAATACATTGGATCATTTTGATATCTTCCATTCATTCAATGTGAATATAAAATTTACACATACTGCTTTGGCTACAAAGGGTCTCTTTATAGGTATCTACTTAAAAATATGTTGAATCTACCCATGAAAACCCCTGGTCCTAAAATGACCTAATTATTTCTACATACCAACAGTTCGATTGTTCTTTTGAGAAAGAATGACAGGTGAAGATTCCAAGCAGCAACTTTGCAGGGGTGTGCTTTTCGAAATATCAGAAAATGAAATAAATGTTGAAGAAAATGTAAAACGACTCGATGATGCAGATGATAAAGGGGCTGTAGCCATTTGGTTGATCGTATGTTGAATACCAGAAGAATGGCTGGTTGTATGTTGAAAAGCAGAAGACTGGCTGATTGTATGTTGAAAAGCAGAAGACTGGCTGATTGTATGTTGAATAGCAGAAGATTGGCTGATTGTATGTTGAATAGCGGAAGACTTCTTGATGAAGCATGTAGACTCGAGGGTGTGAGTAGAAAATGAAGCAGCTACAGTGATTGGTAAATACGAGGAAGTCGAAACTGAGAATGTTCCTAGAAGAAAAATCATTTCTTTACATATCAACATCAAAATTCAACTAATAGGAGTCTGGGTTTCATTTGATGCAGAGGAAATTTGAAATTTAATGTTTTTATCATAGTTCATAGAACATAACTGGTTCATAGAACATAACCGGTTCATAGAACATAACCGGTTCATAGAACATAACCGGTTCATAGAACATAACTGGTAACATTTACACTCCTCACTACTCAGCTGATTCTTTTGAAATCTTTCACTTTTATATTTTTATATTTTGCTGATGAAACAAACCCTCCCGAAAGAATCAAAGCATAACAATTTTATGATTGCATGACAAGGGTCAATGACGGTCACGTGACAATATCGATTCCTTTTTATATATATTTCATTTAACCAGTAGCGATTTCAGCACCCAAGCTCGTAAGGACCTTTGTCAGGAATGTGTACCTGTGTATGTGTAATGTGTATTTTAATATGTGAACCAACAGGTACCATACTGACCTTTGACTTGATAAACTTGAAAATAAAATAATCACACATAGACTATAAAAACTATTGAAAAGATACTGTACCATTTCTTTTCCTTGGAAAGAACTTCACTTGAAATCCACCATTTATCCAACAGCTGGCATTGATGTATGCTGTGATGAAGATATTTTTCAAACGTGTCACATATTGCGATTCAGGCAACGCTCTAGGTATCCATATATTAGGATCAGATGATAAACCTTGTCCAAATTTTACTGACATCCATGAATAATCACACTTTTCATTTGTGTTATTGTTATCGCGTAACCGAGTGACTTGCACCACCGTAGTTTGTTCCATGGGTATTGAAATCAACCAATCACAAGTAAATATTTCATATCCTTTTTTTGTGTTTTTGAAACTTATTATTCCACTCAAACCAACATTTTTTCCACCACAACCTAAAATGTATGCAATTTGCTGAAGTTTTCGAAACACTTTTTGCTCCAATACACTGCCTATAATTACCAAACAATTCAATTCTTACAATCTTCAGTTATCAATCTTCACATTTTTCAAATTATAATGTTTACTCTTGGAGCATACCTGGAACCTCTGGAACTACTTGCAAAAATACGGAACGACTCAAATACTTGTTATCGAAAGTCACAACAATCTGGTAATAACCAGTGTCTGTTGGTTTCAGCGGTTTAATGAGCAAACTTCCATTTGATAGAAATGTATATCTGTTGCTGGATGTGTTGAGGGGATAACCATCAAAATACCAAGAGACATAAAAAGGACCAAAAAGGCGATGAACAAGATATTGAATGAGTGTTTGTTTAGTGTCCTTAAGTCTGATTGGGTGAAAAGGCCAAACCAGAATCTTTGGTTTATCTACAAAGAAAATTTAACTGAAATAATTATACAGATGAGGCGGCTCATGAACTTAGGTAATATTGATAGAGGAGAGCAAGATTTAGAGTACCAAAATAAAAACATAACCTAATCATCACTTAAAATTAATATGAAATTTCACAACCCTATACTCCTCCACTTATTTGAATTGTAACGTGCTATGTAATGTTTTTTTATGTTATGGGACTTTTTTCTTAGTTTTTTATTCTCTTTCCTGGGAAGGCACTATTTGGCCTAAATCCTTTCATACATGTAGGAGCTTTGTATTTATGTTGATAAATATATAAACAATACACCTACCACATGTAAAGGTACCAAAAAAAAATGTTTTTATTTCCAATGGCCTTACATCAAATATCAGGCATTTCCAATGTATGGAAATCCGTGTTAATTTGGTGACCCTTAAATATTGAGGATTTGTCGATATGCATTAATTAGTACACACTGGTATCCTGTTGAATAATATTAATATTAATAATAATATTTGTGACGTGTTAAAGTAATGCCTCCTTTAATAAGGTAGTTAATGTTTTGCATAATACCTTTCATGACACTTATACCCTTAAGGGAATACCCTTAAAGAACTTTCGTAGCATTAAGAATTGAAGTTATTTGAGTTATCTCACATTACCAAACCCCCACTAAAACCTCGCACTTAAAACATTAAAAAATCTGTAAGAACATAATCTGGACATATAATCAGAATGTCAGTATTGTCTCTCCATATTTCATGAAAGTTAAAATAGAACATTCAAAATTATGTCTTATATATAGATAAACATGATGAAATGAAATTTACAAGAACAAACAGCATACCATGTACAGTGACACGAATACTCTTTGTAAATGTATATCTTGAATATGAAGCGTAAAATGTATAAGAACCGGTATGAGCTAGTGTTGCGTTTTTGATTATTACTTTATGACTTAACCACTGCTTCTTTTGAAAATACCAAGTATATGTCATTGAATCTCTAAACATAGAGGAAACTACTTAAGGATTGCCAAATGTAACAAAAGGGATCATTTGTCTGGTTCTACAGTACTAGTAAATTAAAAATTAAAACAAATCAGAAAGTGACTTTAAAACCTTACTTGCATTGCTGAAATGCAACGAGATATTCTAGCTTGATATCATCACCAACATAGTATTTCCGATTAACATTTGACTTGATGGTTACTAGCTTTTTACATGTTTGGAAGCTGCCCAGCAGTGTTGATAACCTATCTGCAAAGAATTAATTAGTATTTCAGAAAATATTCATGAAAAGTAAACATTATAGTTTTTAGGACAACAATACCAGTTTTGAGCAAACATAATTTCAGAATACTTTTTATTATTGGCTTTCACATTTTTTAATATCATAGACACAATACAATGACTCTCCTCATTATTAAAGGAAGATTGAATTTTAAAGTGGAAAAGCATATGATCCTGAACATGTTAATCAAAACTTCTTAGGATCTATTTAATGTGAATGCATCTTAAGTTCATCTAAGGACGATGATATGCTGGTCAAAAATAAGTTCATTTTGTTTAGTATGCTGTTATTCTTTGGTTCAATTTGAAAACATTGGCAGAAAAAAATAGAAGAAATACTCACAGATCTCATTGGACAAAAACTGACTTAAAGTTATGATAACATATACGAGATATATAATATATACTACCTGTTATTGAGATGTTCCCATAAAACAATGTTTTTAATTTCACGATAGTGCCTTCCTCAATAACCAATCGATATGTGGCACCTTCATCTTGTGAGTAAAACATTTGTTTGAACAAGCTTCCAGTTATTGTAAAATGTTTCTTGTCTATGAATATCCAGTCGTTACCTTCTTTAGGCCGATATTGCCAATGGTACTTTAGCGAGTTAGGTTGTCCAGTGATATTTGGGAATGGAAAAAGCACATATGAGCCATCGGGTACTCTGTACTGATGAAATGAATAGTTTTTTGAAACTATGAAGTAAAAGAACAGAAAATTTGAATCTTCACAAAATCTAAAACATCAACAATTCCGCGTGAAAAGATTTTGAAATTGATGTTTATAATTCTAATGAAGGTTCCTTAATAAATCGTAAAACGTACAACCGTCTCTTTCTTGTGAATTCAAAGAAAAGAAAGACTGGACTTGAGTGTTTCATTCATTCTTTCCCATTAATAAGTAAAAATAAGTAAAAAATATCTATTTTTGTATCTTTGTACATAACTTACATGTCCACACCCTTGCTTCTTTACTGATAATAAAGCCATATGTATTGGATGCAAGACATTTGTATATTCCCAACTCATTACTAGTCACAACCAATGAGCCATTTTGAAAGGTACTTTGAAAAGATTTCTTGTAGTCACCATTTAGTATCCATTGATAATAAGGATGTTGTGACAGATGTCGATGGACTGCTTGGCAATGCAGAATGCCTGTACCATATTCATTGATGAACAAATCTGATGGTTCAATTAGAAATTCCAAAGAAGACAAACTGACTGAAAGAGAGTAAAGTCATTGACTGAAACAACCATGAAAAAGTTTGCAATAACATAAAGTGGTTCTAAATCATTCACAAACACACAAACAAACAAACATTAGGCAGCTTACCATACTGGAAGAGAAAAACTATACTGAAAAAAACAAAAGCATAATGATGCAGATATTTGCGTAACATTGGAACAGTAGGATTAAATCATCGGCAGGAATTCTCGTTCATGATTCTTTGTTTCTCATAACCATATTTTACAAAAAACATGAATGTATGATATCTAGAAATATCTAGAAATATTTATTAATTATATCATAATATTATACATTAAACTGAAATTGAAAAACATATAAAACTTGAGTTATCTTAAAATATAAACAAAAAAAATACACATAAACTTTTCTGTTTCTAAATGTGACGGTTCAAGGGAAAATCACTGCAACCGCAAATAGCGATAATCCATGTCAATATTGATAAAGTTATCAATAATATTAATAATATTGAAGAATTTTGCGATAATTATCGCAAAAAAAAAAAATATTATTGTAAAGATTTATTGATAAATATGGTCATAAATTAATGAGATTTATTGATATTTACGATAATAGGGATAATTTCTTTACTATTTTACAAAGATCTGGAATAATTAATCAGCGCTTATTTTGTATATTAATGTTGTCAGTAATTTATGTAAAATTGTCATGCAAAAATTTATTGATAACTTATTGCAATTAGCGAAAGTTTGCGATAAAGAAAGTAATTATCACAATTATCAATAAACTTATCAATACAGTTATTACAAATATTGATATTCTAAGACTAAATCAAATGTATTAGCAATAAAATCTATTGTTCTTTTATCAATATTATCACAAATATTTATTGCTATTCCTGCTTGTAGTGATTTTCCCTTAAACGTCACAAATAATAATACCCCAAATTTAGTTTTATAACTCCTAAATTTTGATAAAAAAGAGAAATTCCAAAGAATTTCCAAAGAAACTTATTTTAATACTTAAGGGCTATTTTCTGTAAACTTTCATTCCATAAGGTGTAAATAGATAGAAGCTTTACAGAATTATGGAGAAATGAATTTTGTACACAGCCACACCTACACCTAAGTACTGACAAAAATAAAAGACATTTGATTCTTGTACAGCTTAATGAGTTAAGTCAAATTGATTGATATGAAGTTCGCTTGAATGAAAATAAGGTATTGGTTCCAAAACAACTGTATTAACTCCAATAATAACTTCATAAACAGTGATCATCAGAAATACAAGAAGGGGAAATCTTAGTTTCAGTAATTGGGTTTGCATTGTGTCTGAGACATTAAAAAGGACTTAAACCTCGTCAATGTCCAAAAAAAGAGATGCAATATTCAGATGAATAAACGAGAGGTGGAAGCTAAAGGTCTCAAAAGAAAAGCTTCCTTTAAAAAATTATCATAGTATCTGCAGTTGAGAGAGAGTTGGTGTCATTATCATAGTATCAGCAGTTGAGAGAGAGTTGGTGGCATTATCATAGTATCAGCAGTTGAGAGAGAGTTGGTGGCATTATCATAGTATCTGCAGTTGAGAGAGAGTTGGTGGCATTATCATAGTATCTGCAGTTGAGAGAGAGTTGGTGTCATTATCATAGTATCAGCAGTTGAGAGAGAGTTGGTGTCATTATCATAGTATCTGCAGTTGAGAGAGAGTTGGTGGCATTATCATAGTATCTGCAGTTGAGAGAGAGTTGGTGTCATTATCATAGTATCAGCAGTTGAGAGAGAGTTGGTGGCATTATCATAGTATCAGCAGTTGAGAGAGAGTTGGTGTCATTATCATAGTATCTGTAGTTGAGAGAGAGTTGGTGTCATTATCATAGTATCTGTAGTTGAGAGAGAGAGTTGGTGGCATTGTTTTTGCCAATATTGTTCTGAGAATCAGAAACTGTGCTGTAAGTGAATGTGAGGGATCCACTTTGTTATTATTAACTGCTGCTAGAAGTTTTGTTGTCATTGTATAAATGTAGGAGGGAAAATATGTCCAATACATTTATAACGAAACCATAAGTCAAACCATAAGTCCTTTAAAAGACTCATAATACATTTATGAGGGAATACATTTAAAATTGCAGATAGTGAGACCTGCCTTTAATTAACGCATGAATCACAAGTTAGAGTAGATTTAAATTTGTGCTGGAACTTTTCATTTTTATAAGCATTGGAGATCAAGGTTAACATTATTGGGGTAACAAATTTGGAAGAGAATTCAGCCATGAGCAGGTATATTTGAAGTTGTTGAGGGAAAACAAACAACATGGTCAAACATTCAAAAAACAGTTTACTATCCAACTGTTCTAATCTAAAAGCATTCTAATTCAAGTAAGTGTTCTGTTTTTCTTTCAATGAATAACAGTCAGGGTAATCTTTTAATATTGCGGCACAGCCTAGTTTAGAGAAATGCTGTGAAAAGTATAACCGCTTCTCAAGCAAATGTACATATCCCTACATTAGATTTCAACGAATAGGACATAACACACCAGGACCCGACAATTTTCCAGCAGTTCTTTAGAGAAAATGTGATGGGCTGGTCCTTCCATCAACCTTATTTTGGTAGATGTCACTCTCAGAAGGTTCTATTCCTAGTGGACTCAAAAAGAGTGTTATCACACCAATATATAAAAGAGGTAATCAAACTTAGCATCCCTCACCTCTCATCTAATAAAAGTCTTTGAAAAAGTGATTCAAAATCATGTTACAAAATTTATGACTGAAAATGGATTGTACATGCCAACCAACATAGATTTCGATCAGGATATTTATGCTTGAGCCAGTTTCTTGACCACATAAATCAAGTTCTTACCCATGAGTGATGATAACGTAGATGTGGTATACTTGGACTTTTCAAAAGCTTTTGATAAAGTAGATTTTAAAATTGTCCAGACTGGACTGATAGGAACAATATGAAGCTTTAATGATTCCAAACCAGATGTCCTAAGATATGGTGAAGGCGATACTTTGAAATCGTGCACAAATTATTACAGTTCAGATTGGTCAATTATTGCTATAAGAAATCAAATACGTGACTTTGGGATTATCATGAATGATAAATGCTGATTTTTAACACAAATACAAAACATTATTGAAAAAGAGTACTCCATTCAGCAGTGCAAATTCACTGGTTACTGTGATAAAAGACTTTAATATCGAAAATGGATGGGCGTATGATTGTTCATCCTTAAGGCTCAACCTTCAAAGCTTACAAAAGGTACTAAAGGAAGGTTGTCTGTTTGTTTGTGCAATCTTATAAGTTATTCACTTAAACAACAGTTTACACCTGATTAGGTGATTGCTTTTTTAGACATGAAAATCCTATGGTTTGACCAACCCGAAAATGCAATTATATTTTATCACACTGCTTGATTTTGAAAATGTGACAGCCTTTCATATTGCTTTTTATAACACAAACTATTTCCATTTTGAAAACCTTTCAAATAGCAGACTATCGCCAAATTTATGAATTAATTCTCACTAAACTTATTCGCACTGTTCACATATTGTTGGAAAAATTTTGTTAAAGAACAGGTTAATTAAGCTGCGTGTCTCCTAATTAAACGACCGAGATTCTCCTAAATAAAGCGAATTTCCTTTATTTGTGGCTGCCAGCAGCAGCCAAATTAAGAGTTTACCCTGACTGAATGATATCATTCTCAACCAGAAATGAAAGTTTGTGAGAGATGCCACATTACTTTTCCAGCAACAACAGGCTCAAGAGGGCATTTAATATCTTCTGAACTAATTGCAAATAGATTCGAATAAGAAATTATCGCTTACTCAATTTTATCAAAAATCACTATCAAGTCCGCCATATTTTGTTTACATTCCATTACTATGTCTGGCATGCGGGCGGACTCATGGGACGACAATAAATGGCGGATAGATCGTAATCAATTCGGCGCGCCATCAATTCACATTTCAAAAATTATTATGCCCCTATGCTTTGAGAGGAAACTTTTCTAAGGAGTACTTCCACCAAAATCCTCCTTATACATTTGGTAATAAGATTTACCCCATCCCCTACCAAGAAGACACCCAGTTGCAATTTTTGGTGCACCCTCTTTATATATGAAATTTCTGTATCATCCGCCCCTATTTTCTAACTTAGCGCTATATATAATGCTAATCTTGTAAATAATGAAGATTATACCAATCTTGTGAAATCATCACTCAATCGAAATAAATGATTTAAGAATTAAATTAGCTAATATTTGTTTTATCAATATATGTTTATCGAATGACGATAAAAGAAACACTTTTTGTTTTGACCTACTCTGTCACATGTTTATGTTACGTGCAGGTGTTATGATTTCTATTTTAGGTATTTCAAATTTCTTCACCGTCAAAAGAAATTGATTATGCTCATTGTAACAGAATTAATGTGTGGGCAGTATTGAATATGACGTTTGTTTATATATAAGAAAACTAACCAAGATTCCAAAAGGTTCTTATATTGTGTTTATGAATAAAATAAAATAGCATTTATTTATTTGTCATTAACTATGAAAAACTTACAAAGTGTTAATATTACATTTTATATTTTATTAATGGCAGGAGACCCCCAAAATAACCGATGCTAGTCCCTAAGAACCTATGATGGGAAGACAATGTACCAGCCATTATAATCTAAGGGGCTGATCAAATGAAAAAATTAACCCTGCTAAACAAAAAGTAAAGCGGGCTGAAATTTCTCATGTGATTGCTCAACCGGGCATTCCCTATTTGAACGGAAAATAACAATGGAAAATTAAACTTCATTTAACTGGCATTAATTAGCCGGTTAACCGAGCTGAAATTTTCTCATGTGATGGGTTAAAAATAATTCAGCTGGCCCGCCTCATGTGATCACCCCCACAGTGAGTAAGTAAATAAGAATTTATTTGGAAAAGAAAATTGAACAATTAGTTATACGTGATACCGTAAACTTATGACCCATAACTGGCAAAAATTGATTATAGAAATAGTTGTCTCAAAGTCTCTCAGCAGTAGACCTTTCATAAATTACGTCATAACATCCATCGCCTCGTTTTTAATCTTTATAATTACTATAAAAATAAAAAGACAACGCGAAGCATTTTTCCCTGAAGTATCTCGTTTCTCTTTGTAAACCACCCAAGCCGTCGTTGTTCAGGGCGAAAACGATGCGATGGATGTAATGACGTAATTTATCAAAAGGTCTACAGCAATAGCGTCTAATGAATACCGGCGAAGTGGTGGGGTTAAGTTATATTTTCAGATACTTATATTACACGGGAGCTTTATTATAATTATCTTTCATTTTATCATTGTTTCTCATTGTTTTCTTTTCTTTTTATTCATTAAATGTTTCTCAAAACTTTTTAAACGTCGACATTCTTTGATTCTCTTTCCGTGTCGACAATTCGAAGTCATTGTCATTAGAATTGAAACAATGCACCACGAACCAGATAAGAATCTGTTCCCTCATCAAACAAACTTTTAGTGATATTTTCGGGGTCAACGTTTCTGGAAATTTTTAAGGTGTTGAATAAATGAAATTTAAATGAAACATTTCATTTAAAGAATTGATACCAAAAGTATTTTTAAAGATCTTCTTGAAATAATGATAGTTGTACTGAAAGGACATTTTTAATAGGAAAAGTTAGTCGTTTTACTTATCCACGTTGGCTTTTGTTACTGACCTTGCTATCAATGTTTTTAACTCTTTTCAAGTAATTGTGAAACTCCTGTGTAGATCTTTAACATGTAATATTCATTCAAACTTCACATAAAACACAATTAAAACCACCACGAGGGAGGGAATATTTACAAGCCTATTAGTTCTGCAAGCAGTGAAAATATTTATCAAATTGTTTTTTATTGAATTTAAAAAATTTATGACGGAATTTATAATAAAAGGAATGTAAAGAAAACTGAACTACGTTGAGAAAAATAATAATTATTTAATAGAAAACAAAACTTTTTGTATTTTCTAAACTCGCGTTATTTTTATTTTTTTATGAACAGTAAGAGAAAAAAATTTATATTCGTAACGGATTATTTATAAACTTTTTTGAACAAAAAATAATTCATGTGATGGATGAAATAGACAATTTCGAAGAAGCAGGGAAAAGAAAAAGGTTGGTTCAGAATTTATATTTTTTAAATAATATTATATAAAAAAACGTTTTCCTCACGACTTTTAGTTTTAGAGAAGAGATTTTCTCAAAGTTTCATGTTTTTATTTTCATTCCATGAATATATATCGTTTTTTTTTTGTTTTTTTTGTTATGAACTATAAAATTTTTAAACTGATGCGAAAAAGAAATTGTGAGAAACAGATTTTTAAAAGAAAGTTACACATCATCTCATGCTGATATATACAGTCTCATACAAGAGCAGCAATGAGAACAGTAGCGAGTAAAAATATCGAGTTTGTTATACAAAAAAAGAAACCTTTTTTTTTAACTCGAACTTTAATCTTAATATTTTAATAGGCCCTGTGTTTATTGTATTACGTAATCATTCAACAAAGCTAAGCTTCCATGTTTGATAACTTTGGTAAGGAAATTCTTTTGAATAAATTACAAAATATTACTTTTGTTAGTAAAAATCGTGCTGGGATTAGTAACATATTAGTGTCGTGGTCATATCAGATAGGACATGCAAAGAAATTACTAAAAAAAGTTATTGTGTATATGAGCATTACTCACATATAAATAAAAATTTAGCCATACTTCTAACTTTGTTATTTTGCTTACTGAAATCAAAAATAAACGAAAACCGAACAATAATTGCATTTGTACAGGGCTAACGTATAACTATAGGACGCATTTATATCTATGAAACACATCGTTTAAACCTAGTTTACACTAGGGAAAAGTGACGATTAATTAGACGATAATTAGAAAGTTAATTACTCTCTCTCTGACGTTCAGATAATTTCATGTCGTCTTTATTTCATAAAATTCTTATCACGAGAGTGTGATTCTCTATCAAAGAAAGTACACGGAAACGAGGTTGTTTATTTTTTTGTCAAAAGCATCAGATTGGAGCTCAGTCTCAGCTCAGTGATGCGACAGTTATTGTCAGGGTTTAGTAAAAATACAAAAGATAAAAAAAATACTTACTTTGATAAGAAGGAAACACTACCTATCTTTTTCACGAACCTAAAGTGATAATTATGGAGATAATTACAGCCAGTGAAGCTTATGAAGACAAGCGTTCATTTTTTTACTCCATTGTCTTTTTCTTAAACATTAAACATTTTTTGCATTAGGTTCACGTTACTACAAAAATCAGAACCTATTCTCCGACAGAATGACCGTCACTTCATGCAACAAGACGACGATGACGACGGCATCGACGACAATATATATTTAGAAGAATTTGCAGCCGTAGATTACAAGGAAGAGTCGCGTGAAGAAAACGGGCCTCCGCCAAAAAAATCGACCCGTGGCCGACCGAAGAAGAAACAGGAAAGTTTAGACTGGAGTGACGAGGCAACAGAAGCCTTGATTGAATTATGGAAAACAAAAGGGGAATTGTTCAACAAGGTGCATCCACATTTCTATGCACGTGACATGAAAGACAAAGCTGTTGATGATATCCGGATAAGTCTTCATCAGCGCGGGTTCGAAGTCACGACTCATCAGATACTAAGCAAATTCCAATCGCTTCGAACATATTTTTGTAGCCAACGCACGAAAATTTCTCAATCGAAAAAATACGGCAATGTTCAAGATGAAGTGGAATGTAAATGGCGGTTTTTCAAAAGTTTACATTTTTTGGATGACAACATGAAAGTTCGCGAAGGTTATAATCATAAGAGGCGATATGATGGAGATTTATCATCTCCATACTATCGAAGTATGGTTGTAAAAGAGGAACTCGGTATGTCACGTGACTATTCGGATTCTGCATTTAGCCCCGGGTCAGACAATAGTTCACGCCCTCAAGAAAGTTCTTCCTTGGATTATATGAAAACTTCACCACGGGTTGACATGAAAACGGATGATCATCTGTTTGGTGAGCTTGTAGGTAACATGATTCATCAGTTACCCCCTGGACAACAAAAGGACCTGCTCAAATTGGAAATTCAACAAATGATCATAAAGACAAAATATTCAAGTAATTACACTGATTCAAATTGTCAAGTAAACGCGAATAGTAATGGCTGTTAATTATATTCACTTTTGTATTTTTGTTTTTATTGGGGATTGGTGCGAAGACAACTCTTTAACAATTCTTATGAATTGAATGTTAAATGGGGTGATTTTATAAGGGGAGAGGTCGAGGGACGGGGGACATGTTTTTGTTAAGATTATATAAAAGATATATTTATGTTATTTTCTTCGTTATTTTTGTAAACTGTTTAAGAAAAAAATTATAGTTCACACACTTCACCTCTTTTATTCAAACACGGAAAAAAGTAATTTGTAATTGTTATCTTGTTGGTTTTTGCTTTAGTTAGGGAAATTAAAACTTGAATGCTGAAAGTAACCTTAGATTGTCATTTTGGTGACCAGCATTAAGGTTCATTGAATGTTGTTCATATTGGTAAAAGTAGAATAGGGCGCCGTAGAATATTATTGTCATCGTATCAGAAATAATAACAGACCCATTTCACTATTTGTATACGTCATATTAAAAGCTTTGCTGATTAAACCCAGAAGTTATGCGCCACATGAGATCCAGAATTTATGCGCCACATGAGATCTATCTACCGATGAAATCTATTGTACAATATATGTTGCACCAACGCCCCTCCCTGTTATAGACGCCCTCCCTCTTACTTGCTAGGAAAGCCTCTAATATTTGTTTGGTTAAAGAAAGTAATTTAGGAGAGACAATTTTATTCATAGAGTTTTGGCCGTGAATTTAAAATGCTTTCCAATTGTTATTTTGAAACTCTCAAATTTTCACAAAAAATGTAATAATGATCATAACTCTTTAAGATCATAACTCTTATAGATCATAACTCTTTAAGATCATAACTCTTTAAGACCATAACTCTTATAGATCATAACTCTTTAAGATCTCTTTAAGACCATAAACATGCATGCACTTGTAGTCCTCGGGAGATTTACACTATTTGATTTTTTAAGGAAAGGGAAAGGGTAGAAGCAATGACATATTTACATACATATATATAATATATAAATTCAAACTTATAAATACAAAAATTGTAATAATATTAATCTCAAACATTCGGATACGTCAAGTCCGACAGCTGAAGCATCACGTTAGGATGTTGCTACGCAACCACTGTTTTATTTTTTCTATAAATTTATTAACATTTTAGGTGTGAAATTCAAAGCATCGATTAACATGGAGTTAACGAAAGGGTGGCAAATCGATCAATTTTTAGTACCATGTTAACAAAATTCTCTTATTAAAATTCTAACTAAGGAGAAGAAACCTAACTTACTAACAGTAATAAATACAGAGTTGCAAATAGTTTAAAGGATTTATAGTTGGCAAATTACAGATTTTCTAGTTCTGCAGATTATTTTAAAATGGGGATGAACGGAGCCTAAAAGAAACACTATAGATAATGTGAATCTAGATAAATATTTTTCACAAAAAAAAAAAAAGAAAAGAAAGGAAACACATATATAAATGAGTTTACTTGGTACCACTATCGATACTGGTACCACTATTGGTTTTCTATCCGTCAACTTCTTCTTTGATCCTCATCTGCACGACACCATGGTGTCGAAAGCCATCTGACGCGTGCATCGCAGTCATCATATGCGGCGTTTCATGATCATCTTGCGATAGTAATGTCAGCTTTCCGTCATTTGAACGAAACAGTATGGAGTGAAGTTTTGGCAAGATGAAACATACGTAAAATATAATACCAAAGAGAACACACATTACAGCCTGTCCTGCAGCCAATTCCGCGTCCACGTAACGATAGAAAATCACCACCTCAAACAGAGCGATCAGATAAAACATGCAGTACGTAATCAAAATATATTTCAACTCCGCACAATTTTCCAGCACTTTGGTGGATGTGCACGACAAACAATTTCCGATTATGCTTAAAGCGATATTATACCCAAATCCTATCCAAAATACATAACTTGCCCAATTGGAACATTCGAAATATCTTTCATTCCATATGTCAGTATCGTTATGCATCGTTAGAGGCTTATCAATTGTTAAACCAATCAACATGATCAACACTTGTACCAAAACAATAATGGCCGCACAAACAAAACGAGGGAAGCGACCACACGTGCCCTTAACAACCGAACCATCTTCCCCATAGAACCTGTTGATCCACTCACTTCGGGCCATTAATACAGCAAAGCAAAGTGTAACACCGATATTGAAGAAGGCGATATAACAGGAGCAAGATTTAACAGTGGGTTCAACAAGAAGAGGAACTGGTGAAAGAAATTGAATTAAACAAGCAAATATATAGATGAGCAGATATCGAAATCCAGTGGTCTTCACTATTTCATGTTCACTGTTCTGACTAAACACTCCCAAAGCGAACAAGACCAGACAAACACCAATCACTATCAAGAAAATGATGAAAGAACCCATCGGGCCAAACCATTTGAATGTTATTAATTCATATTCAACACAATTTGATTGGTCTGGTTTTGGTGTTGTCCCCTGTCTACAAGAAAAACATTCATCTGCATTTGTTACATTCGTAACAGTTCCATTTGGGCACTTTTGACATACCCAACAATTGCGTTGTACATCGCTAACTTTTCGAAACCCAGGTTGACACGGTTTTGCACATGTTGAGATGGGCACCTCTTTACTGTCGTTTTTCCACCGTATATCACTTACAGTAATGGCGAGCTCCGGAACTTTGCCCTTTTTCCAAACTCCCAGCCATTTAGCATCGAAGGAGCTGTTCGTATTTCCATGGATGTTGTATATCATAAAACTCGATGATTCAGCTGTTAACTTATCTGTCATCACTAACTCGTCAGTGGGAAATAACGGAATTCGAAACTTGAGTGTTGCCATGGCATCTAGTAACGAGTCCTCTTTCTTCTTTGATTGCAAAGCATTTATGATGATGTAAGCGGCAGTAAAGGCGTGATACGCCTCACCAGAATGCTGCGCCAAAACTAACTTTGTGTTTGACTCCGCTTTTTCGCATTCAGATTTCAGTGGTTCCCCTAAAACTCCTCCCGTTAGACAATCTCTATTTCCTCCTTGAGATATAAACAATGGTTTTATCCAATCTTTGCCAGTAAATGGAATGGACAGCATTGATCCTGTAAAGTAAGTTTCCAAATAGTTTCTTTCGTCCTTCAATTCCACATAAATCATACCTTCCAACACAGATGCATATTTCTTCAAGTCTTCTTGTTGTCTATGCCAATCTTGTGTAGAAATGAAAATTATATTAGTGATATTTTTCTCCTGTGTTTTCTTGTAAATTTTCGTTTCAATATCTTTTTCAGTGTGCACAACGGTTACTGTCACCAAAGGATTCTCTAAAAATGTGTTTACTATTTTATCGACATCAGAGCCTTTTGATTCCACAATATGGTTGCTTGTCAGGACACCTTTTTTCTTTAGCGCTTTTGTAAGGCGATCCAAACCGGCGTTTCCTTGGTAATTATCCGACACAATGATGTTGACGAAATCAAATTTGAATCGATCAAGAATTCCAAGTACCGCCTCTATTTTCAAAATGTTTTCGGGATATGCGGATACAAGCATTTTAATTTCTTGTAAGCCTTTAGAATTATCGTTCATGAGTCTCGCGTTGTCTTTACTGTAGCTCATCTGAGGTATACCCTCTGTGTTGAGAGCGTGGAGGGTTTTTGAAGATTTCTTGGTGAATTCAGACAAGACAATGCTGACGGGTTTCGGTAAAGAATTATTTTGAACATATGCAAGAGTTTCCGTGCTCATATGAAACGCTTGTATACGCTCAGTGATTGGATCATTACAACTGTCTCTGATATCATAGCCAATGGAATGCGTTGCCAGAGTATTTGCAAAATCCGAATCTTTTTCTATTCGTTCCAAAGCGTTCATGTATGCCTCTGTTACTGCCACACCTGTGAAAAATAGGGAGAAAAATAGGGAGAAAAATATCTTAAAGATCAACACAGGTCATAAAGAAACGTTTGATGAACAATATCTAAAATTATGATTTTTGATCTTCAAGGGATGCACACAAGTTCGCACGACTCCGTGTCAAGTTCGCACGACTATAATGGAAGAAACCTAAAAAATATTGTGTTTCTAGGGTATTTCTGAATAGAGAAAGGCGAATATTGTGTTGTGAGCATACACAGTTTCAAATGATACTAAAATGGAGCCATCAGTTGCCAAGGTTACCCAACCAACATATAAATGACAGGTGTGTCGCATGACGTATGAGATAATAACAATGATGACATAACAAATTCGCCCATTTTACGCCCACACTTAATGGCGTTAATGTTTATGACTTGTTAAGGTAAGGTACATATTGCTGATGCATGCAGAACATAACAAATAATCCCTTATGAGGTGCTCACCGAGTGGGTTAGCGGTACTGCATCTTCCATCTCCAGAAGCTTTTGATAATGGCAAAATGGCACCCAATATAAAATCGCCGTCCTTTCGGAACTGTTTACATAAAGATACGTCACAAACCGCCAAATACAACACCGTCACCAATAGCAAATTTATTACCGTCTTCATCGATGGTTATTAGCCTTCAGCAGGAGGAACAGGTGACCTTATATATAGATCTGAGAAAAAAAATGTCAAGTGTGTTTGTCTAACAAGATGCGATCATAAAAATGTTTGGTTGAAACTCCTTTATATTTTCGTTTGAAATAACGAGGTATTTGCGCTACAATTTTCTCGTTAACCCAGACAGAAATAACATAAGTTTTAACTGCAAACAATTGATGATCGAACCTAAATAGTTGCATATACTCCCTTGGAAAACATTTCACATCACAAAATATTTGAATAAAAAAACATGATTACAACCAATTAGTTGTACGTAATTACAGTGTATGCAATAGGAGATGCATATGAAATATTCTTACTCGACAATAACGACCAAATGTTTGATTGGCAACAGATGTGTTATCAGCAAAACCAGCTACTTACTGAAAAAGCAATATTCTCACACATGTAAAAAAATATTCTATAAAAAGCTCTTTAAAATCTAAAGTATCTCTGAAACGGTAGGTTCAAAAATCTTTTATGTTCCCCCATATTGTTCGGGCACAAAAAAAGTCGTTTTATCTATAGATTTAAACGATTAGAATTTTTAATTCGTATTCAGAATCAAAACACAGAACTGAATTTTGTAAGCCATAATTCAACTTTCAAATAAGGTATATATCAAAAAATCTGCATACAATGTTGTGTCTATCAAAAATTTATACAAAATGTAAAAACAGCCTTGTTATTTCAAATTATGTTTTGTCTGGATAATCAAGACAATTTAACAATTGACTTGATTTTCAATTCTAAGACAAACAAGAACTACCGGATTAATACAAGATTTCTCTTTTTCGCCTGGCTTTGATGATAATTACAATTTAACAATTTAACAACCCATTTTATTTACGAACAATTCTAAATTCTAAATCTTCCAGGGACTACAAGTGCATGCATGTTTACTAATGATTGTTTGAATATGAGGCTAGAAAAAGAATTCAAAACTCGAGAAGTCAGTTTGGTTGATTGAATTGATAATTTCTTACAGAGGGAGATGAAAGATTAATCTTTCCGATTTAAATATCACCAGTTCTTTGTGCAAGGAAATAAATTTTCGAAGTAATCCTCCTCTGTGTATAACATAATTTAAAGAGTTAATACTGTGATGGCTAATCCAGTTATTTTTGAAATACACAGCGCAAGCATACTTAGGATACCATTTTTAAATATGATACCTTAATTATGCATTTTAATTTTATTAAATCTCTACATTGTAATTAAACATATATGATTTTTTTTTCTTGAAACTGTTATCGTTTTGTTCATGTAGTAATTCCACCATTTTGATCAAATGTCAATCAAATATTTAGTTTCTAGTGATGCTAAGCAACAAAAATTCTTCTTATTGTTTACTCTAATAAAATTAACTATTAAACCATACACAAATACACATATAAACAGATATCTTTGAAGATCTAAAAAATATCTTGCAAACCTTTTGTCAATATTATGAATCGTGGTTGACGTTGTTATGACAACAGTAATGATGATTTATACTGCAATTCAAGCAGTCTGCGTTGTTATAAAGCATGAAGTTCAGCATATTTTTGAAGAAAGCTCTGATAAAACTCGACCTGTCCTGCGAGGATTGTTCAAAAATATGGACAGAAATACATGAACGCAAGAAAAAGTTTTGCATAGAATGAAACTAGACATTTCAAAGAATTAACCTTCGTTGCACTAAACACTGTGTTTGTATCAAAGATTGATCGTGAAAACGAAGAAGAACCGCTGAAAAATACAGACCAGATTGACTTGCTACGGTCAGCAAATTATAATGCAGGCGAGATTAATTGAATATTTGAAGTTAGATATAGATAAAAGATTCGGGTGACATATATTTAGAATCGGATTCTTGGTTTTAGCATTTCAAGCTTGTCTCTTGTATAAGAGGTTTAGCTAGACGTACGTGTATTTGACAGAACATATATGTAGATGAGCATATGGTGCAGTGTACTGTTCTGTAAACTAATCCCTTTCTATTCAAGCCATTCTTTAAATTTGAACAGAAAATTGCATTCGAAGCTGCCGTATTTAACAATAACCAAAATTTCTCGATACATCAAATTTGTCAACAATTTATCTCGCTTACACAAACTAGTCTAATTAATAAAAGGATCACCTGTGTAACAAGGTCACAAAAATGAAACATTTACATAAACATGCCTTGGCTTCAAATCTTTCCTCACCTCTGTTATTGATCGCTTTAGTTGACATTTGAAAATATGTTTTCTTAAGTGCAAGAAAATCTCTCGTTAATCAAAGGCTTAAACATAATACTCTCTTAACTAATACTCTAACACTCTTCACTTAGTAACTCTTAACTATTACTCTTTTAACATTTTGAGATTAGTGAACGCGTTTTGTGAGCTTGTCTTCCATCGGTGAATAATGTTCTGAAATAGATGGAGAAGTAACAATTTCTCCCCACAGTAAAACTCTGATGAAAAGTCTTATGGAAGTATTTGAGAAGCATCCATTACGCAAACATATTTTAGAAGGTTTTCAACGTAATTCTAAACTTATCTAAAGAGAAACTGTCAGACCAACCTGTATGAGACTTACCTGTATGAGACTTACCTGTATGAGACTTACCTGTGTGCGTTTCGTGCAAAGATTCAGTTTTCGTTTTTCAATGTTTGGTCACTGTATAGATAATCAAAAGGGTTCCATTTCTTAAGCGTTAATGTGTTTTTTAAATTTGAGATTAAAAATAAGATCAATGAAGACCGTCAACCGTTTTGACCACATTCATTCAACAGTTTTCTTCGAATGAGGTTTCAACTGAGTTTGTTTATGTTTCATGAAAGCAAGCAAGACATTGTTAATTCTAGAACAATTCCATTAACCTTGATTCCATATTTGTCAGATGTTTTTTCCAAATCCTTCCGATAATTCGAAAAGGTATGGTAAACAAAAAGAGATTTCATAAAAATTCCGATCAGTAAGGTTTCCATTGAATTGACCAGAGGGTAACACACAGGCCTGGTTAGAATAAATGAGTAACACACGAACCCGGTTTTTCGATTTCCGTAAAATGGGCCAATTTTGGCCCGCGATGCCAAAGATGCCAGGGCCATATCTGTGTACAAAATTCACATCATTGATTTTGGACAAATGCGCGCTATTTTTTGTACTCAGAGGATAGTCTCTTTATGTAAATAATTTTTTCTTTGACAGTGCAATTTTTCTGCATCATGTTGCTGATGGATTTTTTTGCTTACATTCTTTTTATTTAATAGACCACTCAAGACACGCTCTCTGATTGGCTAATAACATATCATTTTCACGAAATTTACCAGTTTTATTAGTTATTTTTGTTGGGCTTTTTTATCATTTTTGTTGCATTGCATAAAATATAAATACCTGTTCGACAGACATTTTCTTTCACCAAAAACTTTTCCTACTTACGTATGTATTACTGTGTGTTAAGAGGCGGAAACTAACACCAAGCTGATCACTTTTGAACATATTGTTCAACGAATTTCTCTTCATTTAAGTTAATGATGTATAAATCGTGTAAAAATCGTATAAATTTCGTCTGTGTTAATGAGATTACAGTCAGATTATTATGCCTCGTTCTTTTAGAGTTTTATACTGAGGAGAAATCGTCCGTAAAACATACTGGACACACATACCCTGAATATCCTTTATGCTACAACCACGTGAACCTAACCAAACGGAACTCAATCATGAACCAATAACCTATAATTCTTTTGAAGAAAACATTTAGCTTTTCAAGCAAATTAAGCCTTTCAATTTTAAGCTAATTAAATCTTTACATCAATGATCTTTTCTTCCTTCTGATATTTGTAACTTTGGAGACGAAACTGTACGTTATGTGTGTGATGAAAGTATTGAACATGTTATCATATGTTATGTATAAGGGTCGCAGAGTGCGTGAATCACCCAGTTTGCCAGCGAAAATTAAGAATGCGTCAAAATTGATGAAAATCGAAATACCTTAAGGACAGAAATTTTCGCGATATTGAGATATATTTTGAGAAGTTTGAACGGGATATCGATAAGGAAATGATTCACGTAAAATGTACATCTTTTGGCAAGAATCTACGAACAATTAGCAATTAAATCTTCAAAAACTTCGAAGCACTTTGAAGATGTAACTTAGTTTATTATCAGTTATTTTGGGGCATATCAACAAACTACAAGCAAAGAAACAATAGAAATTCGCAAAAAAAAATCCCCAAGAAATACCATATCAGTATCGGACTACATATCTTCGCGGGGAAAGAAAGTCTAAAAAATAACAACTTTGAACCTCAACATACAACCCATTTACTGTACAAACGGGTCAAATTCGCCTTAAAGCCATTCTTTGAAAAAAATTTCCCTTGATCAGTCAAACTGTCTTATCAGTGAAAATCTGGTGTAAGTGAGCTAAATCGCCCTTTATTAGTTTTATACAGCACCGTATGACCGTATACAGCACCGTATGACCGTATAGTAAATACAGGCGATTTACGGTACCGAAAACATTTCCTTGGTAGTAAATTTTGATCTTTCGTGTTTCTGATCTTGCCAAAATAGTTCCGTTCCGCTCCGCAAAAATGTATGATATTGTGAAGTACACATGGCGAACTTCAAAAGTATAGGTAGGAATGCAGCGTTTTATACAACATCAGTAGTCACTGAACGGGCACCACTGACACGAAAATAAGAAAGAAAGATATCAAGACTACAACATGATTGGATAATCTCTTTCAAACCAAACCAATCAGAAGGAAGTATTTGTTCCATCTTCAATAAGTGTCTTGAAAAGGGATAAAATTATTAAAGGCTTAAGAAGGTGTTTGTTTACTGGAAGGGGGCGTTCATTTGTATCAGACTCCTCAACCACAGGACATGTGTTCAATTTTTTTCAAGCATAGACTTATGAGTTGTTTTTCAAAAAGCAAAAGATTCATGAAAAGAACATACTGTTTTATATATCTTCTATTGACGGCAAAATATGATAAACAAGTAATGATGAACAAGATTGGAACGTCATAAGTCTTTCAAAATGATGATGTCAGGAATATAGATATTTTGTACAGAATTTTTTCTTGTCAGCGAAAGGAAAATCCGCACTGTTTACACCACTCTCTTAAGTCTGATGAGTTGGGTAAGCAACATCCGTTGCAATTTAATATGAAGAAACTTAGTGCTTAGTCCTTTTCGGGAATGACATATGACAAACATTGTACAAAACTAAATGGTGTGGGAGTCACAGCAGATGGAAATGATCGTCAATCTGTGAAGATAAGATAAGATAAGGATTTATTTCCAAATAAATACATTTGGCTCCTCACCCAGAAATGCATATGATATAAGTGTTTGCATCGCATCAACATAAAAAATTAAAATAGTATAAACGTATTCATTTTTGCTCAGTCATGGATTCCAGCTTACGAATTGAGTGTAGATTGAAACTGGACAAACAAGCTAAATCAAATAAAGGCTAGATTGACAAAGTATTAGGGCTGTAAGCTGTGAAGACTGGTGTCGAGGTTGTTTTCAACAATAATACTTAACAATAATTCTTAAAATAGTCAATTCCGGGACAACATGACAATTATCTCAAATTCTATATATAAAAATGGTTGCAGGGTACCAAAGGTCATTTAACTACAAGGATTGTAGGGGTTTGACAGAAAATTCTAAAATTTTTAAAATTTTCTTGAGAAGAAAAAAAACTTTCACAAGCATGAGTCTTAAATACAGCATATTGGTCATTTTACTTTTCATTTCTTTGAACGAGTTTTTAACAAACGAGATGAAATGTAGCAGAAAAAGAATGTATGGGTGCAGTTATGTACGGGATACTAGCAGTGCAACCACAGTTAATCAAGGTATCTATCGAACGATTTTTATTACAGATAGGGCAAAGATGGAGCCATTAAAGTCCTATTCATTAAGGCAGGAGTAAACCGTCCATGTCATATAACAGGTTAAAAATCAAATCATTGGGCAGTTTAACTTTCTTATATATAAAAAGTAAGAACATGGTAGAAAGATCGTCTAAAATGTTGAATAAAATGTTGAATAAAAAGTTTCATTTGATCTAACATGGAAACGGATTGCACAGACTTTGTTAAGACATTATAACATGTTTGAACGGTTTTTTCCGACCTTTACCCTATAACATTTTAAAAGGCATGTATTAATTTTAAATGTTTTAAATAACCCTGCTGTGGAGGTTTCATTCTCTCATAACTTCATGTCTTGCATTATAACAGATTTCTTGCTTTTCTTCTGAGAGAAACTTTACTTGTACGTTTAAACGTGATTGTTGAACATACAACGTTGTTAAAAACATACCTCCATCTTCTTTAAGTTTTTCCGGTAAGTGAAACCACAATGCTAAATTTGAAATTTTCTATGGATTTTAGAATGAAGATTTACATTACTCCAGGCTTAGGAGACTGTAAGTTGCTGGTTGCATTTACGCTGAAAAATAACGCAATCTGTATCTTTTAATTTTCAGACGTGCGACAAATGAGGCAGGATCTTATAAATATTATCAAAAATATTTTCAAGATGAAAGTGACGACACAACCACCATCAAAAGCGCCGTACTGACGAAAAAATTAAATACTGGAGATAGATGAAATGACAGGGTTGACGGACGACAGACAACAACTCGTCATTTTATGACGTACCAGAAGTGAAGAAATAATGTTTATCAACTTTTATAAGCAGAGCTGATGTTCTGAACCTTTTTTGTTTATGGTTAATATAATGATAGACGAGTAAAGATTGGACTGTTGGACTAGCTTATCAGAACAAACCCTTTTTTCTTTTTCTTTTTTGATTTTGCTGTCTGAGATGCATACTTGTACACTGTATATATATATATATATATATATATATAAAATAATAATAATAATGCTAACTCAGCATAAAATTTCGCTGACGACTTCATATTGCATGTAATCATCAAAGAGTGGAATACGGAATATCGGATAATATCGGATAATATCGGATGTATCGAAATGTCAATCAAACTGAAATACCGTGGGAATTCTTCAATTTCTGATTCAGTGATATTGTCAATTGCTTTGTAAATTTCTTTTATCAGTTTCTTATTTTTGTAGCCTCATAAATTTGGATTTCTTCCAAAACGTTTGAATAAAACTTAAAACCTCGCTCATACAAAAAACAACAACAAGTGACGTGGAAAGAAAGCGCTTTCGATGTAAATCGGCTTATGATGTCATAATAAGTTAGATAAGTCATTAATGGAACTTTTTACCAAACATATCACAATCAGCATCTATAGGAGTAGGCGTCTTTTAATTAATCAGGAGAACATTAGTTTTTGCAAATTTTTTGTGTTTTTTTTCTCATGTCTTTGCTTTGCTGTGAGATTTGAGTCATGATGGCTGCTTTTACTTTTACCATGTCGATATGATATGAAAATACTGATATGAAAATGCTGATATGAAAATGTATCAGAAATAAATCACTGCAGACATTATGTTTTTAGGAGAAAGTAACTTATAAAATTTAATTAGTGTGGTCTAACTTACCTTTTTCCTTAAATTTTTCCCGGTTACTTTTTCTTAATGTTTTAGTATATCAGGTCACTACCATTTTGCGTAACTGACAGACTAAAGAATTTGGATATTAATATATAGATCGTATGAAAAAAATATTTCCCCGAATAATGTCCCCGATATTACCTTCATTGCTTTAAAGGGGGTACGACACGGATCACGTGATATTATGAATTCGATTTGAGGCGAGAAGAAATGAACACAGAGATAAGAGAATAAAAATAGCTATATAAACAGCAGAATTCTTATTTTTCATAACAAATTAGCTTTATTGAAAAAATAAAACCAATTTTTACTACAAATTATAATTTATAATACAAATTTTTACTCATTTTAACATAGAAATCAACAATCCACACGCCATGTTGTACAAAAATTTCAAAGATTTTCAAACGTCTTGTAAAATCTTTATCTTTCGTTTTCTTGTGCTCTTAAACACCATCCTTCATTTTTATAGAACTTCTGTACCTTTATTTTGTCTTGCTTGCTAAAAACAAAATTAAATATGGCCTTGGAGCTACGAAAACTTCGAAATTCATCTGCGGCACGAGCATCAAAACAAGCCGCTTCTTCTTATTCTTCACGATCATTGAGCAAGAGTAAAATTTGCAGACCAGATCAAGAATGAGCAGGTACGACATTTGGCCAGCTATAACTTGGATAATCATAGCTAATATTATTTGTTTTGCTTTATATTGCTTTCTTTAATAAAGTAACCTTTACCAACTTACTTGTTCTTTTCTTGTCTTACTTGTCTGCAGATTCGATGAGTATTTTGAAATGCGATAACACTACGGCCGCCGGGGAAAAAGTAAACAAAAATACAGAAATTATGTGATTCATGCCGTAGCCCCTTTAAAAGTGATTCTCATATTAAATGAATGTTGTGTGCCATTTTGAATCATTTAGCATTTCATAAAGAATCAATTCGTTAATAAGCAATAATCAAATGCCTTCACAATCTCACAAAAAACGATTCAAACGATATTAAACGATATTAAACGACTAATTCTATTTTATTTATTTTCAGTTTATTTAAACTAAATACAACATAGCTCACGACAATGGCTAATTGACGTCAACTAATAAAATCTTCAAAGTAATAACAATAATAATAATAACAAAAATTGAAAATTAAAAAAATAAATTAAAACCTTTGACAGTTGATAAAACCAAGTTGTGGTACGGATGTTTTGCATATTCTGCATGGGCAATTACCTGGAATCCAATTTTGGATTTTGGATTTAAATTCGGACATTGTTATTTCTTGGTTACAGTTATCTGGTATGTTATTCCAAATAATAGGGCCCATGAAGAATAATGTTTCCCTTCCATATATTTCTATGTCCACATTATTAGACCTAGTCTTAAAATTGTTTCTAAGATTGTAACAGTTGTTTTCAATCTGAAATAAATCAGTCAGAATTGTAGGAGCTATACCAGTTTTTACTTTGAATAATTCAATGACGAGTTTCCTCAAATTTAGTTGATGAATTGTCAAAGAGTTATCTTTAAGTAAAAGCTCACCAAAGTTCGAAGTGAAATCTCTGTAGAAAATTCTCAAAGATCTTTCATGGATTCTGTTTATTTAGCTGCGGACTATGAAACATCCAGATTAATGGACAATATAAAATTGTGACATGATAAAGGAGTCCATAACTCATTTTATTTGATTAATATTCATGTATGACGCAATTCTAGCCAGGGCCTTGACCTTTTGACTAGCTTTAGTGCAAATGTGACCAACATGCTCCCCAAACTTCAATTTGCTGTCTAGTTTTATGCCAAAAAGAGATACTGATGGAGAATTTCAAATTGTTTCATTACATATATGTGCTATGGTCATTTCTGTTTTGCTAAGAAATAGCTTTGATTTTTGCGGGTTGGCCTTCATTCCATTGTTTTTGAACATATTTTCCGTATTCTTGTGGATTATGGAGTGTTGTCGTCTGCATAGTTTGCTACCTCTATATTAAACGATATGAAACGATATGAAACGATTTTATTGACAACCCAAACGTTTGGAGAAAAACGTATTTTTTCGAGGATGAAGAGTTTCTTGTTTACTTGTTTGTTTGTTGTTCTACATGTTTTGTTTATTCAAGACCAAGCAAATAGTATCTCTCCCAACTGTAAGTCCAGAAGATGGTATGGTTGTTTGCTCAAAGATAAACTTCAGCAGAAATCTGTAAAAATAACTCAGGACCGTGAGTCAAAGGAGGTGTGTTCAAACATGGATTTGCTACCTCAAATCTCTATAGTGGAAATCATCGGAACCAAAAAGAAGTGTCCGCTATAAGAAGTGTCCGCTATATTCTTTGGTGCCCTCATAAACCCTGACAACCAATTAGTATAGGGTTAGTACCCAATTGTGACGTCATAACTGAGTGTAAACTGAGATAAAAAACCTACTGCAGAAACTATAGAGCTTTTAGGGGTAGGCCATGAGTGATACGCCATGAGTGATACGCCATGTTTTCGATCTACCCATTGAACTCTTTTTTCTTCTATGTTTGTATAATATATCCCAGGATCTAAAACCGATTGTGTCGGTAAATATCACTTTTATTCCTTTTTTATATCTTGTTTTGTGTTCTTTTGGAGAATGAAAGTAATCGGTGAGTTCGGTAGTCGTGAGTTGCGTATATATATATTTTAGCCGGTTGCCGAGATAATTGTTGTCCATCATTTGTTTTGTAAGCATGTCATTAGGCTTATGAATGAGACGGGGTATAATTATTGAGTTGAAAGTAGAGGTTTGGAAACGAAACGCTTGTTGCTTCGGATTGTTGGTTAGGATCAAAGCTATTCTGATTGTTCCGATGCTACCCCTTGAGAATACGAAGTTTACATGATTTTTATATGTCACCATCTTAAGAAGCAACTCGAACCAAGGGCTTTTTGTTTTTTTCGATATGAAGACGTCGAGACGATAAGGCTCTGGTTACACAGATCGATATCTACTCAATTGGTAAGAAAACGTTTTCTTGTGAAGTTCTCACACACGGAATTGTAGCTCACGAGATCCTTTTGGGTAGTATAAAATAGCTTGGTTGTCTATCTGGCAACTGTATCATCTCTGACAATATTAGGGACCCGAAAAAATGGAATTTAGAAATAAAAATTACGTCACCTTTTAGACCATGAAAAAACAAAAAAACAAACACTATTATAAGATCATAAATAATCAATCAAAACGTTCGAAGTTATAGCGACAGCGGAAGGCCTGTTGCATGGTCACACGAAGACTATGTGCATTGTAATCATTTTAGCTATATTTCAGAAGAAACATATTTTCTGAAGTGTTTACCTAATAAACAGTGGCAAAGACTACTTCAAACAAAGATAACTCAGTTGATGATCTACTGCCGGGTATTAGCTAAGCTTACTCCAGTTTAATCACAGCTAAAGACCACAAGGTTACCATGGTTACAGGGTTACATGTATGGTAACACGTTTACGTCCTTTTGATTTTCTTTTCAAATGTTTTTTAAGCTTCTGATATTCTTCAATATAAAATTTATCCACAAAAATATCCCGGATGTTAACAAAACACGTGACGAGGAAATTATGCAAAAATAAACACATCCACACCGCCACATACCTACTTTCACTTTCACACCTATTGTTCGAGACCTTTCGATTTCCAGATCTCTTCAAAATCTTTAAAGTTTATTTTGATTCATAAGAAGTGGTCTGTAGAATTAATCATCAATTCGTGAGTATGTTTACTGTATATCTCCTCCCTATGAATTTGTTTGAAAAGTCTTATAAAAATGTTTGAAACAACGAGGCATTACTTGAATCTAGTCTCACTTTCCCAGAAAAAATATATAAGGCTTTCACCATAAACTAAAATGATGCGAAATTGTCAGATGATGTGTTTATTGACTTTGATAATTGAACCTATTACTGAACCAGTAAGAAATGAATATGCGACATAAAATGAAGATTGTTCAGTTATAAAATGTCGGGTCCAAATTTTCGGGTCACGGTAGTCTTATTTTTAATTTAGGCCTGAAAAACGTAGAAGGACAGAAACAGAAAAACTTTCGTTATTTAAAGTTTTCATGCAAAAAAGAAACGACATATATAATCAAAAAATCTTACGTGTATACTGGGCATAATGAATAGCAAATGAGAAAGATTTGTTGCTGTGATCGCGCCTCATTCTCCAACAATTTTCCTACATATTAATTATCAGAGTTCAAAAGAAAAAAGAATAGCTGATAAATAGAACAGACTGGCTTCATACCTTGTTTACTTTAGATGTTTACCTTAGATGTTTACGTTAGCTAATTGTCTGCACATACAATATTGCTGCTCAACACTTTCAAACTACTGGCTAAATTTTCCTTTTTTCCTCTTGTTGCCCAATTATTGAATGAATGAAGGGAATGAGTGAGTGAGATTAAAAACGAAAATGACAACATCATCGACATAACATGAAAATGTTGGTTTCTTTTACGGTTGTGGGAAAATTTCGTATTAAGAAAATAATCCGAATAAAAGTGAAAAATATTGTATTCCGATAAAAATGGATTCATCCATCGATAACAATTTTTGGCCGTCGTTTTGTCGGATAGAGTATTCCAATTTCTCGATACTTCTTGATAATGTTGATAAAGTCTTCTGTCAACTTCGCAACTGCTAAAAAGATGGCGCAAAAGAAGTGGATCCAAATGTATGAATTAATGAAAGAAAAACAAATTGAAGAACAAAATGAAACGATGGGAAACTGCGATCGACATTAACCGTGTTGGATCGCATACCATAACAGAGAAAACAAACGGAGTTTACCTGGATCCAGTTTTGGTTTAGGTGTTACACAACCAAACAGTCTTTTGATACAAGGAACAGGTTTTGCCATGAACTCATTTGAATATGAAAATATGAGCATTAAACAGAAAACAGCGTTTATCTTCATGATAAATCTTTCCGAACTTCCTCTGATGCTACTACTACGAATCTCCTTGCTTGCTTGCTTGCTTGCTTGCTTGCTTGCTTGTTACAATGTCATAGACGTTCAACAAAATCATCGTCTAATGGCTCATTTATAATTATTGGTAACTAGGATATTCAAATAATAACCATAACTCTGAAGGTTCAGCCTATGAGGAATACCAAGAATTTCAAGTTTGAATATGTTCCATTCATCTTCTATTATAACTAATTAATTAATGATCACATCCGATGCTTCGTAAGTACATTGATTAACAGCTGTTGGTAGCGAATTTATTAATTAATCCATTTTATTTTACTCGTAGTTGTTCCACGGATTTCCGTATGGAAAATCATGTTTCCAAAACATAACCTTTCCTCGGACACCATCCTGAATGGTGTGAATAAATTAAGTGTAGGCTCTCGAGCAGTCACTATACTACAGCCACCACTCCTCTCCTCTCTCTCCTCTCCTCCCCTCCCCAATATCAATTATTTTTCTATGCCAATAACATTATTCTAAATCAACCCACAAATTTGCCAAAGAAATCATCAACCGATGAAGTTTTGCGGGACCGAGAATGGATCGTATAAAAAGGAGGAAGTCGCGAGAAATGTGTTAAATTATTCTCTTGTACCTAATCGAACCTGTTTTACTCTGCATATAAGAATTTTCTTGCTATAATCTATATTAAGCAATATCAGATATGTCCAAACAACGAGCAGGCAACATTAGTTCTTACCAAGTTGTTCGATGGTAAATGTTTTTAATATAGGAACACATGTGTAAAAATGTATGCATAACATGCCATGTTCAGACGCATCTATACACTCGGTATGAATTGTCAAATGCTTGTACTGATCCAACATTTTCTGATCAATTGTTTTCACTCCATTAAATCAACAAATCGGACATAAACACCGGAATATTCCAGCTACCGTTTTGATGACCGGATCAACCGGAAGTACATGAAATGTTGTATTTATTTCTCCTCTGTTGGCAATCAAACCATAACAACGGGTTTGCACAAAACTGTTTTTTTCAACATGGCGTGAGAATTTCTCTATAGCTACAATTTTTTTCCTTATGAAGAAAGATTCCTTGCCAACTTTCTCCAACGACAATTTAATATCGCTGTGCTAGATTTTCATACTTTGTGCTGTGTTAGCTGACCATGTTGAATACCAAGTTCTTGCAATATTACAGCAGTGAAGAAGATTTAACTCCAACAAAGGAGAGCATCAGTTAAGACATAACGGCGTAACAACTTCTTTCTGACCCCTTGCTAGACATCACGTTTTATGTTATCTTTGCCAATCGTCAATCTAATTTTAGTAATGCCACTATAATGATTCACAAGTATGCTCCGTCTCACTCAACAATTTAAACATTTAAAGAAATATGATCGGGCGTTATTTAGAGAATTTAAAGTGTTTTTATAAATCACTATTCTTGTAAGAAAATTGTTTACGATTCTCTTGTGATCGCCCAGCCAACAACAACAAAAGAAAAGCGTGTAGATGTTTAACCAATCGTTTTCTTAGTTTTGTTTACAGTGTTGTCACGTGACCATCATACTTTCATATTTTCGGGAGTAATTAAAATGGCTTTGTTTCACCAGTTGAATATAAAAGATTGTGTGCATCGTAAATATGAACAAAAACGTTCAATTAATTGGAAAAAAATTCCTAATCAGTTTTTTATTCTATGAATTTTTCTTCCACACTTTTCTCGCCACATAAATTCGACTTCCGCTATTTCACAAAAAAAATATTCTTCTCATCGACATTAACGGCCTGTGATGCCTTGGGTAATTGTCTCAAACCATTTTTCAAAGCCCTTTTCCTAAAAAGCATTTCATTCTATTTTTTTTCTGCTCCTTTTCTTTTGTTTTTCAATTTATTTTATCGAGACAAGTTGCTCAGGGAAATCCAAAAATGGAATTTAAAGGAGTCAGCCCGCATCTACCAGACTGATAGATGATTGCATCTTGCCAAGTGAACTCCAGTGTTGCTTATAAGAAAAAAACGTGTAATCATTGAAAGTTTTCCTTTAGTTTCGATGGCAAAAAAAAAACAAGTTCCGTGTATAAGGATTTCTGAAGAGATGAAATTCCTCTTCGAAAAGGATATCGTTTCAGACTAATTGCCTATTCATTTCGTGAGCCTTAGTGATCTGCCGTGTAGACAACCAGCTATTTGTACGGCATGGTGTTTTCCTATTCAAAAGAAAATTGAAAATACAGAGGAAATCAACAAGAGAATTTGCCAGCTGTTTTGCGAGTAAAGTTTGTACATTAACTAAGTAAGAATCTTTTTATCCCATTCGCTGCTCCTCTTTAAAGGGGAAGGAAGTCTTGTATCGTTTGTCTTAAACTTTGGAATTCTTTAAGTTTACATGCCGATCGAGCTTGAAATACTTCCCTTGAGTTTGCTTCTACACAAAAAATGATCACGAATTTTATGTTATACCACTGTTTAAAGGAATTAACGACATGAATCACGTGTTTGTTGTGTTTGTTTACATTTTTTACCGTCGGCCGCCATAATATTATCGCTTCTCTCACCTCCATTTTGGGTGCTGCACCAGGAGTCGTAAGGGCCTCGAATTTTACAACGCCTATTTTATTGACACTGTACCGATGATAGCCGTTGTCAGCCGAAAGCTTAAACAAAATAAACTCAATTGTAATTCTTAATTGTACTTTCCCTTTCTTAAGTTCTTCATAACCACTTATAACCACTTATTTCCACTTCTGAAGTGTAAGTAATTCGTATGGTTTCCAGCCAATAAAGCTTTTTGTTAAAAATCTTCTGCAAGACTGCGTCAAACTTACAATTGGAATTAGATCTATCTACAGTAAAAATTATTGTTTATTCAAAATAAATGGCAACTTGTCCTTTAAATGACAAGACATGTCAACATGTAATTCTGAACGAATGTTATCTTTATATACCATCAGTACATTTGTTTGGGAACACTGACACCTGTGTTCGATTCTCCACTCCGATGCGCTTGCTGTCGATCCAGCATATTTGTAGCCATTGACTGACTGCACATTGGCCGAATAAATTAGACCAATGCTACACATATCTCTAAGACCGACTGGTGGCCTTGTGGTAGAGTGCTCGCCTCCAGTGCGGGAGGTCAGGGTTCAAATCCTGGCCGAGTCATGCCAGCGACTATAACAGTGTGAATCGATCCACTCAGCTTAGCACTCAGCTTCAGAGCGGGATGAATATCTAAGGGGGTTGTCTGGTTGAGCGTTTGAGGCGTACTTGCGGCTTCCGTTGCCCAATTGGCTGCTTTAAATGCTCTAGGACCTCCTACGCAGGACCCTCATTGATAACAGTTCTATCAGAACTGAAGAGGCAATCCTGGGTAAACATTAATAATAATAAAAAAAGTTGGTCATCAGTCAACTACCTAGTACATCATAGCGATTTACATCTGTTTCTTATCCGTTGGTAAGTAAGAGTTTCTAATAGGTGATTCCAATGCATGGGAGCAAAGAAGATGTTAGAATTGCAATCATGACGAAGAAATCTGAGTAAAGTCTGGATTGAATCGCATTTGTGTGAATCTTTGGACGTTTATGAAACTTAATTTGATAAACGAAGCTCACAAATACGGTATTGTATAAAAATGTATTTCAACAAAATATCTTTCAAGAAATACTAGTAGTAAAACCTAACAACGGGACAATATTATGCATCCCTATATTTTTATGTTAACTAAAATATATTTGACTCAATATATTAATTTTACAAAAATTTTCAAAATGTCTCTCTATATATAATACTCAAATATTTTTGAGATCTATTGTTTTATAAGTAACTCCTCTGAACACGTAGTCATTACAAAAGCCTTTACACACTATGCAATCTTATTTTATACTCGTGCCTTATACTCCTATTTAAAACTCTTTCTATATTTGACAAATAAAAAGATAAGGCAGTTATCTTTCATTTTAGACGAATCTTAACTTTATTTTATCTCAATCACACAAATGTACAATAAGATAAAAGTAATATAAAAATCTATCGTCACGTCAAAATTGCCGGCGACGACAAACGTAAACCTTAATCGCTAAAAGTTGAGCGAAGTTGTTCTGAAGTCCATTTTTTTCTCGATGATCGAGAAAGTTATGACACAGATTAAATCAACATTGGAGAATGTATCGTTATAATTGTTTTCATAATGTTCGTTTTATTAAAAATTTGTTTTCGTTGGCACACTTTAAGTCACGTCGACCATTCGGGTGCAGCGAGGCAATTTGTTGTCAAATATCTGTCGAAGTGGTTCAGCATTAGTACTGTTTTTTTATTCCACCGAAAACTCTTTGAGGTTTATCTTCAGTCTGTGATGACCAACGGTTTAGTCTGTGATGACCAACGGTTTAGATGAAGTATCGAATATCTTGTTGATGATTTCACGTAATTTCGCCCTTAGTATTTCTGTTTCTATAATAAACAAAAAAAATATGAGACTGAGTAAACAACAACAACAACAAAAACAACAACAACAATTAACAATCAAATTAATTTCTATTTAAAAAAATGAACACTGACATCTCAAAATCGTGGCAAACCGATGCAGAATAAAATAAAAAGATAAGAGTGTTTTCGTCATGCGCGAAAAAAATGTGTTCAATTAAGATTTTTTAGAGAACCTCTTTTATTGTTCAAAATGATGAAAACATTAAAATGTAATAACGAATGAGGAATATGAAATAAATTTACCTGCGTCAATAGTTATTGGAGGTTTGGTTGGAGCCGTTTGACATCCACTCATGCGTTTTCGTATACAAGGTTTGCAAACACCTTCATGCAGAAAAAGTATCAAAAACAAAATAATAAGCTTCATGTTTTCGTTGAATATGTAACCTGGTAAAATGGCGACTATTCCTTGTGCTGGTTCAAACTCGACTAAATTCTAATGAGCTGCAGTGTTGTTTAAATAGGAGAGAACCCGCTCTTATTCAATGAGCACTTTTAAAGCCATTGTTTTTTTTATTCGTTTAAATCTTTTGTTTTGAAATCTTTTTGTTATAATCCACTCATTTAGTGGCTTTTTACTCAATATTACTCAGTTTAAAGTCAGCAGTTCCCTCTATGATTACTTTCCTGTATTTTACTGCATCTAATATATTCTATCAATAATATCAAATACTGCTTTTTAACGATCTATAACATGTGCAGAAAATAAGCATTTAATAATGTGAAATAAAAGACGTTTGAAATATTTGAGGAATTTTTCGTGACCGTTCTCAATAAAAATTGTCGTGAGTTTTTATTTTCAAATGTATTCAAATGGCATTTTTATGATAGGGTTTTAAATAATGAAATTAAATATGCTGCCTTTTCAAGTTATACCTGAGCTATTAACTTTGTGTTTAAAAAAAACCTTTATGAGTCTCAGAAAAAAAAGGGAAGCAACGACCTTCAAATGAGATTGGAAACCATTTGTTGAACAGCATCTGAAAACACCTAGATACCTTCAGATTTTTATGTTGTATATTTTAAGTTTCTGTACGAGTTGTTTTGGCTCCCCTCTCTCTTCTTCAATAGGTCCGTGATAAGAACATTAAGTTCAAAATGTTCTATTGTTGAAGTCATTCATGTAATAGGAAAGATTATCCGTTAAAATCATTAGGAAATTAGCTAACGTTATATGGTAAACAGGAAAGACGCGTTCAATTGATTTGTTTTGATATCAAACAAACAAAAATAATTAGCTGAATCATCATTAAAAAGGAAAATTATTGGATTTTGTTGTGTTTATACGAGTTGTCAAAACTACACAGATAAGATCAATTTGCACGTTCATCTCTTGACTCAACTGAAGCTAAGTTACCTTGGTAGTCTCCTACGCAAAAAAATGGCTACTTCAGACCTCGGACTGAAACAGATGCAAAGTTATTCGCTCTGATAAAAGTTTCTTGATTTCCAGTCGAAAAGTATTTTGCTTTTCTCCGGAATTTTAATAGCCTTACATACTCTCTCAGATGGAATAAATTATCTCCACTGAGTTTTGAGATGCTCGTGGACATGTATTTTGATAAGCATGGTCAATTTTTTCCCTCTATTGTTTGCTGTTCATATATCGTGACTAGCAGATTTGTTTTTAACATGTTCAATTACACGTTATGCATTTGGTTTTAATTTTCATATTAAGGAGATTACATTCATCAATTATATCGAGCCGGTTTCTTAACAGCGTACACAATCTAATCCTGTGGGCGTGAAGATCTTTATAGAGACGTCGTTAATCAGGGCTGTTGTTACACGAGATAATTGACGTCAGCTCTTCTATTTATACAAGTTGCTGGTGGACATTGTTCTAGCAGGAAATTCTCAGTCATGTTGTCATATTTTGTAGAGGCACATAAGACGATGAATGAATTAGATCACGAGATTACTCAAAAAATGTTAAGTTAACCAAAATCAATCGGTGCTTTTGTAACCCAGCCCGAATGTTTGAACATTTAAGGGAACATAAATGCTTCATTTCTATGCATATCATTGTTTAACAGATTCACAACTTTATTAGTCACTTATTATTCCTGTTCCCTAGCAGAGTAGTTAAAAGCAATGGGATGAGTTGGTGTTTCTAGACATTGGTTGGTGTTTGAAAATGATTAAGTAGCTAAGAGCGTTTCAAAGGAATTTGTGAATTGTTTGAAAATTAAAAGTTTGTTGTTGCAATTATATCAAAAAATAAAATAGGAGAATCTTAAAAAAGTTTTTAGCAATTAGATGGTTTAGTCCAAGTGATGAAAATTACTCAATATATGAGTCAATTTTAGCCTGCGATATGAGGACCTTTTCATCTCGTCTTAATATTAAAATACACGAATAGCCTTGTCTGTTGAAGTATACGTCCTATACCATAATCAGTCTAAAAATGATATATTTCATGTTTTTATAAACTTTCTTTAAATCTTTTTATACGCTACAACATGGCAACATATGCAACCAAATAATAAGATATAATCAATACGATCAAGAAGGCCATGGAAGGTACGTCGTTTTAAAGTCGGACGTTAAAACGACACTGTGTGTCTGCTGAGATTCTGTCAAGAATGTTACCAGACTAAAATCATGTCCATAAGTTTTTATACAACATAGAAAATGTCTAAATTTTCCCGGTAATGTCAGCATCAACAACTTCCCAATATCGGCAAAATATGACATCCAATTTTTGAACTTGAGAAAGATTGCGTTATGGACACTTCCGGTGTGTTTACAATAGTTTCTATATATTTGTACGATTCCCTCTGTTTTCTGTCGTTATTCTGTTTCCTCTGCTCGTCTGAACATTCGACACAGGAAGTACAAGTGATGACATTACTAACATGTCTGAAACAGACTATTTGCTTGAATTTAATTTCTTTCTATTAAATTTCTTTCTTTCACAGTAATTCACAAAAATATGAAAATATATTTTTTCTCGTCAACATTTTGATTTATCAGCTTTTGTTGCTTACACGTTGCTTACACGATACTTACACGATACTTACACGATACTTACACGTTGCTTACACGATACTCAGAATGTACGAATAGTTGGTTGGCTTCATTGCAATGTTGAGCTTCTTTTGAATCGAAATTTATTCATTGCCAAAACAATTCAATTTACAATCTGAAAAGAAATCTGGCTATAAGAATATACCGACCAAATGTATGGAAAAATATCTTAGAATCAAACGGATGCTGGGTTCGAGGTTGTGACCAAATATCTGAGACAGAACAAACTATCCAATCGAATGACGAATTATTACCAAAAAAACTTCTTCACCAATCTTCTTCCTCCGCTTAATATTTCTAATAAACGCTTTTTTATAAGAACGTTTAAATGCGCTGGTGGAATTGAATTGAGGGTGGAAATGCTCTGTTTGCCTACAAAAATGAGAGAAAATGTCTTGAGATGGAAGAGAGGATAACATTGGTGTTGAGATGGGAGAGAGAATAACATTGGTGTTGAGAAAGTTGATCATGTTGAAGTATTTTACTTTAACTTTTGAGTTAAACACTCTCATTGTAAACCATTTGTCAAAAAGAGAGGAAAAATAGAAAACCATTTGAAGATTGAAAAACTATTTGAGGCTGAGCATGTTCTTCAATTTTCATATAATAAAGAACCGTGTATTGAGGATGTCAAATAAGAAGGCACTGAACTGCAGGACACGTTAGAAGAACCCACTATCAAAATCTTTTATATTGCTATGGCAACTGGTAGAATAACAATTAGAAATGGTGAAATACGTGCTTTAAGGCAACAGAGAAAACGTTTGTGCTGTTCTTTACGATTTCCATGAAAGCTTCATGTGGTCCAAGGAAAAAAATCAGAAATAAATACATCAATCAAACAAACATGAAAAAATCACGTCGAATAAAAAATTGCGAAAAAAAGGAAAAACACTAAAAATATCCACACAACATCCATTCCCTCTTTTCAATATTATTGATTCCCTCTTTTCAATATTATTCATTCCCTCTTTTCAATATTATCTATGCCGTATTTTCTCAAAATCTTAAAATTTTCCCCAAAAAATTTTCTCAAAAAGAAACCACCCTTATCCCACTTAAATCGTTCGATTCGTTCAAAAAGCATTCGAAATTCCGAAACATTCGAAATGGCGTCAAAACATACTTTCGTGTGAGAAAAAAAGTTAATGGAAGCCGCCCTCGAAGACGCACTTTTTACCAATAAAATGAAGCTTCGAGAAAACCGGTATTTATAATTATTGTGTAATATAAAAATACTTCATAAACCATTTTTTTCCTGACGTATTGTTTTTAGCGTCATTAATTTTCAGGTTGGAAACGAGGCAATGGTTGTTGAAGAAAAAGTGTATTATCAGCTGTAAAAAAACAGCATTTGTCAGCATTCGTCAACATTCGTCAAAAGATAAAAGACAATAATTAGGAAATGTTGTTTGTTTCAATATTCTTTCCCATTTTAATCAATCACGGACTGGAAGATTTCCATATTTTTCTAATGGCAGCATTTAGAATTTTTAATGATTAATTCTTCAAATTCTACAAAAAAAGAAGCCCTTAAAATTCTAAAACAATCTGAAGTAAGGCATTCTATTTGGGTAGTTGGCAAGAAACCAGCAATGCTTTATTTAGTCAAAAAAAAAATTTCACTTTATAACAGCATCATCAGATCTTCGGAAATTTATCGAGAGAAACAACAATTTTCCTTCTATTTTTTGAACGTTTTTATTGGTTCCTTCTAGTAAAGTTTTACCCCGGATTTTTCGGGCATTTTTTCTCGATTTTTGGAATAGATTTTTCCCGTTAATTCTGTCGAATTATTTTGAAAAATATCTCACCATAAATGAAAAGTTTTCCTTTTTTAATGTTCTTAAAAATGTTTTTGCAATTACTAAGATTCGAAGTGTCTTTAAAATGTCTTTCAGCTTGTAAGAAAATACTTTGGGACTGCATCTCCATACCACTGAAAAATCTAGTGGAAAAATATATAAACTTTTTGAATTTTTGGTTAGTCCTTTCGAGAGTTCCACAAATCCTGTATTTCTTCGATAAATTTTCGAAGGTCTGATAGTGAAGCGAAGAGAAAATATTTACCAAATTAATAAATGTTTGATTCTTGCTAACTACCCATCCAAATACAATAATTTACTTTATTAACATGGCTTTCCTGCATTGGAAGTATTTCCGATTAACGGACACATCCTTATAGCGGGCACTTCTTTTTGGTTCCGATGATTTCCACTAGAGATTTGAATGTTTTTCTCCCAAACGTTTGGATATCGTTTGAATCCTTTTTTTTTATATATGAGATTGTGAAGACATGTGATTTTTGCTTAGTACGGAAGTCGATTCTTTATGGAATGTTAAATGATTGACAGACAGCAATTCCAGTTATTTGATATAAGAATGACATGACATAATTTTTTCATAGGAAACTAACAAATTTTCGTAAGTTACTTTCGCCATATTTATATTTATTTATATATATTTATATTTATATTTATTTATATATATAATATTTTCTTGTCGCCAGTACCTTATTGTCACTTTTTACGTCAGCCGTTTAATGACGTTAATTTTATGACGTTTCGGCGATAAGAGGACCGTCTTTAGATGTTTGCCTGTGAAGGTTTGACCATAGAGTTTTTAAAAAAAAAGCCAAACGGGCGTAAAAAGGATGATAAAGTAATAAAGATGCAAAACCAAATCGACCAATCACAAGACAGTAAAAGTAAAATTCGATGACTCAAATCACACAGGGAAGGATAGAAAACAACACGATAACAAAATATTTGCAAAAACTAATGTTAATTTTATTTATTTATTTTATAAGCTTTACACAGGAATCATCAATTCAGTTTTAAATACATAATAAAAACTGTTCTACCATCGAGTCCTGTTCCCCTGATTAATAAAAAGACGCCGACTCCTATAGATGCTGATTGTGATATGTTTGGTAAAAAGTTCCATTAATGACTTATCTAACTTATTATGACATCATAAGCCGATTTACATCGAAAGCGCTTTCTTTCCACGTCACTTGTTGTTGTTTTTTGTATGAGCGAGGTTTTAAGTTTTATTCAAATGTTTTGGAAGAAATCCAAATTTATGAGGTTACAAAAATGAGAAATTGATAAAAGAAATTTACAAAGCAATTGACAATATCATTGAATCAGAAATTGAAGAATTCACATTTCAGCTGTTTGATACGTACCGATTTCTATACCTGGATTCGTTTCCATTTACCTTCTAGATGTGTGGTAGCTACATATGTTGCTTACAGTAACCAACTAGGAATTAATGTTGGTGGAAGCGTTGAATATGATCACGTGACAAATTCATCTCCTAGTAAGAAAACGAAGAACAACCAATTTTGAGTAAACATTTGATTATAACATGCAATATGAGTCCGCATATGTTGTTGTTTACCGACAAACAAACACATCTCTACTTCTTTGTTGAATGCTGTACGTTTTAAAATTAAAAGACCTTTAGATTGTTAATATAAGTGCGTGGGAAGGTGTAACCTCAAAATTATCGGAAATCAAAATGATGTATAGTTTCCGTTTAAAATAGAATCACCATTTAGTTGGAATGAAAGGATGTTACAACTAATGAAAGGATGTTACAACTAATGAAAGGATGTTACAACTAACAAAGCCATACAAAGCATTTATGTCGAATTTCCTACTAAATCAAATGTTTTACATCTGTACTTAAAATTTCATTTTTGAAATTGAAAACCAACACTAGTTTCTTACTGACGATCTTACCAGGTAACCACGCCAACAAATTCTGTAAATGTTTGTAGACATTTTCTTGTGCATTTGAAAAACGTAAGAACTGAATAAAATGCTTGCACCGAAGAACTGATTATTACAATCATTTACTTCTAGCACACGTGACTTGATAACAATCTCATGTTATAGTTTTTAAATCGAAACGAAAAATAATGAAATTAAACGATAAAACGAATTATTATTTCGACTTATAGTGCGGGTATTTTGGTGTAGACCAAGTTGCAGCAGCTTCAACACGATGATCACGTGAGTCGTTCCAGCAAAACATAATTGTTTCTGAAAATATTCTAAAAATTTGATTTGATTATCTAGCTAGATAAGGAACGGTTTTTTTCTATAGTATATGAATAAATGGCGCTCCATGTCATATAAAAAAAAGGCGGGAAAGAAAAATGATTGGAATTTAAATAGTATTCTAGACAACTACTGTTATGTAATTTTGGAATTTTGTAAACCAGAGTTAGTGTCCAAAAGTGATGGCGGTCAAATATTAAAGTTCTGAATGATGTCAAAGGAGGGCCTGAAGAGGGTGCACGTTTATGTGGTTAACAATGCTTCAGATGATGAATTGAGAGATTCGTGGGAACATTACATGTGATCATAAACACATCAAAAAGAAATATACTGTGATGATATAAATTTTTTATTCGTCAAATGGGGACACAGGAAAATCTCACGTGACCAAAGTGAAAGAGGGATTAAATATGAAAGAGACATCATAAATGTTTTTGTCTATTCGTAAATTGTCTTGGTAATGTACAGAACGAAAATGATGTGAAGTACATGTTCTCTCGATAATAATGGTAATAATAGGGTAATCTTTTTTACTCGTCAACATCAAAAAATTTCAACGATTGGCTTTAGTTTGAAATGTTTTGGAGTTATTGATAAAAAAGCCATCTCATAATATATAAAATTAAAAATAATGGACATTTTCTCATTTTTATTTCGTGATTTCCTTTCTCATAATGGTGGATGTTGTTATGCAAAAAATATTATGCTTGTCTTGACAATGTGATGCACAGCAGTCAAAAGAATGATCTGAATGAAGTATCATAGTGAAAAGCTAATCCAACAGTCCAATCTTTACTCAGTCCTCATTTATCTATTTATTAACCAACGAAAGTTCGAAACATCAGCTCTGCTTATAAAAGATGTTATGCATTCTTTCTTCGCTTCTGATACGTCATAAAATAGCGACTTGTTGTCTGTAATAACCACATCTATCTCCAGTATTTAATTTATTCGTCGGTACGGCGCTTTAGATGGTGGTTGTGTCGTCACTGCTGACGATGGAACTTTTATCTTGAAAATTTTTTTGATAAGATTTATAAGGTTCTGTCTCATTTGTCGTACGTCTGAAAATTAAAAGATACAGGTTGCGTTATCTTTCAGCGTAAATGCAACCAGCAACTTACAGTTTCCTGAGCCTGTGGACAGCTGGAGTAAAGTAAACCATCATTTTGAAAGACATAGGGACTTTCAAATTTACGATTGTGGTTTCACTTGCCCGAAAAATTAAAGAAGATGGAGGTATGTTTTTAACAACGCTGTATATTCAACAATCACGTTTAAATGCACAAGTAAAGTTCTGGAACATGATTTATCGATGCTGATCTGTAAAAATGCTATCTCTCAGAAGGAACGTTTTACGTTTGAACGGTTTCAATAACACCTCCAACAGTTTAAATTTAATACATGCCTTTTAAAATGTTATAGGGTAAAGGTCGGAGAAAACCGTCAAACATTAGATTTTTAACATATTATATGACATGGACGGTTTACTCCTGCCTTAATGGATAGAACCATTAATGACTCCATCTTTGCCCTATCTGTAATAAAAATCGTTTGATAGATACCTTGATCAACTGTAGGTTCACTGCTAGGATCCTGTACATAACTGCACCCATATATTCTTTTTCTGCTACACATTGTCGCTGTGGGTTTTGTAAAAAATCGGTTCAAAGAAATGAATAACACCATGACAAACATGGTGTATTTAAGACTCATGCTCGTGAAAGATTTTTTTCTACTTGAGAATTTTAATAAGTTTAGAATTTTCTGTTAAGCCCCCGCAATCCTTGTAGTAAAATGACCTTTAGTGCCCTGTAACCATTTTTATATATACATTTAGAGTTATAAAGAAAACTGTTGTCATGGAAACCATTTTAAGTATTATTGTTGACAACAACCTCGACACCAGTTTTCACAGATTGACGATCATTTCCATCTACTGTGACTCCCACACCATTTAGTTTTGTACAATGTTTGTCATATGTCATTCCCGAAAAGGACTAAGCACTAAGTTTCTTCATATTAAATTGCAACGGATGTTGCTTACCCAACTCATCAGACTTAAGAGAGTGGTGTAAACAGTGTGGATTTTCCTTTCGCTGACAAGAAAAAATTCTGTACAAAATATCTATATTCCTGACATCATCATTTTGAAAGACTTATGACGTCAAACGTCTGTCCGAATAAATTAAAAATAACAGAACAGATAATTTGGTTTAATCTTTATTAATTATGATTTATTTTTATCTTTATTATTCCTTAAATTACATTGTTTTGTAATTGTATGTAAGTTGAGAATATATACACTGCATCACACTGGTTCATTACATTCCTTAAATGATATTTGATGATAGTGTATTGGACAGGAAAAGTTGTAACACAAGAACCAAGTCGTTGTGACGGTATAAGTTGACGTGTTTTGAACTTAAAAATTAATTAGACATGTTTAGACACAATGTTGAAGCATCTGCTGTTTGTATACAAAAGTTGGAAGGTTCCAATCTTGTGCATCATTACTTGTTTATTTTTTGCAGTCAATAGAAGATATAGAAAACAGTATGTTCTTTTCATGCATTGTGAAAAACAACTCATAAGCCCTATGCTTAAAACAAATAAACTCTACAAACGCCCACTTATACGCCTTCTTAAAAATTCTATCCCTCTACAAGACACTTATTGAAGATGGAACAAATACGTTCTTCTGATTGGTTCGGTGCGAGAGCAAAGGGATTAGCCCTCTTTCTTTCGTTAACATTTTCTTTAACATCATTGGTTCCCCTAGTAGCAGATATCCTGATATCCAGCGCGTAAACCGTTCGTTATCAAGTCCCGAGGAGGAGGTAATACTCTACCTGATTCAAATTTCACGTCGAGAGAACTGTAACAGGGGTCTGTGCAGCCGTTTAAACTTTTAATATTCTTCGTAATTCTGGAAATAACACGGGATAAGCGATTAATTTTCTGTATGAGGCGTAGTTTATACGGCCGATTTTATGTCGCGTCTAACTCAAACATTTTAGTGCGGCAAAAGTGCGACACTTAAATATTTTCTGATTTATGCACAAGGTAAATGCCAAACTTAATTAAAGCAAGTGACTTTGCTCGTGTTCTTTTTGCAAAAATGGCAGCACTAAACCGGAGGTACTTGATGAGTATGTTTTTGCTTTACTTACAAAATCGAAGGGCCATTTTAATGCATTACGAAGCAAGAAAGAGAATTATTATACGACAGAGTTTTCTCCATATAGAAACAATGTTGTTATTGGTAAAAAAAATGGAAAGACACCAACGGTTAGAAAGAAGGAAACCACGATCATGTCGAAGATTCATGCGGAATACTGGATGGTGGGACATGGTCCGAGATGTTTATAGCTCCGAGAGATTTTATGAGACATTCAGAATGTGTCGGGCTACGTTTAACCACATTTTAGGGCGTATTCACGATCAATTATTGAAAAAAACAGTGTCAGAGGAACCAATACCACCGGACTTTAGACTTGCCATTACAATCTATAAATTAGCACGCGGTGATTACATTTACACAATAGGAGAAATGTCTGGATTATCTAAATCCACAGTTTGTGTAATTGTAATAGAAACCTGTCGTATCATTGTCAACACTCTGTGGGATGAAACAGTAACGAAATTTTTTCCTTCCACAATAAATCAGTATAAAGAAACCATGGCGACATTTGGGGAAGAGTGGCAATTTCCATATGCTTTCGCAGCAGTAGACGGTTCACATTTGCCTATAAAGTGCCCTAAAGGTGGTGGCCAAGCAATGAAGCAATACTTTAACTTCAAAGGCTTTTACTCTATTGTATTAATGGCACTTGTAGACGCCGAATACAGATTTATATGGGCTTCTGTTGGGGCCCCCGGAAACACCCATGACTCTACGTTAATACAGTCAACAGAACTTTGGGATCAAATAGTTAAGGGAAATATCATTCCAAAAATTGTTCAACAAGTTGAAGGAGTCGATATTCCTCCACTTATCTTAGGAGATGGTGCGTTTCCCTTAAGAACTTGGATTATGAAGCCCCATGGAGATGCGGTGCTACCTGATGATAAAAGGTATTTCAACTACCGTCACAGTCGTGCTAGACTTGTTACAGAGGGTGCTTTTGGTAGGCTGAAGAGCAGATTTAGAGTTCTTTTCCGAAAATGTGAGAGTAACAAAGAAACAGTGAAACTATATGGGTTAGCTTGTGTTGTGTTGCATAACTTATGCATTGAACTTGGAGACCTCGTTCCTAGAAAGTTCGACTTAACCCTTGACCATGCGTCCAATAAACGTCTAAGTCCAGATGAAGTTCGAGATGTTCTTGCTCTCAGAAACACAAAGCAAAAACATTTTGAGGTTAACAAGAGGTCTGCCTCTGTTGCTGTTCGAAATGCTTTGACTAAGAGCTTTTGGAGAGAAAAAGAAGATTCAGAATAAGTTAATGGAACAATGTTTTTCTTGTTAAACAAAATAGAGAACTAACTTTCTAAACACAAGAATTTACTTTTACTTTGCTTTACATACTCTGTATAATTTTTCATGTTCAGTTATATAATCAAGGATAATTTGGGTCCATGACTTGCGATGTAAATGATATTTGACTTTCTTGAGGATGACTTATACTCGAACTTTCTGGTTGCATTGTCATGCCAAATCGAAAATTAGATCCTGCAACTGGTTGATTTGTACAATTGTACAATTGATACATAGGTGGATTCGGATTAGGTTGGAGAAAATTTGTCAGTACCTGAAAAAAGGCATTGTCCCTTTCCGCTTGCCTTCTGCTTTCCTCCCTTAGAAAATCTAATATTTCTTTTGAAGAATTTTCAGAAGACAAGCTTTTCAATGATTCAACAGTGTCCTTTATTTCCCCAAGAATGGCTTCTGTCTTTAGCGACTTTTTTCTCATAGTTGGAGTTGGTACATACGATTTCCTTTTCTTTGAAGATGATTTTGAAGATTTTGAAGAACAGGAAGTTTCAGCAGAATCTCGAGAACCTTGATCTTCCACTTCTGACTTTTCAGAATCATCATCAACTTCACCATCCCTTACACTTGCAGGAGACTTGTCATGAAACTGACCTGGTTCAATAGCTTGCTGCGGCTGACAGTTATCCATTGAACTAATGTAGGGGAGCAATTTTGCAAACCAATTACCAAGGTGTTTATCCTCCTGGAACCTTTTAATGCCTGAGGCAGTCTTTACTTTCATGACAGCATTTCGGCAGATATTAACACACCGTTTAAACTTTTGTCGTGTTTGCTTTATGTCAAAGCTAAACTCTTCATCTCTTTCATTGCAACGGGCTTTGATCTCCTCAATAACTTGGGCATAGTATTGACTGTTTTTTACATTCTTTACATTTGTCAACAAAAGTTTGTCTCTAAATTTTTCACTTTCTACTATAATATCCACGAGATCATCAACCAAAGGTTCTGGCCACTGCCTTCTTCTCCCTTGTCTTTTTTTCTCTTTACTTTGTTTGTTAAAAATGCCATCTTTAAACGACTCATCCTCATCTGTATTCTCTTCATAATCATCATAATCCTGAAAGTGAATATTGTAAAATATATGATAGCAATACAGTATTTCATAATTGCTCTCTGTGACTGTCCTAAGGTCATCAAATTCTCTGTTCGGCTTAGCAGGGCCCAAAATTGACCACTCTCCAATTAAAATCTAAACTAAAACTTTATGTCGAAATTTCTTGAAAGAATCAGATTTAAATCTATTATATAAAATGTCAGTAGTCCAAGTCTAAGCTCATTTGGACGACTACTTCTAATTTTATTAACATTTCATTTTTGGGAATTTTACACAGGTACAACAGAGCCATCACTAGACCAGCACGCTAAATGTTTTTTTCAAAACATTTCATGCAGTTAATGGAAACAGTTAAGGTATATTAGGCACAGTGTGGTGATAACAAGATGATGAAACCTATGAGTTTCAATAAAAACAAAATAAGGCAGTGGCGGTTTTTTTCATCACTGTCAGTTTCAGTTGAAACTATATAGTTTTCATCTTGTTATTACCAACATTTTGCCATAAATTGAATAAAAAACATGTGATATAAGTGGAGGAAAGATCTCTCGAAAAGTGTGTTTTAGTGTTTTCCTTTTTATTGCATTGGAGAGCTTGAAAAAAACATTGATGTGCAAAGAATAACGGACTTTCAGAAAAGGTGTATTGTAAGAATATCAAAAACATGTAGTTATTGTGACAAAAGCCTTGAAATACATATCAGGAAATATACTTACTTCTTCCTCGTGGTCGCTTATGTTTTCGGCCATTTTGATTTATTTTGATGAGACAGCGTTTTTTTGAACCGATAACAAAAGAATTTAGTGTTCTGAGTACATGAAAAAACATACACTTCCTTCAAAACAGGCCGAAGATCGACTGTATAAACACATGCCGCACTAATGCCGAACTTCTGTGGAAAGTTCGGCAAAATTTGATGGACTTAAATATTAAGGTCGACCTTAATAAAATAATGTGTTTATACAGTCGCACTTTTGTCGATCTTAAATCATTTTTCAATTTTTTTGAGTTAGACGCGACATAAAATCGGCCGTATAAACAACGCCTGAGATACGTAATCATCAACTGTGCAATGTTACACGGATCTGATTGGCTTAGAGGGGATCTGAAGAGTATAATTAATCGTTAACTGAACTCTGTAGATTACAAATTACATCTAAAAATACATTATGCAAACTAATGTTTCCACACATGTTATGTAATTATTAAATTATTGCAGGTAAAAAAAATCCTGAGGTATGCTGAGATAATTTAATGATAGCTGTCAGCAAAGCTTGAGGTTTTCTGCTGCCATCTTAGAAATAATATGGTTGATGAAAGTGTTTTGAAATCGTTTTGATTGGTGTAAACGAAAACCTGGCTCGCAATGTGCTGGAAATCATGACCCACTATGCAATCATGCTCCTTTACAAAAAAACAAAAAATCGATATTTCGTTTCTTTGCAAGAAATTTTATTCATGGTTCACTATGAAAAATTTTCATGAGCGTGCAATGTAGCACGTTGCATTGCGTGCGCGCGAAAACAATTGCACAGTGTGTTCTTAGCTTTACTGACTATAGCTGGTTTTGTTTTCCTTCTTTGATGACAACAACACAATGCAATGGCTTCCTGTATTTTTAATTGCTAAATTTCTTCGTATCAATAAAAAGCAACCATGCATTGCAGTGCTTCACTCTATTTTGTTCCTGTTTATATTATTGACGTCTCCTACAAACCTTTCGGACTCGTAAAATTAATTAAGGAATTTTCCTTACGATTGCCCCAGGAGAATCAGCGGCGGATCCAGGGTATGTCGAAAATTGTGGAGGAGCGCGTTAACATAATTTCCGTTTTCAGTCCGTATCAGCAATAGGATTATTTGCACGCTTTCCTTTTATCCGTCAATAGGTAGCAACCCTCTAGATCCGCCGTTGAGAATTCCCCCGGAATATTAGATCCCCTTGTTGGACCCCGGGTTCGCAGCCAACCTGCAATTCAGAAATTATCATTAAATCTTATTTTCTGATTTCCTCAGAAATCCTCTAAAACCCTCATAGTGATAAACCTGAGAGAAACACCCTTTGTGATTTTTCATTTCAGTACAGCGTCAACAACAAAAATATGTGAATGTAAATTTTACTTTTTTACAACATACTCAAGATATTCCCTTACAAGTCATTCTCCCTGCTGATGATAATAGACATTTTGTGCAAAATGCAATATCTCCTGATTTTTTGCTGGATTTCTGGTGCAGAAAATATTCAATGTGAGAGTCTATTAGTGCAGCATGTTTCGGATAATGAGTTTGAAGTCGAGAATGAGCATACTTGTGATTTATTTGCTAATTTAACTTGTGTTGCAAAAGAGGAAGTTAGATCAACTGCAATAAATGAAAATTTATCTGCAACAATTTTTAAAAATTGCAGTTGTAGTAAAAATATGGATGCACTAAAAGCACTGTATGATAAATATTTATGTCCATCAAATTGTGTTCTTAATACACCTCTAGTAAATTCTGAAATACGGAAGGCTATGAGTTCGAATGTTAAAAAGAGTGATAACCAAAATACTGCTGGTGCACATTTGACCTTATGTACCACAACAACATGTACTATCAACCAAAATAAAAAGTGCATCCAAATTGGAAATTTTTCTATGAAATTTGTCATAGAAAAATGCAAGGTGGACAACTATCTTTTAAGTTAAGTCAATGGAAAAAACTCACAAGTGACAAAAGTATTTTGCAAATTGTTGATGGTGATACTCTCGATTTCATTGATGAAATTCCAGGCAAGAATCAAAAATTTTTCTTTATTGATTCCTTTATTGACGAGGAAATTTCAAACCTGATGGGAGCAATAGAATGATCCTAAATCAAAAATTCTTAAACTTGTACATTCATTTTAAAATGCTTAATATTTATAGCATATTAAATCTTGTCACAAAAAATTGTTACATGATATCGATTGAAAGATGCATATCACAAGTGTGTGAAAAATGTTATCAAAATAGTCTCATTATTTCATGATCTTGGGTTTGTTGTTCATCCAGAAAAGCCGATTATGATACCAAGTCGAACAATTAAGGTTTTAGGTTTTGTTATTAACTCAAAAACTATGTCTGTTACACTAACAGCAGATAAACGAAAAGTTATAAAAGACTTTTTGTATTACACTTTTAAGAATAAGAAAACCCACAATATGTTTCCTTGCCAACGTCATTGGATCATTAATAGCAACCTTTCCAGCTTCTATGTATGGGCCTCTGTATTATAAGAATTTGGGGCCATTTACTTACCCATAAGGTCCTTTTCAAACTTCAAGGACAACATGTTAATTTGTTTTGTGATTATACCACAGTTATATCTGCAATATCAAAAATGGGATCTAGTAAGAGTTTCATTCGAAATAAAATAACCAAACATCTTTACATTATCTGTTCTCGCAATGATATGTGGATATCTGCAAGTCACATTCCAGGATGTGAAAATCTTAAGGGTGACAATGCATCAAGAAACATTTATGGAGATGCAGAATGGAAGGTAAATCCGTTTATATTAGCTAAAGCTTTACAATTTCTGGACTTTCATCCCAATATTGGTTGTTTTGCTACCAGGAGTAATGAAAAATTTGAAAAATACGTTTCTTTACGACCTGATCCATTTGCCTGTATGATTGAAGCTTTTTCTTTTAAATGGGGATTATTTCAATGTTACCTATTTCCTCCCTTAAGTCTTCCTGACAGACAAAGCAGAAATAGTATTGGTATTCCCCCTCTGGCTCACACCGGCTTGGTTCACGACCATGATGGAACTGATGGTCTCAGAACCTTATGCAATCAAGTCACGTGCCCGAAAACATCATCCGTTAGAGAAGAAACTTACTCTAATTATTGGGAGGTTGTTAGGGAAGCATACTTGCCAGGGCACAAAGGGCTTCTATCATCAGTAAATATATGAATAAAATATATTATATTTATAAGTTTTTAATGTCTTCTCTCACAGACAAAGATCCGATGAGGGAGAAAATTCGGGTGTTGGAAATAATTCACCACCACGAATGAATGTCGACCGAGATGATCACAATGTTTCTCGAAAAAGAAATCAATGTTTTCTGATTTTCTGACCACCAAACGTTAAAAGAGTTGAACTAACTGAAATAACTTGGGTTGAAGAAGAACATTAGTGGACTCTCATATCCAACACTATATCAGTAAAATAAGAACGTAGTAAAAGTATAAAACCATGGAAATTGTAAATACAAACTGCCTACAATATTAAATACAATTTTTGGATTTACAGTTGATTGTTTGGTCTTGAAGGAAGAATCTAAACTTGATTCCATGCAAGAGCTGCACGAAAATCAAAAGAGTTTAATTCACGTGTAGGAATAGGAGGGAAGAACCTAAGATTATATAGATTCCTCCTTCAAGAAAAAGAATTCAGAATGATGTAGTTCAACGATTTAAATACTCACAAGCAATGTAAATAGGAGTAGCTTTAGACTTTAGAAGTAACTCGTCTAACTCGTCTAACTCGTCTACCGTTTATGCAAAAGTATTAAACTTAGCACATAAAGCTTTATGGTGAGTTGTTTTAATCAGGTTGTGGGCCTGTTTGTAGCAACACATCCACACTAAAGGGCAGTAATTGAAAGGAGACAATAGTCATGTAAATTAACGCCATTAACGCCCAGCGTAAAAAGGGTCAATAAGTTATATTGGCCGTTAAAGGTTGGTTCACACTCAAGTCAAAATGGTCTGAAGGTCTTCCAACTTATGAATATAGCTTTAAATCTTGCTCGAAAAATTACGAAAAGAGTAAATAAATGTGTTGTGTTTATAGTATGTTGGGCGTATGTTACTTGGGTCAGAAGAACAAGCAATTTTTTGACAAACATGTGATTATTCCAACTTGATTGTCCCAATTGCGCTTGAGGAGTTGGAACGAGGTGTTAATACCCAGCATGCACTGTATTGCATCAAGTGTTGTATAATTTATGGCTAAAAAAACACAAACACGTGGTACCACAACAGTAAAATTAGTCGTTTAAATAACCGTCGTTTCTATAATCTTTCCGCACAATGTTAGGCGTACATTGTAGAGATGTACATGGACTCTTATTTGAAGAGCTGACCATATTATCAACTACATTTGGGACATCGACTCTGTTGAAAATTTTACGAAGTAGTTGCTTTATGTATTTGCGTACTTCAGCATTTTTCCAGTAATATAGAAACGGATTGACGCATGAATTGCTGAAACCACACAAAAAACAAAAATAAAGTACTTTGAATGTTTCTGAATGTTGTTTCAAATCATAGGAAATATATCTACACACTTCTTGAACCAAAGTAAATATGGTTAATGGCGCCCATGCGAAGAGATAACAAATGATTACAATCAACATCGACTTTGCAACTTTCCAATGTCTATCAATAGGTTTCAGTTGATGATCTCTAATTTTCTCCAAACAATCACCTACGTTGGTTTTCATTAGCTTTTCCTTTACTATTTTCCATGATTTGTAATAACAGTAAGTTATGATTGCCATGAGCATAGTGGATGTTGTGACGACCAAAATGTAAAAGAAAAATGATGATTTTTTGGAAAACATGAACAAACCAGATATCGGTGGAAACAACCAACACACAGCGAGGAGAAGTTTAATTTTGCGCGACGTCATATAAAGATTGTAATGGTTGAGTTTCCATAGATGCATGTAACGGTCGTAACTAATAAGAGTCAACATGGTAGCACTAATACCGCAAAAACTTGCTGCTAAATAAGTGAGAATCAGAGAAAGAATGCAAGTACGTTCTCCTCCTTCATTGGGAAGTATCACCAACATACAAGAAAGTGGTTGCACAAATATACAGATACTAATATCCGTGATGGAGAGCAGTAACAAGAAATATATGGTACGTTTCCGTAACTGGGAGTACAAGCACACGACAAGGATCACCAGGCTATTCCCAACTAAACCAACAAGGCTAGTAAATAAACTTATGCTGACATATACCACCAAAACCTCTGTGGAGAAGTGCGGTGGCGTGAGCACACTGCATCGTTGAATATTTTCAACTGAAGATGAAATGTTTACTTGTGGTTTCTCGTAACTCATCATCTCTTCCTATACTTAACAAGCCATCTATCTTAGCGATAATTCATATGTAAAAATATTAATTTCATCAGAAATTTTATTCAATAAAAAGTTAACAAGAAGATGAAAGAAAATAAAATTGAATGAAAAGAATAAATTTTCATAATTTTTAAATAAACGTTTACTTATAAAACAAAAACATGTTCGGAAATGCTTAGAAAAGATTTTAATTTTGACCATTTTGAAATGAATAACGGACAACGGGTAATACAAATCAGCTGAATAAACTTGTTTTACAAGAACAAGCTGCCAAACACGACCCGGGCAAAACCAGCTGCCAAACACGACCCGGGCAGAGTTATCTGTCACCTTTCTTCACTTAGGTATCCGATAGTCCACCAACTAAAGTAAATTATGCAGAATAAATTACACCGTTTGAAAAATACTATACAAAGTGTTAGAAATCTTGCCCTTAAACCTGAGGTGCTAGAACCTGTAAAAACTCGAATGAAAGAGACAACGTGTATTCCTCGTTTAACAATTACAGATAAAATAAAGACCAGATGGACTGAAATCCAAAACTTATCATCCAAAAATCGGACAAAAATCGAATAAGGGAATTTCTTGTGGACAGACAAATGTACCTCCGCCAAATGGAGAGTATTTTATACGATACGAATAAAAATTCAAGCAAACGATTGCTAATGATTACATCATCGCACGGACCATGCTTATTGTTGTAATGGTTATTTTAAACTAAGTGAGAACCAAGCCTTAATGTACTTATTAATATATTATGGGGTAAGCAATCGAACGCTTTTGATAAATCGATCAACACAGCTCTTACTTTGCCTTTGTTAGAAATAGTTTTTTGCCAGTTATTTAAGAAATAGTTTTTTGCCAGTTATTTAAGAAGGTCAGAAGCGCATATTGAGTTGAGTAACCTTTGCGGAATCCACAGAGAAGTTTTGAGACTCCATAAAACCTGTTAGTTGTTTTTTGCTGAGGCTTATTTTGATTATCGGTTTTAGAGTTACTTTTATGAACTGTGATTTCGCCATTTTCCAAACATTGAGCAGGTCTCCAATACTTTCGCGCATTCACTAGCACACCTTTTCGATGGGTATTTCCCACTGATCTCGGGACCCTATTCTTTCGCTTAGTAAGACATTGAAGACAATTTTTTGAGCAGAATCCGCCATCTTTGGATTCCCGAATGTGAGGAACGCTTTGGATTAAGTGTTGTTGTTACTGGGGCATTTGATTGGGAAAATATTAAAGAAGAAGAAGAAGAAGAAGAAGAAGAAGAAGAAGAAGAAGAAGAAGAAGAAGAAGAAGAAGAAGAAGAAGAAGAAGAAGAAGAAGAAGAAGAAGAAGAAGATTTTCTGTTTTGATTTTGTGATTGCTGGCTTCGCTTTTATAGGCTGAGTTCACACTTCATTAGCTGCAGTCGCTGGATTGAGATATCTGATTGACTCTATTTTCGCATGGACGTATAACAAGAGAAGGACTTACAACTAACTTCTAAAGCCTTTCAATTCTATTGTCAAAATCATTTATGTCGGCATCCCTTTGATATAAAGCGTGTCTTGCATTACATTGGATTTTTGGTTTACATGGGCGGGTTAATACGAATGTTAATGTTTCACATATTGTGGAAAATCAAAGAAATTAGAAGAAATTTGAATTTTATATACAATAAAAACATGCTATTTTAGGTCAATTCAGACTGTCTTTGGTCCGTTCCCAAACACCTTTATCGCTCTATTGCTAGATCGTCATATGTAAGTTATTAACCGCCTGCGGCTTTTACTTACTGGTGTAGGCTCCTTTTGTCTATTGACGGCCCCTCTTATGACAGAAGAGCAAACCAATAAACGGAGTAGAACAGTTAATGCTTAGCCTTAGTGCAAGCCACATTATATAGAGCAGTTCTTCGACACCGTTGCGCCGAGACCTGACATCTGGGGCAAGGCCAAGTGGTTCTTAATTACGCGCACAGTTCCTAAGATAGCAGCTCGCTGCATATCTTTCAGAACCTTTTTAAGAGTTTTGCGTTCCATTAGAGGAAACAACTTCAGGAGATTATTTATTAATTCATCTTCGCGATACACTCCCAAGGATCCCATAATTAAAGGTATTACGGTGACATTCCATCCTGGGTACATTTTTGCAAGATCCACCCGTAGGCCCTCATATTTCGAGCGTTTCTCCGTATAAGCCTCTTGCAGACGCCCTGTACCCAGACAGCTCTGATCCATCACTATAATTAATTTCCGGTTCTTATCAAACACTACCATATCAGGTCGCCTGGCCTCCATGCTAGCTAGAGTTGGTATGCACACGTCCCATAAGATCTTTACACTACCGTTCTCTGCGACTGGTGGAGGTCGGGCCCTGTATTTGGGCGGAGCAAGCCCGTATAGAACAGCGAGGGAGGTGTACAAACAGGTCGTACACTCGTCGTGTCTATCCAAGTACTTGGTGAAGTTGTAAGCTTCACAACAGTTTATCACGTGTGTCACAGTCTCGGGAGACTTATGACAAACCAGACATTTGTCGTCCAGGTGAGTCTTAAGGACGTGTTTTCTAGTAGTTCAGCTTAACACATCGATCTTGTATAGCGAAAACTAGTGCTTCAGTTTTTGGCATAAGGAGACCGTCGTTGATCCAATTAAAACAGTGGGACCCGGCCGGCATCAGCCGCGACCGAATAAATCTTTACATAAATCTCTGACTTTCATTAATACTTCAAATCTTAAATTTAGTATTTTCAAGATGTCTCTGTTGGGTGTTTACAGCGAATTTTCGAATTTTCGGAAATTTTGGCTGTGCTGTAGCTACGCCTCTGGTTATAGGGTTCGGAAAACTGATCAAAGATGTAATGGGATCGCATGTTGACACGACGAACACGCGGTATATCTCAATATGACGCAATGGAAACCACGTTTTAGTTTCTCGAACTTAGCCTTTCGCTACCTCAATCTCAGGCTTGTGTAAGTGCAAATCAAAAATGGTAACCCAAGAAAGTTGAAAAGTTGTTTTTAGTTTTTCATTAGAAAATTCTGTAAAAGATCATTATGCCTGGTGCAAATTGTTCCATTCATAAGTGCAATACAAGTCGCAGACACGTTGGAATAAGCATTTTTAAGCTTCCTAAGGATACAAATGATATTAATCACGAATGGAGAGAAGAACTGATTAATGTTGTAAAACGAGGGAGAGTAATGGATGAAAATCTTAAACGACAAATAGAACAAGATACCATTCATATATGTGAGAAACACTTTAGTGAAGATCAAATATTTTATTGTAAGTATTTTATTTTTTTTACATTTTAGTGGGGTTTAAGGAGAGAAATTGTACAATCATGCTTTTTGTGGTGTGTCGTTGATGATGTGATGTGTGTGTGTGTGGCGTGGTGTTGTTGTATGGTGGTATAAGTAAAGGTTTATAAAGAAATTGCACTACCAAAGTGTTTGCATGGCCAGCAGTTTACCATTCACACATTTTTGAGAATAAAAATAAAAGAGTACTAGCTGCCCGGGTAAAATATTTTTACCAATACAATTCTGGTTAAGTTGCAGTCTACAATACAGCCCAAAAGAAACTTTACGTGTGCACGTAATATAATTAGCTTTCACGAAGGGCCGGTGTTATGTCCAGTTCTATTGCATGTTTAAAACAAGGTGTGTCCTATTTACAAACAGGCCATCTGGATTGAAAACAGTTCAATCTCATTGGCCTGCTTTAAAACGCTTTGCTTCCTTTGTAATCCAGATCACTAAGCATTTCAAATCAGGATGACATTTACAATGAATTGGAAATATGAGGCAATTGAGTTCCACAATAGTTATTGACACTCGCCTCCACAAAGTGACTGAAGGATTGGGCAAGATTTGATTATCCAGAAATGTTACTTAACGAAAGTTCGTGAATAATATTCAATAAGTTTCCATGAAAAACATTGTTTATCTTTATGTTCTCATTGGTTAAAATTATATTTAACTCAAAATATTATCTAGACAGGTATTCTATTGAAATCAGCATGAATATAACTGTGCGTCAATCATAGACAATTTCCGTCGATAGACACCTACTGAAATGTCAATTCGAAATAAAATCTAGCTTTTCAACCTAAATTATGTTTATATTATATAATTGTTAATTTTTTACTTAAAAAGCATAAGGAAAAAATAATTCAAATTCTTGTGTATATATATATATATATACACAATGCGGATCCAGCATTTATTTGGCAGACGGCTCAAAATCTTGTGGTCTTAATGTTAAATTCTGATTATCCCGATTTTTTACCGGAACATACCGATCAGGGGTGGATCCAAGCAAATTCAGAATAGTAAGCGTTGTGACCATCTGGGTGATCTGTATTTGCTTCAGAAACAAATATTTCGGGTTGGGAAGATGTTATACGTAATATTTAGTTAACTGCGTATACATCCAATAGATCATCCAATTGTATGCAGACGGAAGATGTTGTACTGGCCAGGTACTTACTTGTGAACCCCAAACACAAGCCCGAGCATTGAAGCTCACAGTTTTACTTCCTATTCCGTATAGGCTGTCTGCAGTATAGAAAAGCTATTTACTTGGGGTGCCCAACAATTATAATGATAGAAAGGTGAAACTATAAAGCGGCATGTTCTCATTATTCAATAATTCAAACTTACGTTCTTTCAATTAATAGACCTTCCCGAATTTTAACACCTCATTTCTATGAATTTTATTGTTTTAACTGATTTCAAAAGTTTATTACTTAGTGATGGGCACTTATTATTCCTATTTCCCGACGGATTAGTTTAACGCAATTATGATAATGAAAACGAGGTGAAACTTGTTGACTAGGCCATAACAGCGTTTAAATAGAAATTCAGGAACTATCATCTATTGGAGAACAATTCATGTTTTTGTTATACATCCAAGAATGACTATAGCTACTGTTTTCTCATGTAAAAGCCTTGCCAACTACAATTCAGTAAACAAATCTTTTTGTTAATGCTATTTCCAAGTGATATGTAAAGATATAGCTAAATCTATGAAATAGGATAAAGTTGTAGGGCTGGACGATCATAGCAATAATATTGAAAGCAAAAATAAGTTTCAGTCACAGGTTCATTCAAAAAAGAACAGCACATTTTTGAAATAATAAGCATTCATTTGATAGTTATTCCAACATATAATTTGATCGATATTTGATTCTGATTTCAACAACCACCAATAACAGTAACAGGAGTCAATTGGGTCACCAACAGAGAAGTACATAAAATAAAGAATTAATAAATTGTTTTATAATTTCTCAACATGGTAATAATATGAAATGTATTCCAAAAAGATAAACAGCAGCAACAGTAATAATGAACCATCCAGGAAATTATGATTAAATTATAATGTCAAATCAGAAACAACAACAACATTTTCTGTATTTTTCTTAAGAAACAAAAAAGACATAAAAAATAAGAAACAACTAGGAACCTCAAATTAAAAAATTAAAAAATATCTCTAAATTGACAGTTCAGGGGCTGGTGTGGGAATACATGGATGGAGCACAAAATGAAAGAAATATTTTAATAACCAGAATCTATGATCTTTCCAAGTTAAAAAATATATAATTTATATCAAATAGTCTTTCTCCCTACCTCACACTATGGAAAACACATATGTATGAAATAAAATTTTGACACTGAGGGCGAATGCCTCAAAATGAAAACTTTATTGAGTGAGAAAATAGATTTTGAGAGTGCATTAAGAATTTAGGAAGATGGGCAGTAAAGATATTTCAATGTTTTTATAATATTAATACAAATTACAAAATAAGTGAAAATAACCTAAAAGTGTGTTTTGTTCATTCTTTGTCTATTTTGTCCAACATACTTATGTACAGCACTATAACCCCTCAGAAAGTCAACAGAAAAAAAATTCAATTAATACCAATCAAGATGCACTAGTATGCACATGTTGAAGAAAATGAATTGATCATTGAAACAACAGTAAAACTAAAATATTTGAAAAAATCTTATTTATGTTCATTCCCAAGAGAGTGTATGCATATTCAAGGTCATCCAAAAAAATTGGAGGAGTCCAACATTATGATCTTCCTTTTCAGTCTTAAATGTCGATTAGGTTACTTGCACGTTTTCCTTTTCTACTTAAAATGAATAAAGTCTCCACCACAAATTTGACTGAGCTTTAGCAACGTCCTCTGGAGAGAGAAGTAAATGGCAAGTTTTAAAGTCTAAAATGAGCATTTAAAGCAAAAAGAACACAGATTATATAAATAATTTGTCAATTGGAAAGTCATCTATTAATGAACTATATACAGAAACGTTTGAATTGAATGAGAGTTATGAGAGTTTAGCTAGCTATGAGATAATAATGACCATCTGCACGCTCTCTCCTCCCTTCTCATCTTCCGCAAACACCATGAATGGAATAATAGAATGTTTAGCTAGTGGTTTAATACCGAATATGAGCTCTGATATATTTTCCATGCTGAATATTCTGGTGACAACAATTCCATATAAACTAACCATGTGCATATATCCATCATCACCACTACAACTTCTCCCGGATCTCCCGGATACACCTAGTATGTCAAACAATTTACTAAAAAAATATCAAAAAATATGTGACAATCGACTTCAGAGCCACTTCTGCAATCTAACCGGTAGCACAAAACTTGATGAGATAGCCTTTTCACACATTTCTTCCATACTAAAAACATGTACAAAGATGTACGCCATTTAGATAAAAATTTACTTTTTAAAACTAAAATCTTGCATTTCTGCAACATTCACCCAAGTAGTTTCTTTGACAAAAGTGAAAATATTTACTTCTGCAACATTGACAATATTTTTTCTCACAAAATTAACTTTTTTGCGTTTGACTGGTTTTCTCGAATTAAAGAAAAGGCGATCTCTGCGAATATAACAACATTTAGGTGAAACCTCCGTTTGTTTATTAGTGTAGACTCATTGTGGAGTAATTACCTGGTAAACAATAGTTATGTGATCAACTCCTACTAAACCATTGTATACTGTGTAATTTATTGATCATATTTCGTTTTGGTTTTAGATCATAAATTCATTATTGTATCCATCTGTCCTTCTGATTTCTAATGAGGAAGCTACAAATCTCCCCTATTGGTCCATATAATGTGATGAAAGCACTCCATACTCATCATTTGTGTTATCCAGAACCTAATATTTTATACATAATAACCCTAACATAACAGTGGAACTTTAAAGTAACATTTACTTTTGGGATTTTATATGTAGAGGGGATTTAAAGTGAGGAATTTAATGAGGAACTTGGGCTTAATATTCATAAAACTCTTTAAAACATTCCTTATCATGCTTTTATGTCATCCTCGATTATGTCATCCTTTTATGTCATGCACTCTCTCAAATAAGTTAAGTTTGAAATTAGAAGGACGCACAAGTGGTCATTTTGTTTTTTATACAAATACACTTTTTCCGAATCTGTTTTGTGTTTTGACCTAACCGTTTTTATGAAATCTATTGTTCAATAATGTTTTAACTTTATTATTTACAGAATGTTTACACAGAAATTTGGGGAAGGTGTGTTATTATTCCTAATGAACAAATTTTCCAAAAGATTCTTCAAAAAATGTTCAAAACATCAAAATTTTGTTTAACTACTTTTTTATGACATAACAAGGTTGTTTTATGGTTTTTATTTTAGATCCCAACAGGAAAATGCTGAAAGAGGGCATGATACCTAGTCTGAATCTTCCTCCTGATATAAATGGTGACTCATCAAATTTTCCAAATTCCCGAACAAAAACCAAACTGGTGGAACAAAGAGAGGCTGCATGTGTTTTGTTTCAGTTGACAAAACAGCCGGATCTTACCCATAATTCTTTTGAGGAACTGACCAATCAACTTCGCACAATGCTTCTCCCATCTCATTGGATGTGTAAGGTTAAAGAGAAATATGTTGTGTTACGTCGAAAGGACGAAGAAGTTGTTCTGGATAAATTTGAAATTTTCATCGATCAAACATTGAATTATACGGCACGTGTTTACGGCTGGTTAATGTTGGATGAAAAACATGATTTATATACCAAACATGAGAAATCGCTGAAAAATGTTAACGTCCCTGTTCTTCTTAATGAAATTGACGACACTTTTACTGTTTGTAACGGTTTAGATGGCATGCGGCATTCAGTTGAAGTCGTACGTCACGTGATACCGAAGGTATTTACATCTGAGCAATGTTATGGTGAAAATGTTGATCGACTATACCAAGTTGAATACATGCGCTCGAAATCTTGTAAACTGCTTATAAAGAACGGAAGTAAGTGTAAAGATTGCAAACATTTACAATCCAAGCTAGCTGGTGAAATTACAAGAAAGAATAAAAATCTATCTATTCCAGCGAAACCCACAGCACCACTCTCCAATACATCACCTGAAAGGTTAAAGCTTACAATAAAAGCTCTTCGTGCACAATGTAAACAACTAGAAGATCACGTGAAGAAATTAAGTGCAGAGTTTCAAAGAGCAACAGCTCCCATTGTATACATGGTTCCACCGGAGGTAGGATTTTGTGCTGGTAAAATCTATGAAGGTATCGATCGTAAAGATATCCCTAAGTTTATGAAGCTGTTTTGGAATGAGCAGCAGCAGTATTTCAGAGCGTCTGGACCAACATGTGTACGCTATCATCCCATGATAGTCAGGTTTTGTTTGCATATCATAAAGAAATATCCGAGTTTCTATGATGAAATCCGATATGATACTAAGAAAGGAACCGGTATTTTTATATTTCCTTCCCCGAAAAGTTTACGGTCGTACGATATTGATAAAATTGAGAATACGGTGGATTGGAACGAAATTGACGAAGTGCCATTACCTAAAAAAGCGAGAGCTCATAAAGCTTTCGAAGAACCTCCATCCAAAAAACTGAAGGATGAGCGCGAAGCAGATGATGTTGAAATTGTGAAAACGAAATCGGATGAAACGGGTTTCACGGTTACTTCAGAACAAACTGATTCTACAAATGACCGTGCTGTTGTTGATTTCATAACTTCAAATGAAAACGAGGCAATTTTTGATAAGGAAATACAACATATAGAAAACAATGGAAACGTTGAGAAAGAGAATCAAGAGGAAGATAAAACAGAGAAACAAAACGTTGACGAAAAACTTATGTAAAAAATTCGTCCACAACGAGTCTGCTCATAAAGGAAAATCGAGAATGGAGTATTTTCTAAAACTGCCTGTATTGAGTGGGCTTACAGCTATTTATCAGGCAGTTATGGTGTTTATAGCGCTTCATGTTTAACAGAACTTAGGGGAAGGTGTGATTCAACTCAAAAGAATTGTCAAACACAATTGCAACTGGCGGAAGATTATTGGAATGGTTTCATTGTGCTTCGCTTATATTTCGCATCGCCATCACATTCTGATGTGGTTATCGAGCATGTTGGTGAAAGACTCCAATACATACATGGGAAAACAGTTTATAATGGTTGTTAGGATGAAAACTTCTAATATATACCTTATTATAAAATCGTATTTTCTCACTTCAGCGAAAAACTTATGAATTGGCGGTTTTGTTCCCTTATTCTGAAATTTTTTTGAAGTTTTACAATTTAATCTTTAATGTACCTTCTTGGGCTATTCGTTTTTCGATGAAAATTAGGTATGTAAGATTAAGGACTTACTGTATTTTCTTGAATAGAAGCCGCGGCTTCTATTTATTTTATTTTATTTATTTTCAATCATTCATATGAAGCCATTGCAGTGCAAGGAAACGCATTCGAAAAATACACGCCTAAATGACATTCACCTAGCCAACGCGATTTCAAAGGTTAGAAGCACCGATTAAAGATAATGTTTAAAATAAGAGTTTATCTGAACTGTGAAAAGAAAAGCTGTTTATATATCTAATGGAATGGAAAGATATAACTTGTAAAATCTTTGAAAAAAAAATAAAAAAAAATAAAGTTGCGAAAATTTTTTTTTGAAAAATAGGCTTCGAAACATGGCGTTCTAAACAAAAAGCAAGCATTTGCACGAATTTTGATTTCAGTTGTGAATAATGGCAAAGAAAAGAAAAAGTTACGACTTGAAATTCAAACAACTTGTGATTAAATATGCTCAAGAAAATAACAACAGAGAAGCTGGTAGAAAGTTCTCTATTGATGAAAGCATGGTTCGACGTTGGAGAAAGAAATCATCTGATATCAGCGACCAATCTTCCTATAAATGCGGCTTCTATTTATTTTTCAAAGAGAATTTTTGCGGCTTCTATTCAAGAAAATACGGTATACAGATTAATGGTGTTTAATTTACACCAAATCATCGTTTTCAGGGTGTATAGCTGTGCCGTTAGATTTGTAAGGTTAGGGTGACAAGTGGATCTCAGGTTAACTAATTCCAGCTCTCATGTTCAGCTAAAAATATTTCCAATTAAAGAGGAGAAATCTTATCTAAACGATGGCCAGGGCATAAACGAATTGACCATATGCACAAAAATATTAAGTTAGACATAGACGACAACTCGGACCGCCACAGAAACGACATATCGTCCAACACACATACTTATTTATGCTGCAACAGTCCCAACCTTAATAGTTTCAATTATGAACGGAGGTTTATTGACGTAGAAATCATGGGTAAATGGTCTTGAAAGGAAGTCGTCAAACGATCAAACAGGCCACAGTTGCCCTCTCTAAAAATCGGTACGGAAAGCATTCTTGGTGAAGACCCATAACAGCTGAATGCTTCGACCACTCCCAGCAACCGGCCTCGTTTAAAACGATTTAACCTTCTACGAAACGGAAAATTCTCACATGTAAACACTGCCTTTTCTTTGTCCGTTCCGTTCCTGTCCGCAGGAAAAAGTCCAAAAGTAGAAAGCTCCCTTAATGTAAGATTTGACTTTTTGTGCAGGAGCACTTTGATTTCGCCTATCTTCCGCAAAGTAAAGAAATTAAAGATAAATCAATATCGGGCTCGTAACCACGATATATATTCATGCCGTTTCCAATTTTCATTCAAATTAGTTATACAAATCTTTTGCCTTTTCGTTTCATCTTATTTTTACCCAATTAAACCTTTTCCCATCAAAATTGGAAACTTGAAATTTAAAGGAACGCAAAAAATTATAAAATCGCAAATTTCTTTTTTAGTCTGAACAACCGCGGAATTTTATTCATCAACATTTTCTTCTCCTCCATAAAATGTTTTAACAATTTCCATTGCAACACTTGAAAATCAGGCAAAAGTCGCCAACACATAAGAACAGAAAATATTGTCAGAATATCTCTTTTAAGAATAATATGTAAAGGCCGCAATACACGCAAGAATATTCGACAAGAATATTACATTTTTATAATTTTCTTGCATTATTCTTCTGTGTATACAGAACAAGAATTCGTTAAAATTATAAAAAAATCTATTGTTTGGATATTCAGTTCAATTAAAGTATTAAAACAATAGAAAGTAATTATATTTTAAAATTACCAAGGGAAAACACTTGTGATATATTATGATCTCAAAAAGGAATACACAGAACGGGTGTAACTTGTCTCCAAGTTCATCATTACTGAATTTTCGTACGTATGTTATTCTTACGTGTATATGATTTTAATTGATGTTAAAAAAAGAATTAAAACATTATTCTTCAGTGCATATATTCTTGTGTGTATATGCCTCAAGATAATTCATCTTTTTACTAAAAATAACTTGTTCTTGTCGATTATTCTTCACCTGCAGAGAGAACAACAAGAGGTAACATAAACTATTGGTTTCACAATCGACATTAGAAAAGTCATTTCGTTTATAACTAAATATATGGTCCTAAAAATTGAGAATATTTATTAAGGTAATTGATGGATTTTATGATTCATTCTCCCATGATCATATGCGACTCTGATTTCTGTTACAATGACTTTGATCATTAAATTTTACGACATCAAGGAATAAAAAATTTTTATCAAGTGAACGGCATTATTACTCTGATTGAAAACGAGGCTAGGGATATTCAGAAGGAAATTAGTCTATTGGAAACTGGGACGAGCGTTATATAAACTATATTAATATGGAGATTAAATATTATCACGTTATAACGTTTTTTTTTGAGTAACAAAAACATTCGTCGCAAAAAGTGAAAGCACGAGACCTTGAGGAAGCAAAAGAAAAAATCGATTTAACCCCACTCATCCAAAAAAAAAAAAGAAAACGAAATAATAATTACCGAGAGTACTAAAAATACTAGCTTTAACATTAAGCATATCTCTAAAAAATACATTAAAACATGTATGTGAAAACTACCCAATCAAAACCCTTCATTCTTCTACTTCTCCCCATGCTTCTTCTGCCAACATAAAGTATTTATTGGCTAATTTGCCTTTCCCAATAGCCATTGCCGCATCAGCCGCAACAGTATATAATTCACCAGCATAACTTGGATCCTTTTCAACGCCATAACCGCCCTCTCGCCATATTTCCGCCATTCGGGCGTTAATTTCGTGGGCTGTAGAACTGTCATCAGCTTTCAGCTGCATGTTGACGGCCACTTCATACCATTTCAAAGCTTCAGTCCATGACTTTTGTCTGAAACAAGAAAGTTTCGAACAATAACATAAAGTTCTTCGTATGACATTTTTAGGTTGAGTAATCAGGTCATGTGAAAACGGACCTCGCTTTTCCTAAATTAACGCCGAAATCAAACGCTTGAGCTGTTTTTATAATGGCTTCTTTGTCACCACGCGATGCTGCCTCGATTAGACAGTCCATACCTTTATCAGGGTCTTCCTATAATAAATATGGTTGATTGAGTTGATTACCAGAAGCAACCTTGTAGTTTATACCTTAAATTTTCATAAAGAAGAGTAAAAATGAATCCTTTGGAAAAACACGGTCTAATCCTCATCATGGAAATGCAGAAAAAGAAATTAGTTCCCAACCTATTAGGACTTTAGCAAATGAAATTCCACCCCCTTATATCCAAGAATACAGGGTTCAAAAAAAGAGTTCAAAAATAGAGTGCTTAAAATGAGCAACTGAATTATTTTATTTGTTTATTTAATTATAAAATTATTTGTTAAAAAAAAGTAACCAAGCAAAATAGCAAATAATAATTGGAATATCGAACAAAAATAACAAAATTCAATAAAACGAAATAAAAAGCCTTCAATATAGTTACCTCAACTTTCAAATCTTCAAATTTATCTGTAGGCAAGTTAAAATATTTCAACGCCATAATTTTATTGGCTTCCAAACATCCGCAAAGTGTGGCTTTATTCAAATGAAAGAGGGTAGATTCGTTATCTGGTATGTTGTCTGTAAACCTTCCAATACTGTTATACAATGCCAAATCAAAGTGGATCTAAAATTAGTAAGTTGAAACTTTAAGATGAAATTAAAATTTAAAATTTAAAATGTTTCGAGGAGATGATCATGTCATCACAAAGAAATATTCTTTGGGAGAAGTGAGTGTAGAGTCTTATTTTCCTTTAATCTGATTGGCTGACCAATGACCTGATGTCAAAAACGAAAAGCGCGACAACATAAAAGCAAGAATAACTTTTGCTTGCTTACAAATTCTTCTCATTGTGAATTTACCGTGAAAAATTTTATCCAAATGTTTGAAAGAACGAGGCAAAGCCTTACAACATTAATTTAGGTGAAGAGACTATATGAACTATGACAGTTCAACTATATGAAAGTCTGTTGTTATAACAATTCATCGACTACATCGTCAACTTCGACTGTATTCAGTGAACTGTTCCACACTGACCATTCCACTGGATTCCTTTATTCCGTAGTTTATTTTATTTATTGATATCTCCATTTCTCATTTTACTTACATTTCCTAGGATGGATATTTGTAAATCTTCGTACTCTTTCAAATTTTTCAAACGGTTCTCAATACAATCAGCAGTGAGCTTGACTAACTCATCACCTTCCACACAAGCACCTTTATGTTCATGTTGCATGAAATAATTTGCATGGCCCTCATCACTATCCTGTGTAAATGAACAAAAAGACATTATATGAAAACTACATGAAGGAACTACCACATCTTATGTTGTATACTGACAGTTTCAAGTTTTATCTGACATCTTATGTGACGGTTTCACTAACCACTCAACAATTCACGAATGGAGCAACAATGAATGAAGGTATACCATGAAGTAAAACGAAATCTGAGGAGGAGAGTAACGAAAAAAATTGAATTTAAATTTATTGGTGGAAGAAGAGTGACAATGCCTCTGGAAGTTCTTGGCTTAACATTTGAAAATTTGGCAGAGGGAGCGGTCGAGGATCTCGTTGTAACGCACAGGTATGGGGTACAGAATAATGTTGAAATTTTTGTTGGAGATAAGGAACAACTTACAGTACTAATACCACTATCAATTCCCGAATATACTTCTTGTCCAGGAGAACTTATCATGCTTGCTAAGCCTGATGATGTCATCGGATCATCTTCACAAAACGATCCGTCTTCCGAACTCACAGATTTTAATCTCTCCACTAATTCAAACATCGGCGCCATTTTAGAAGGGCTAAAAAAACCTCAGGAGTACAGCTTACAAATCATATTATCGCTGTCTGGCGGTTGATAGGTACTTTTAATCGAGGCGATACCGTAAATGATTAAACGGCCTGAACGTTTATTTAAACATCTAACTTTTGGCATGGGCGTTTATTCGAGGATGGGCGTTTATAGAAGATAATAGCATGCAGTATTTCACCTACCTGTGTGGACTGCCACGTTTGATTTCTGTTGTCGTGGAACTCCTTGATGCTGAGTCAGCGATTCTTCTTAATTCTTTATCAGACAGGTCAAATTTCTCCAAATTGAGATCGTTGCATATATCGGTACACTCGTGTGTCGCAAAAAATAAAGACATGCCTTTCGTACCTAAAGAAAAAATTGATTGATTGTAGGAACAAAAGAAAAAACAACATGACCAAGGTTAAAAAACAATTTTGTTACAAACATTTATTTTAAAAAGGTCAGGGTAGAATTCCCATCATCACCTCTACGCAACCTCGCACACAACCGAATAAGGACAGATGAACAAGGAACTAATATTGCATTCAATATTCGGAAGATTAAATTAATTATGGAACCAATGTGCAACTTCAGTATACATTATTTGTAACCACTCATACCCACAATGTACTTTCCAATCTCCGCAAAGGTGATGAATCAAGTGGGAATTGAACCAACGACCTCTCACTTGGCGGGCGATTGCGCTACCGATCCTATGCCTTTGCCCTAGCTCACAGTAGAAACCGGGGTTCTGATGGGCGTATGCCTCTGCCCAATGTACTACGCTTTACAATCGCCAAAAAGTTAACGGGGTGGATGGTGGTTGAGCTCCGTCTGTGCATCAATTCGATAACATTTCACTGGTTCGCAGGATTCACGTCCTGGACTGGAAGCATTGAACATAAGCTCCCCTCGTCTGCTGTGAACTAGAGCAATGGCATCGGATCGGTAGCGCAGTCGAATTCAATTCCCACCTTCGCGGAGATTGGAAAGTACAGTGTGTATAACATAAAAAAATTAATTATTCATTGCTCGTTAAAGGGGCTGACCCGCTCATTTTTAAGTGGTTTAAAGCATGCAGGAATATGCATCGAATATAACCAAGAGGATAAAAATAGGAAAATATCTTATCGCATCTTATGAGAATCTTGTTAACAAATAAAACTGGGAATCCAACGTATGAAATCTATTCGGGAAATAAAAAGAAAAAAAAAGAAAGAAAAAGAAAAAAAAGAAATAAAAAGAAAAAAAAAAGAAAAAAAAAGAAAAAAAAAGAAAGAGCGGTCGGCCTTTAAATTTTGCAATGACATTTTAACATGGTTGCGTCATCAAAAATCTGAAAGTTTTACACAAGTTTGAAGCTATCCATCAACCAAACAAAAAAAACACACAAACCTAAATTAGCCTCGCCATATTCAAATCCCACAGCTGTGTGAATTTGTGGATCCGTGTAAAGATCACCAACTCCTTGGACGTCCACGACCATCATTTGATGTCCAGAACGTTCAAAAGTAAAATGACTGAAAGCCTAAAATGTAAATTAACCAGAAAAGAAAGGATAGGCGAGCAAGAGATTGTTTTGACGAAAGAAAGGATGTAACTCGACGAAAGAAAGGATGTAACTCGACAAGAGGATTAAGATTTACTCGACAACAACAATATAGTAGCGGAAGTAATTTACCTGTGGTGTAGATCGTACATGTTCTTCTTCTCGTAACACAAAACCAGAGTTGGAGTTATATTTCACGTATTTTCCTTCCACAAAATGTTCGATATGATACATTGGTAAGCCTTCACGATCGATCATAGAAATACAAGCCACTTGGATAATATCAATCTACAAAAAAGACAACAACAAAACATCAATCTACAAAAAAGACAACAACAAAACATTGTGATAATTCTTAATAAGTAGTAAGACTTTCTTCTAATCATGCAGAGAAGCTGTTTTTTTAAACAAAAACGTTTGTATGTCCATTATTCCTGAAAACAAAATACCCTAAAATCTTAAAGCTCTTGATGATACACTTGAGATATCTTATTTAGAGGTTACATTAAGAACAAAAGAAAATTCGGACGAATAACATTTTCAGACTAATTTTTATCGGCAAATTTGTCACGCCCAAACTTGTTCAAGTGAGGCTCTACTTTTTTTGGTGGGCGGTGTCTATTATATTCTTCTGCCCATAATTTTGCGTCCATTTGAAGTTTCACATCGTCAAAATAAACTTTCGGTATCACATCTTCTATGTATCTTTTAGAAACAACATTGCCGGCATATGTCCAGTCGTCTTTGTGCACACTGGTAGATAGCTTCTTCCTATATTATAAAAAGAAAGTCATCTTAATAGCAAGTTTTTCCGTAGCAATGACTGATTTTAATTTTGCTCTTATTTTTCACTCTTCTCTATCAATGATAGGGAAAAGGAATGAACATAGAATGTAAGTCAACGATAACATTTAGCTGGATTCGAACCAAGTTATTTATGCTTCGTTACACGCTTGTTTACTTTGGTTACGAGAAATGTTTATAACAACATTACAATTGGTGACAACATGCTTCTCTGTCAAAAGACCTTTTATTTCATTTCCGTATTTCAGTTAGGATGACAGGAATGAAATGGTGAGGATAGCGTGGACGAGAAGGTGAGGATTACCTAGGCTATCACGGATTTTGAGTACGAACAAGTCACAGCGTGAGTCATACTCATTAATTTTTGAAGACCAGAAATAATTTTTCTGTTTTTATTTTGAACAAAAATAATTTTATATAGACGCCTCCATTAATTTGATGACCGTGGAAAGTTAGCTGGTATCGTTTTCAAATCAAAACAACAAGGAGAGGTTATAGGTTATATTTTGGTTATATATTCTCTCGTGGGACCCACTAAATTAAAATTAAAATAAATGGGTAGTTCGGTATGCCTTTAAAAGATGTATTGGATGTATATAGCCACCGACTGGTGGCCTTGTGGTAGAGTGCTCGCCTTCAGTGCAGGAGGTCAGGGTTCAAATCCTGGCCGAGTCATGCCAGCGACTATAACAGTGTGAATCGATCCACTCAGCTTAGCACTCAGCTTGAGAGCAGGATTGATATCTAAGGGGGTTGTCTGATTGAGCGGTTGAAGCGTACTTGCAGATCCCGTAGCCCAAATGGGGGCTTTAAATGCTTTGGGGCCTCCTTCGCAGGACCCCCGTTGATAACAGTTCTATCAGAACGGAAGAGGCAATCCTGGGTAAACATTAATAATAATAATAATAATTACATCGATTAATAAATTGTTCCAAGTAAATAATTTAAAAAAGAACTTACATTCTATAACATTTCCTCATAGCACCTTGTCCAAATGACTAACATAAATAAATAAATAAATATTTAAATTAATTTACCAAAAATTCAAAACAAAACATCAAATTATTCTATTCAAGGATCAACCCTTCTCGGGCTTAATTCAGACATTGAATTAATATTGAATTGAATTAAAATTATGCGTGATGTCTTATATTAATTCGGAGTAATGCGATGTCTGAATCAAAGATTATTTAATGTGAATAACTATCAAATATTCGGTTGGCTATGCCGAATATTCAATGAAAATGGATTGTTGATAAATCGAATTTAAATCTCATCGAATTAAATTAACTGCTCCTTTCGTGTATCTTGTTACATAGAAAAGGCTTATTCTGGACCATATAAAGAAGAAAAATTTGAATGCTTTGTGAAAATGCTTATTTCAGACATCGATTTAACATCGAATTGAATTAAATTGCCAAGAGTACGAGGAAAAGAGTTGTTGATCTTCATGCAATAATTGTGGATAGCTCTTAGAACAAATGTTTCAACTATAAGTTAAGATTTCTTCATCGTTTTCTTCTTTTCTTACTTTTATCTTCTTCTTTTGATAATTGCTGTAAGTTTAAAAAGCCAGCATGTTTTTCTTTAGCAGAATTTAATTTGATGCCATGATTTTGTTCAGGTATGAATTCGAATAATTCTATTTGACTAAACAATCGAATTCAATTTAATTCGTTGCGATATTAATTCGATGTCTACATTAAACCTTAGTGTATGTTTTACCTCGTCTTGCATTTTCACATAAACTAAATCTATTATCCATTTCTTCTTAAGTGCATTGTAGCGATATCTTTTTGCTCGTTCTGTTTGACATGTCTCTGGTAACAAAAGGTGACAAAAGATGGTTAATTACCAAAACAAAAACAACACAAATTTCAGAACATACGAAAATGAGTACTGCATTTCTTGCATTTCTAGACAGGTCTGCAAATATACTTTTTGTAGGGGGTCCCTCCCTTCAAAAAGTTTTAAGGAAACGAGTGGAAATAAATATAATAAGTAATAAATAATATAATAAGAAATAAATGTTTTCTTTTTCCTTTTTTATTTTTTTTACTTGAGTTTTCAATCTTGAAAAATATCACACAGCATTCTGGGAAATAAACACCTTCAAAGAGAATGAAAATATTTTTGTTTACATATTAATTATAAGAAATCAACATTTATAGGAGAATTTTGGGAGTGTGATTGAAATTCAATTCCCAATGCATAAAAACAGAAAATGAAACTCCACTCCTCTCTCATGTCCGGTAGCAACCCTGTATAAATATATTTAAAATAGAAATTAAAAATTAAATTAAAAATGCTCATATGAGGACACACATATTTTATTGTTATCATTTGTGTTCAGCTCATTCATAAAATATTTTGGCCCCTAAAAAACTGTTCCTTGTGCTAGTTTTAGGTTTCCATAAGAGATTTTTAACCTTTAAAGATGATGAGAATTGTCATCAAAATTTATTGGACATAATCAAGAATATTTTATCTCACAGAAAGATTAGCTAGCATATTTTCACATTCAATATTTTATAGAATTATATTCGATATTCAATATATAGCATATTTTCAATATTTCAGTTTTTTTAAGAGCAACAGACGACAAAGCATTGAAGGAAGACATGAATTTTTGAAACATGAATTTTGATCTTCTGATGAAGCATTGATGATCAACATTCATTTTGAACATATTTACCAATAATGTTGTATTTAATCCATGGATCTTCATGATGTTTCGCTTTCTGCATAGCTTCTAACCAATGAATTTTCAAACCACCTCCAGATTCTGCACGTTTTAGAGGTGCATGTAAAGTAGTTTTGTCCGACCAAAATGAGAGCAGACTTTTGACTAGAATAGAAATTAATATCTTATCATACAACCAGACATGTGTTTTTGTTCACATACAACCAATAATTAAAAAAATATAATATATTTTTTTAATCATTCAAATCCAGGGTAAAAGACCTCCGAATGATTTTAGCAATAAGATGTTGTTCGTAAAAGCCGCCTGAATTAATTCTGACAGCCTAGGAGTTGCTTGAAGTATGTGTATAACATGATGCAACAAATGTATACGAAACACATACTGTTAAGACAAAGCTTCTTGAATGGCTTCATATACACAATTGCACATTCAGTTCAGCATGATAGAAAACTTAAATAAAAACTTTTCTGAGTAAACTCAAAGGTATTTTAGGGTATGGTCTCAACTTCAGCATTAACCAGCTTTGATAGAGCCATCCAATAATGTGAATTAATTAACATATATATATATATATATATATATATATATATATATATATATATATATATATATATATATATATATATATATATATATATATGCTTCATCTATTATCGGATGGCTACAGAATACATACTACAGAAGAAAAAATGCATTTCCAAATATTGAATGATTATACCTTCCTCTGAAGAAGTTTGTTTGACATATTTTTTGTTGTTTTGTTTGATTTCGTGATTGGGTACACCATTACTGCTTTCAATTAACTTGGCATTTTGTTCACCATTTTGTTTTGTATGCTGTTCACCATTTTGTTCATTATTATGACGTTCATCATTTCGTTCATTGAAACTATGAGCATTCACTTCATGTCCAGATATACCATTTTGTTCAGTTACAGTGCTATCAATTGCAAATTTCTCTTCTAGTTTGGTTTTGTTTACATTTTCACAGCCATTCAAATCTTCAGGTAACTTCCCTTGATCGACAAATATATCATTATCTGGACGAACTTCAGGATTTTTAATATTGTCAATTTTATCGTGGGAACTTTTTGAAACGAACTCTTCACAATCAGCTACAAGACTTTCGATCTCAAAACTATCAGTGGATGAAAATGACATTATCTTATAAGCTACAAAAAGAATTGAAAATGATCAGTAGTGTTTCTATGGCAGCATCATATACACGAGAACATGAATTAGTGTAGATTGCCATTTCAATTTTTGATGATGACAAATCAACAACAGACAAGAAATGAGAAACTTGTTCATCAAGTCACATCATAAAATAACTCACATGCTTTTGTATAAGCAGTAGAAATAAAATTGTACATAAAAAAAATCTACCAAGTCATTAACAAACATTTTCCATCAGATAATAAAGTTTGTTACAATTTCTTTCAATATAACAAAAGAAACTGATGCAACATGTCACAAACTTTGAGTCTATACATCTACCAATTTCTAACCAGCTAACTTCTTGGTAAAAAGCTTCTTAATTTGTCTGAAAGAACGAGGCGTAACTTGACGCTAACACTCACTGACCCAAACAAATTTAACAAGGTTCACACTATAAACTTTAGCTGGTAATAGAAATTTGTAGATACACAATAATGCTTCTATCAGAATAATTACAACACTCTCTTTTAATTAACTCATTTCAGTGAAAACAATTTAATTAATTAGATCACCATAGAAACCAAACAATTATGTATGGCAATTACTGCAGATAAAATCAAACCAGTGCATGGATGCAATATTTTATCCAAGGTTGAATGTTTTGAGATATCAATAAGTCACAGTAGCAAGTTAGCAAAACTTTTCAAATTTCAGATTTTTTCTGTCATTACAGAAAAACAACACATCAGGAGGATTACAGATCTAAATTTTCTTCAACCTAAGGCAATAGTGGTAACCCAGGGATCAAATGTCTTGATACACTTTTTAAAATCTGCCTAGTTAAATGTGGCTCCTATAAACATGAAATTAGTGGTGCTGGAACATGTATTTTTGGGTGTGCCATGTTGAAAATTTGGATTCTTTTTAAATGCATGTGACATGTCTTGTGTTTTATCCAGTTACAGTTCACAATAGCATGTTAACAATAGTAAGTAAGTAAGTAAGTAAGTAAGTAAGTAAAGTATTTATTTGTCTATAACTCGACGGGAGGCCACACTCATAGAGTTAATCTAAACAAAGGAGGTGGTCCCCTATAAATTGTTACAAAGATAGAAAAAATTTATCTTAATTGACAAAAAAAAAACAAAAAAATAAACAAAAAAACAAAAAACAAATATAAATATAAAAACATCAAATAAAAATAAAAATATAAATAAAAAGAAAGTAAAGAAAAAGAAAAGAAAAATGTAAGAAAAAGGTTAATTTAATCAACATAGGATGAGAAAAAGAATAAATTTGCGAGATACTTTAAGCGACTTAATGCTAAAGTTGAGATGTCATCAACAGCAAGGTAATTTTGTAATAAGTTCCAAGATAATACAGCTTGGTAACAAAGTGAGTTGTTGCCAAAGGAGACAGTTGTCACCTTTGGTAGTTTAAGTAATCCAGGTTTAGCGCGACTTAGATGACCACGATTATGCTGATTTAATCGCTGCAAATTAAATGTAGTGGAGAGAGCAGAGGGTAATTGGTTGTTAAAGAACTTAAATACAAAAAGTATGTTTAAGAATTTAACGAAATCGAAAAATGACAAGATTTTATATCGAAGAAAAAGAGGTGAAGAAGGAGCACGAAAATCAGAAAAAGACATGATTCGCAAAGATTGTTTTTGAAGAGTAAGAATACGATTACTGTGAATATTATTACGTTGACCCCAGATTTGAGCACCATACGAAAGATGAGAATGAAATAAAGAAAAGTAAAGAGATAAGAGGATTTTTTTAGACAGAAAATGACGAAGTTTACTCAGAGCACCGTTAGCGCGGTTGAGTTTACTACAAACAAATTTATATGATATTTCCAACTGAGCTCATCGTCGATATAAACACCAAGGTATTTTACAAATTTACTTGGAATCAACCTTTGACCATTAATTTTAATTTTAATTTCATAGTCACTAACCTTTCGTTTAGGCTTGAAAATTAAAAGTTCTGTTTTGCTGCGGTTTAAAGCAATCTTGTTGGCATTCAGCCAGTTTGTGAGTAATTTCAAATCAATGTTGATTTTTTTTGGTCATTGACTTTAAAGAATGGTCACTTTGAAATAACATGGTGTCATCAGCGAAAAGATTAACATCAGAATAAGAAATAGCAGATGCAAGGTCATTAACATAAAGGAGGAAAAGAAGAGGTCCAAGTACAGATCCTTGTGGAACACCGTGAAGAATACGTCTGAGTTTAGATTTAAAGCCGGATACTGAGACAGATTGTGAGCGATTGGACAGAAATGAGCGAAACCAATCAAGAGGAATTCCTCGAATACCATAAAAATCAAGTTTAGAAAGCAAAATATCATGATCAACGGTATCAAAGGCTTTTTGGAGATCTATAAAAACAGCACAGCTAAACTTACCACTATCGACCGCCATGTAAATTTTTTCCACACAATGACAAAGGGCAGATACAGTCGAATGTTTCGAGCGGAAACTGAACTGAGAAGGATAGATAATCTTTGAGTTCTCAAGAAATTTGATAAGACGTTTATGCATTAGTTTTTGAAAAATCTTATCGATATTAGACAAAAGAGATATTGGTCTAAAATTTCCAACCTCTAATGGCGAGCCTTTGTTTTTATAGACAGGAATAACAAGAGCCTCCTTGAGCTTAGTAGGAAAGACCCCAGTAGAAAAAGAAAGGTTTATGATATCAGAAAGAATAACAGAGAGATGGTCTTTCACTGCTGAAATGACAGGAAGAGGTAAACTATGAGGACCAGAAGCTTTGTGTTTGTCCAGGGAAAGAAGAATTTCAGAAACCTCAAGTGGAGAAGTAGGGGAAGTAAAGAAAGAGTTAGCGTTTCGGTTTTTGAGCCAATTGGAGAAATGGTGTCGGGTGAAAGGAGTTTTCGAGCGAATATTGTCAGCAATGGAGGAGAAGAAATCATTAAAAGCTTCAGAGATCTTTGCAGGATCCGAAGTAATCGAATTATTGAGTATTAGAGAGATAGAAGAATCTGACTTAATAGATTTAGACGAGATTATTTCACGAACGCCTTTCCAAATTTTCCGGAGATTAGTAGAGTTGGATAGAAAATAGCGAGAATAGTGAAGTTTTTTACTGAGACGAAGCAAAGAAACAATGCGATTACGATAAAACTTATACCTAGAACGTAGAAAAGATTTGATATCAGGAGAAGAAGCAGTAAGGTAGTCACGAAAAAGATTGTCCCTAACTTTCATCGATACAAGAAGACCTTTGGTTATCCAAGGTTTTTTAAAAAGATTCGATTCACGACGAGTGATTTTTACCAAAGGAACATGGTCGTTGAATAAAGATGTAGTATTGTTTAAAAAAGAATCGAAAGAAGAATTTACATCACCTTCCTCGATTTTTAAAATTTCGTTCCAATTTAAACGTTCAAATTGGGTTTTAAATTGTTCGTGATTGAATTTCACGATAGAAAGTTTTAAGCATCCATATTTTTTTTATGGCAAAGTGTTCTCTTCCGCAAATCTTTTGTGGCAAAGAGTTCTCTTCTGTAATTTTTGTGGGCCATTGTATATCATGAAAGAGAACTGTTTGCTATAAAAATTGCAGAAGAGAACTGTTCTCCTTCCGCAGTTTTTATGACAAACATCTCTCTTCCGTGATATTTTTTACGATAAAGTGTTCTCTCTTCTGCGATTTTTTTGGACAAAGACTTCTCTCCGAAAATATTTTCATTTTCAATCTCGAGGCAGAATTTTTACTCGATCATTTCTTCTGGTCAACATTTTATATCGTCACTTTTTCTGATCGGTGTGAAAAACGAATTTGACTGCCAATCTCGTTTTCCAGGGTTTCTTTCCGCATTTTGATAATCGGATGGCACGAATAAGCGTTTACATTTTTATCACATTTTTTTAGACAAGTAGGTCTTAGACCCCTAGGTCTTAATTTACACGTGGTGGTAGCAGAATTTGAGGGATGTTTTTTTTATTCACAAGCTCTTCTTGTTCTTCTTGTTTTTCACTTATCAAAACGATAAGCATAAGCATAACTTATAGTTCAAGGTAAAACCTCGTATCAGTAAAGTTCATGTTGTAAACATAGTTGAAATTGTTTCGGTGATAAACAACTTTTGCTCGTTCTTTCAAACATAGGTTTATATGGGTTCTCACCGAAATGTTTGTGATACAGGATTTTACCCTCATAAGCATGGAAAATATAAAACTACCCCTTGTGAAAAATATGCAGACCAGATGAAGTTATCAAGACAAAGATTTCTCTCGCCCACCAGTAAAGTAGAAGTTTGAAGTCAAATTTTTTGGCATAAAAATACCATGGAAGAGAACACTTTGCCATAAAAAACTGCGGAATTGAACAGTGAGCTTTCAGGGTCATATGCAATGGTCCTGAAGGCTCAGCACAAAAACACCATGGAAGAAAACACTTTGCCACAGAAAAATTGCACTTTGCCATAAAAAGATATGGAAGAGAACAGTGAGCCTTCAGGGCCATCGTAAAAACGTTTACAGGATTTTCTATATCAAAATTTAAAAAATCACAAATCCTAGGAAAGAATGAAACCCATCACAAATCAACCAGCAAGATTATATCTCACAGCCAAAACTCACAAATTCCAAGATATAAATGACATTACACTAGATAACTATAAATTTCCATAAATAAACTATAAAGACCAAATGATATATAATATACATATAATGATCATTGCTGAATATCTAAAACCATTAGCCCAAAATGAGGTTGTGATAAATGATACTTTGCAATTCCAAGTTATTGTAAATGTACCTTTGGAAGAGGATGAAGAAGATGTGTCATATGTGGAGTCTCCTCCTTAAACTTACCACAGGAATTATATTTTCAACAAATGCAAAGTATTACAGACAAATTGATGTTTGTGCCATGGGAGATCTTCTATCAGTTACCTTATCAGGAATACACATGAACAGAATGGAAAATGAAGTTGTCCGATCAGAAAAGCCAATACTGTACGAAAGATAATGTAAATGATGTTCCACAGAAGAAAAAAGAACATTGAAGACATTATGTTTCAAAAAATGAATGCACACCATAAAAGTATAAAATTATCAATTGACCCAAGTAAAAATTCCTGGAAACATCACTTACAAGAAGAAACCACACATATGAAAAATCTCTCCATCGAAAGGAAACTAAACCCCCAAACCACAGGAGTTGAAAAGTCCAAAAAAAGTACAAATGTGATGCCATCCTTACAGAACTACACCGGCCAAAGAAAATATCCGACAACTACCAGAATGAAGTAAGACTAACAGTTGAAGAAACTCAGTGAAAACAAGCGAGCTATGAAGTTTCGACTAGAAGAGAGGTAGAAGAAATTGGGCCTTGAATTTAGTCAAAACAACTCAGACCCGCAATTTTTCACAACTTCTTCAACAAGCAAAATTTGAACTTGATCCAATCCACAGGGAAATATCTCTGTTCAACATCAAGAACGCTGTTTTACTGTTAACAGATCTTTTGTTTTCGTCAATGCCTATCAATAACGCTTCTCAGACAACTTTTTACTCTAATAGCAATCTAATTATTAATGGCAATCGTTAATACCAAAGAAAACCACATCGCTATCACAATAGTCACATCAACCAGATTGACAATGTGATATTTGTGGTTGGATATTGGGATCAAAAAGTGGAAAAACAAATCATCAAAATAAATGTCGGTTGAAGAATGTCGGAAGTGGAGCACGGCAGTTTTACACCTTTAGTGCTATCGGTGGAATGGGACGGAAAGCCAAAAAATTTTATAACTGTCTAGCAGAACTACACTGCGAAAAAAGAAAATGTAAATATAGCGTAACGATTACGTGGATCAGAAGGAAGATCAATTTTGCCCTCTTACATGCAATATCATACTGAGGAAGTCTGCCTATCCATGCCGGTTTTTTTATTGTTATTAATCATTATTTATACAGGTTTACAGTTTAGTTTGATATAAAATATATCTTTATACTGGTATCAATGCATGACCTGTCAAAATAATAATAATAAAAAATTCATAAATAGCATTAGACAAATTAAAGAGGAATGTGAGAATAAACTAATTCCAGATTTTTTATTAGAAGAACACTCATAATACTAAGACAACCGTATTGTGAAAGAAACGAGAAGATATTTACTAGAGGAAATTACCAAATCAACATCATATAGAATACAAGAAAAGTGAAAACATTATTCCCATTAAAAGATCCAAATAAACACAAATCATGCGTCATATATGAAGGAACATATATTGGCAAAACAAAACGCACAAACAGGATGGAGTGAGCATAATAAACCATCAAAAGAGACGGAACCAAGCAAACATGTGTCCCAATTTGAAAATCACAAATTTACATGGAAAATACTGTTCCAAGCCCCTCAAGGAAAGAAATAAAAAATATTAGAAAACTATGTATATAATAGCTATTAATAAACCCGGTCTTAACGAGCAGATCGACTTGAAATAATGCGTTCTTTTTAGAGATGATATCACTTAGGAACATCGTATACATAGACATAAAAAGTTAATCGATGTAATATCTTATATGCACTTGAAAATGGTATTAACCAAAAAGCTTCATGCTTAATTGTCAAACACAACTTTTTAATATACCTGACTTGTTTTATAAAAACAAATATGTTAACTAAGAAAATTTAAGAAAGAAAGCCTGTTTACATTCTTATTTCATGAAGTAAAGCACTCATCTCCAGTACAGGAGCTCAAGGTTCAAATCCTGGACGATTCATGTCAGCGACAGTGTGAATAATACCACTCAGCTTGAGAGCAGGATCGATACCTAAGGAAGATGTCTAGTTGAGTGGTTGAAGCAGACATGCAGCTTCCGTAACAACTACTAAGGTCAAAGCTTGGAAGTAGAAGAGAGAAACATGTCTAAAACAATAAAAAAAACCCTCAAATGTCTATTTCATGTAAACTACGGATGAAATAATATTTTGATCAATTATTCATAACATTTCTCTTCTATTGAAAATCACGGCACAAATATTAAATTTGGCATGTATTCTTATCGAAAATATAAAGATCAATCAAGCAAAAAATTGTTATAATCAAGTGTCAACACACACACAAATTTACCCAAAAAATGTGAGCAAGCGAAGTGTTGCAAAAGTGTTTGTTTCAAACTATCCGAGGAAGTTGCATTTACACCATTAAAGCACATGGGCTTGCTTGATAACTGCGACATCTTGGACCTACATGCTCTATGAGAAACTAGCTTTGGTGAAATAAAGTAAAAAACTGTGTGAAAGAAATGATATCAAAGATATTTACGTAAATATTTAAGATAATGATTTACATATTTAGCACAAGATAGAGAAAGGAGATTTTTGCTCGATGACGTGACGTCAAAATTGTGGAATGTATATTCATGATATTAATAATAACAAAAGAGAAAACATTCGAGATTAAGTAACGCTGCTGTGCTTAGCTTGGAAAAATAACACACTATTTTAAAATACCAGTATGCTCTTGATGGTAACATAATAATTGGTGAAAACAACTTTGAGTCAAAAGCACATCGTGTCGTGGTATGCAGCAATCCTCAATCCAGATTGCTTTGAAAGAGATCTGATGTTGGATGTTTTTCCGGATTGCAAATGAAATGGCGTAAAAATTCTTGGAACACTTTGTCGCAACTATCAAATTGTTGTTGTTGTTGTATAATATATAATGAAACTAGTGCTCATATTTGAAACCAGAACATAACTTGTCATTCATTTGGGATACATTTTTGAACTACATAAACTTTCATTATCAGATACTTTTAACATTTTTGTCTAAGATTTGCTTTAACATATTCAAATATGTGATTTGCTGAACAACATCCACAATTTTGACGTCACAAATTTTGCAACTAATAATGGCAACAACAGAAACTTTAAAAGGCCCATTTTCAGTATAAAAACCCAAACAACATATGCAATATATATTTCCTCGCTCTTTAAATTTAAAAAAAAAGCATTTCTGTGTTTTTGCTCAAATTTTATTTTCATAATAGTCAGGAAGCTATAATGGGCCAAAAATGAGGTTGTACTGATCAGCCTTATAAAACACAGAAAAGATATGCACATATGCATGTGCACATATGCATATATCCACATAAGTCGCCATTTTTCAAATCGCGTATATACGCGAGGTGTTTGAAATAGGAACCGTTCGTGTCTTCAAAAATAGCCCAGTTGCCGTATCAAGAAATTTGCGCCTAAGCATAAGCCTTGGAATTCAGACCATAGGTTCGTGAATGCTTTGCATGCGTTCCGTTACGTTCCATCCAAAGCACCAAGGAAAGCAAGGAGCACAAGCCTTTCATTTCATTGGTTGTTAAAGTATAAAGTTTTTGTATAAATTGTATATAAACTTGTTTTATTGCAATTCTTTATGCCCAGCACTGTATTGTACTGTTCTTAGCTGCCAGTACAATTTAAAAGGTGTTTCCCTGCTACATTTTGTTTGCTGAGGTATATATATATATATTTCTTGTTCTTTCACCCCTCCACCAGCGCCACTAATAATGAGAAAGGGTTTGAGTAAGGTAGAATTACATAGAATAAGCTTATCTGTGATTTTACTTCAGGATTTGCATGCTGCTTCTCTTAGCCACAGCACTAAAGATATATATTTTATTTTCATGTTTTCATAATGAGACCCCTTTCGAGAGAATAATAAATGCACCAACATGATGTTTTGATAGGCATGGATTTGATATTCCATGTTGAAACATTCAGTAATTATTAAGCAAAGAACACAAATATTAACACAATGTGACTTGAAAAGTCATCTAATAACTTGTGTCCTTTAAATGTCTTGCTTTGTGGTGGAGAACAACATTTTTTCATTACTAATTGTTTTTATACAAGGAGTCATTTAAGATGCTGTCGATAATTCCTGCGAAAATTCCAAATAATGCCAAAAATATATTGTGCATTTTCATCATTGCGTGTTGTAGAACTTTTGAATTTCTTTGATAAAAAAAAAAAAAAAATCTGTAAAATATGCCGTATTTACTGGAAAGAGCACCTATGCTCTCCAAAGAGCACCTCCCTCGAATTAGTGCCCCTTTTGACGTGATATATTTAATGTGGGCGCTCATTTGAAAAAATAGTATTCAAAGGTGGCGCTCATTTGGGAATTAAATAAAAAATTGCGTTATATTTTGAAATTTTTTGCTATTAGTTCAAGCAGTTTTTATTTGAAATAGGTTAAACTTGTGTTGGCGGTCTAGCTCTTTTGCAGTCTTCCGGCTGCAGCCATTAAGGTCGTTAAGGATGCCGTGTGGTTCAAAAAGGAGGTCCTGCAGATAACCAAGGAGGCCGTGCTGGTCACACAGGAGACCATGTGGGTCGTAATGACGTATTCCGTTTTGATATCAAATATCTAATTTTCCTTGTTGAAGTATTCTATCGCATGCATAATATAACAATTTTTTGTAATAAAGAAACTGGGGAATCCGCAAAAGCAACTGGCATGACCTCCACAATGACCTGCACAACCTCCTCATGACCAGCATGACCTCTTGAACTACCTGTGTGGCCCACATGACCGTAACCCGTCCCATTAGGTTAACCCGTGTGTTGGTTTATTTTTGCAATGAAAAATCTACCTTTCATCTAAATCATTAATTTTATTTTTAGGAGAAAGGAGTTTGCAATATGAAAACCTTCTGGAGATGAATTTGAGCCCTCGTGGTTGCTAAACAAATTTAATTATGATTTCAAAAAACTGGGTTGCTTATAACAGTTGCGTAGTGCATGATAGTTGCATAATAGTTTTGATTTTCATCACTTATATTGGAACTATACTATCACTTTTCTCTGCGGCTGGATTAAACTTTCTTAGTGAAATTTCTAAACATTACGATTGAGAAAAATTTAGGGGATCAGCGGGTCAATCCAGGGGTTCGATCACAGCCTTTCAGTAAAACTTCCCCTTTCATAAATTGTATATTATGTATATTTTGATAATTATAACCAGTAAAAAAATAAATTACAATGGCACAGAAGGGTCAAACTGCGTGCACTTCGAGAAACACTGCGCGCTTCTCCTATGATTATTCTCCACGCTCTTCAGGAAATTTTACACTGCGTGCCGGCTTCGATTTCGCGCGCTCTCATAGCCAGAAACAGTGCGCGCTCTTCTCTACGACCAATTAATATTTCCCTACGACCACTTATCAGAATTCGTGTATTTGTTACACAACCAACTGTTGCACTTCGTGCCTGTCATCCCTGTCATCATAAAACCATTGACTTTTCTGAAGTGGAGGAGTTTCAGGATCTTCAGTGTGCAATCCAGCAGAGTGATAATCCGGAATTTATAGAATTTGCTGAACTGTGCTGGACAAGTCTGGGACATTTTGTAAAGGCTTAGGAAAGCATATTTGTTTATTAACTGCTATTTATGACTTTTTATAAAATAATTTTAATTTAACCACTTGTGTCTTCATTGATGGTGTCCTTTTCGTATGAAAGTACATAATGATCAATAATATAATCTTGAAGTTGGCATCGTCTTTTTTCCAGGCCTTTACGTTATCTTATTGGCTTATTTCGCCTAATTTTTTGCCTGTGCATGTTACGTCGGCCATTATTTCCTCAAGGCAAAAATCGCTGAATTTGAAGGGATTTTTATCGTTGTTTTTTTTTTATCTTAATTTTTGCCAGGTAACTAAATTAAAGTAACAAAGCTTTTTTTAATTTTCGATGTCCAATAACACAAGTTCCATTCATTCCCAACTTTGACTTAAATTAATTGAAATGGTTATTTTACTTCTCGAAAATATATTTCACACTTACGGATTGTAAATATTGATCCAAAAAATAACATGTAAAAAAATTGTAACTGACTAGTGGTATAGTGCTCGTCTCCAGGGCGTGAGGTAAGGGTTCCAATACCGAGTCTTGCCAGCGACTATAACAGTGTGAATCGACCCACTCAGCTTGAGAGCGGGCTTTATGTGTAAGGGGGTTGTCTAGCTTAGCGGTTGAAGCAAACATGCGACTTGGGCTTAAAATGCTCTAGGGTCTCCTGCGAAAGACCTTCATTGATAACAGTTCTATCAAAACTGAAGAGGCTACCCTGGGTAAACATTCATAAAAGAAAGAAAGAAAGAAATTAACTATAGTTTTTATTTAAACGGCTGCAAACAGATAATAACCGAACCTACTCGCACGACGAATAACACAAAAACTTTAATTGATGTGATTATGGTAACTGACGAAACAAAGGTTGCAAATTCCATCGTGCACTCGAATTCGTTTAGTGACCATGACCTAATAGGAGTTTTATACAAAAAGCATACAAAGAAATACAATCTTCGACGATTGTTTTCACGTGACTACAAAAATTACGACAAAGAATATTTCAAAAATGACATACGTAATGCGCCGTGGGAAAACTGTTTAAATGAGGCTGACGTAAACAGCTCATGGAATTCATTTAAATCTTTGCTGACAAATATTATAAATAAACATGCTCCGATAATTGAAAGAACATTTACCATGTGTAAATCCAATGCCTGGCTCACCAAAACCATAAAATCAAAAATGAATACTAGAGATTATTACTTACGTCTAGCAAAACGAACCAACAATCAATATGATTGGTTTATGTACAAAGTGTTATGTAATCATGTCTCACGTATGATTTGTCAAGCGAAAGACAACTATATCCGATCAATTTTTAGAGAAAAGCGTAGCCACCCGAAGCAATTCTGGAACCAAATCAAAAATACATTCCCTACTAAAAATGAAGATCCACCTGCAAAAACATTTAAATTTGACGACAAAATGGCAACTGATCGTAATGAAATTTCCAACGGGTTTTGTTCCTGTTTTTGCCACAATCGGATCGAAACTAGCAGAAACAGTTAAAACTTTTACTAACAGAACATGGCACCCATTCAATGGATACAAATATCTACATAAAGTAAACCCACGGAACCGAATTTTTAAATTCCGCACGGTCGAAATCAAAGAAACACTGAAAATCCTTAAAAACATCCGAACTTCAAAATCTGCAGGTGCTGACTGTCTTCCTGCAATAATGATAAGAGACGCAGCCGAGGAACTTTCAGCCCCGCTTACGTTTCTGATAAATATATGTGTTATGTCTGGTGTCTTTCCCGCTTCAGAAAAATCAGCAAAAGTTACTCCTATTTACAAATCTGGAGACAAAACTCTGTTTACTAACTATCGGCCAATATCAGTCCTGAATGTCATCTCGAAAGTGATCGAAAAGACTGCCTTCAACCAACTCGCAGATTATTTCGAAGATAACGAGCTACTTACGAAATCACAAATGGGTTTTCGTCGTAACCGCTCAACCCAACATGCTGTGACATCTCTTGTCAACCATATTCGCTTAAACATGGACAAGGGTAAAGATATACTAGCGTACTATACATGGACTTCTCCAAGGCATTCGACACAGTGAATCATGCATGCCTTACTCATAAATTACCTTTCTATGGTGTCACAGGAATTGAGCTGCAATGGATAAATGACTATCTATTCAACCGTGAACAGCTTGTAAACTTTGATGGTTGTTTGTCAAAACCGGAAAAAATTACACACGGGGTTCCACAAGGATCCATTCTGGGTCCCCTACTCTTCATAATCTTGATTAATGATATCCAGCTCCAGTTGAAAGACTGTTCAATGTTAATGTATGCAGATGACACTGTACTATATTACTCTGCGAAGAACATCAAAGACATCGAAACTGTCATTAACAAGGAAACTGAAACGATCTCCCATTGGGTCAATGATAATTGCCTAATACTTAATTTGAAAAAAGGCAAGACAGAATTTGTATTTTATGGATCAAGAGAAGCTAAATCGAAATGTAACATCATGATAGAAAACATTCAGATTAACCAACCTCCATCTTATGAATATCTGGGTGTAACGCTTGACCATCACCTTAACCTTAATGATCACTGCATCAAAACATCCAAAAAGATCAGCACAAGAATCAAACTCTTGAACAAAGTCAGACATCAGGTATCTCCAATAGTAGCAGAAACAATATACAACACCATCATCAAACCGACTTTCATGTACTGCTCAAATATTTATCTTGGGCAAAGCAAAACCAGGGCAAACGCTTTCGAACGGCTCCAATGTCAAGCCAAGAGAACTGTCGAAGATCTAACGGCTACTTGGTCAACAATCGAGACTGAAAGGAAACGTAAAATTTCAGCAGATGTGTTCAAATGTATTCGTGGAATTGACTCTACTCTATCGAAGTACGTAATGGTTTCACGCAACATCAACACACGGGGAAACAATTCTCTGATTCGCTTCCCAAGAATTCGATCTGAGGCTGGTAAAAAATCATTATTTTATCAGGGCGCTACTATATTCAACACCTTGCCAGCTGCAGCAAAATCTGAATTATACTTAGCTAATTTTAAACGATTTATTAGAACACACAATTTTTAGCTTCTTTTAACTTATTTTCATTACAGTAGTACAGTATTTATCCAACATTTCTTTCTTGTTATCTGCTTTCTTATCACTTGTTGTACTCTTTGGATACATCCTGCACTTTAACGCTTCTCTACACCTTTCTTCGCATTTCCTCATCCTATCCTAATTTCTACGTCAATGTTTGCATAGCGTGTCGGACTGGGATTTATTTTTATTTTTAATTTATTTACCATCTGCCCAGTTTTTCTTTACTTAAGAGTTATTCAGTAGGTCCTGCATTTTTCACACCATCAATTTTCTATCCACCTAAATTGCTGTTTTTATCTAATTTTTAATCATCTTATCTAGTATTTTATTTTATTTTATAATTTTTGGCAGGTCCTACACTGATAACAGAAATTTGTATTTTCTGACGTAGTCAACCTCCTAAAATATGAAATTAAGTAAGAAGAAATTGTGTTGAGTTCTATTTCAAAGGTGAACATGGTAAGAATGAGTAATAACGCGTAAAAAGGCGTAAGAAGCCATGTTACTCGAGTAAGAGGCACGTAAGAAGAAACTTAACAAAATCCTTTTCCAAGTGGCAACTGAGTAAGAACAAATAACAACGTGTAAGAACGGGTCAGAAGCAGTACATTTTGCGTAAGAAGCAGGTAAGAAGAAACTTAGCCAATTTTCCTGATAATAGCATGATTTTAATTGACAATCAATCTTGGATTCAACATTAGATATTGCAACGGGAATACAAAGAACAACACCATTCTGTTAAGTTATATATTTATTTATTGCTGTTTTTTTACATTTGTTTGGTTCTCTGTTGACGGTTACAATATATTTTGTATCTTTGTGTAAGAGTAACGTTTGATTCTTTTTTCTTCTTAACAGTAACAGCTTCGCCATCAGACCTTCTTGTTTTGTAATCTTTGCAAATTTAAACAATGTATCAGGTTTCAACTTGTGAGTTGCAAAGATAGCTTTCAAACAGTCTTTTTCGTGGTCATTGAGATGGTGCTTTGAAATGATATCGCCACATTTTGTAAAGGTACGTTTAAAATTAAGGTAAAATTAAGCAGCACATCTCCCCATGCTTCCTACATATCCCGCCCGCACTCTCAAGCCCGTACGAAAAAAAGAAGAACACGTGCTTTGGCAGTGGTGTTTGAACGTTCAAGAATGTCGTACAGAGCATATGAAAAATTTCTGGAATGGCCAATGTCCCAATTGAAATGTTACCTTTCGGTGCGTGGATTGATTACGTCAGGGCGCCATGTAGAACTGGTCGCGAGAGCTTTTTCTGCTATGGAATTAAAACTACCGATAATTCAATCGGAAGTGCAACAATACCAGACCCTCTTAAAATTGAATATACCAGATCCTCTTAAAATTGAATATACCAGACCCTCTTAAAATTGAAGAAAAACAAATGAGAGATGATGTTACTAAGCGGCCTAATACTGACACTGGCGGAAATTTTTTCAAACATTCTTCGGAAAAAAGAATTTGACGCTGATTACATCGGAAAGTATAAAGACCAAAAAGCCTATTCATTTTTTGACAGTGGGTTCGCCGGGACCATCAAATTATATGAGTATAAGACAAGTATAACACTGATGAAATGAGTGAAGATCAGAAATGGGTGTGCTCGATTTGTCTAAAGTCCATTGGTGAACTGTTTTGAACATTTTATTAGAACATAGTATGAAGAATATACAGAAGCGGTTCTAGAATCTAGGCAAAATTTATGGATTATGGATAAATTTATTACTTTCCGTAAGGATAATTATATTATGTACCAAAGAAACCTAATCAAGTTTTAAAAGAAAGTTCATGGCAATGTACCCCTTCCACATTTTTGCCTAATCCTAGATCTGCCTCTGAAGTATATAGTATAAAAGATGTTTTTAACATTATATATTATATAATATTTAAGTTACTCTCCAGCTAAGCGGGCCCTTCAGGTTTACCAGTGCTCCACAAATTTGAACAATATCATCCATTTGAACAATATCATCCATTAGAGGCAAGTATAACAAGGTTTGCTGTGTTTTCAAAAAAAAAAAAAATGAAGGAGAAGAAGCCATAACAGGAACAATAAGAAAACATCCGTTTGAGACGGAAAATAATAACATTTTTGATAATTTCTGGTAACATAATCTTTCAGGAGTCGCTAAGATAGAAAATCTTCTTCGGCAGCCTCGAATAAGAAAAATTAACGAAGAAAAATAAAAGTAAACAAACATAACATCCACCCAGCCCTATCAATTCCTTACAAAAAAGTGGCGCATCCACTGAACCTTGCCCTAGCGTTTTATCAAATCCATAATGGCTGCATTATCTCCGAAATCGTGTATACGGCGTCTGTGCGAAGTCTTAAGAGACGTTTAAGTTCTCCAAGTCTTATTGACAAATATAAAGCCTTTAAATTTGGGACAAATTTCGCGTAAACAACTTTCGCGAAAATCAAAAATCACTTCGTTTGCAAGGAAAAAACGCGAACTGCAACAATTCTCTCTTGTTTTTCTTCTTTATCTTATTTTATCAAGCAGACAAATACGGAAGAAAAAACTCGGAAGAAAAAACTTTCGCGATTTTTCGTTTTACTTTTTTCAAAGGCATAAACTTTCGCGAAAATGGGCAAAATTCGCGAAAATCGCGAAAGTTTCTGCCCGCGAAAGTTTCTGCCTTTAAAGTAACAGCAGTTATCGTCACAGGATTTTAAAAAGTAGAAAATAGTTTTGGCGAAACTTCCTGTTTTCCCCTTTGGTAGATGGCCAACTAGCTTCTTTTTCTTCTTAACTGCGACAGCAAACTTGTCCTCTATATTAGTTGACTCCATAATGGTTGTTAATTCTTCTCCTTCGACGGGAGTCCACAAACTCTTGTAGGCATGATATCCCATAACGAAAGAGTCGAATTCGTATGTTTTAAGTGTTATGATTGACATCTCATTTTCTTCGACTATTCTGTCAGGTGATATTTTCATCTTCTGAAAGTCACCTTCCACCCAAGACAGGATCACTTTTGTTATGAAGTTAAACGTAACTCAACATTTTAGAATGTTCGTATTTCAAGGGTCTATTTACAGGCTGCGTCGCTTATTCGATTATAGATTCCTTTAGAAATTCATATTTGTTCTAGGCGAGGCTGTTACAGAAGATATGACCGCAAGTTGGTTCAAAACGAGACTTCCAACTATACTGTCTAACTATGAGCTTGCTGATATCTATTATGCAGATGAATTTGGATTGTTTTTCAAGCTTTGCCATCAAAACCCCAACATCTAAAAGATGAAAAGTGTAGGAGGGAAGTTTAGTATAGTATTAGCTGCTGCAAATGCCAATGGTGAAAAATTGTCAATGTTCATCATCGGCAAATCGAAGTCTCCAAGATGCTTCAAAAACCTCAAGCAACTGCCTTGTCGCTACAGAGGACAGAAAAAAAGTTGGATGGACAGTGATCTCTTCGAGGAATGGGTTCGCGAATTGGATAGAGAGTTCGAGCAGCAGAATGGGAAGGTTGTGTTGATAATAGATAATTGTCCGGCCCACCCACTCTTTAAAAGCAAAATACCGCTCAAGACTCATCAAATTGATAATCAAGGCCATCGATTCCAACAAAGATATTCCTAAAATAAATGTTTTAGATGCAATAAAGTTGCTTACGTTATCTTGGGAGGATGTTACCAAAAATACAGTCCAAAATTGTTTTGCGAAATCCAGAATCTCGAATGATGATCAACTACGAGCACAGAATGATTTAGATGATCCTTTTATCGAATTAAGGAGCAGTATTGAAGAGCTGAAAGAACGAAATTCTGAAGAATTTCTCGATGATATCTCTCCTGAGGAAATTACCAATTTAGATGGTTCTGTGGTAGCCAATGAGCCTGTCTTAACCAATGAGTTAATCATTGGAATGGTGAGAAAAGATGATGATGAAGAAATCGAAAGCGAATGAAACCAGGCCCAGTGGAAGTGAGAAATGCAGTGGAAACACTGATGAATTTCAGTCTATTTTCGATTTCGGACAAGATTTGGACATGAACAATTGAAATTTCAAGACTTATTGAAATTGAACTTGTGAGAAACCTCAAGCAAGCTTCGATTAAGGACTTTTTACAAAAGTAAAAACGGACTTGTGTTAGAGATACAGAATTAGAGAAAGTGCTTAGCATAAACGAAAGAAACATGCTGATGATATGGACAGTATTAGTTTAAAAACAAATATGTCCATCAAAAATAAAATTTTCTTTGCAAAAAGTTTGTGACAGTTTGTAATAATCTTAGTTGTAAACAGTCGAGCATTACCATGCTACAGATTTACCAAAGGTGTGGCAGTAAACGATAGTGCAGGTAAAACATAACCCAGTGGGCACAGGAACGTCCCATGGGCGTTCAGTTAGGACGTCCCGGAGGCGACCCGGGGCCGTCCAAAGTGAAGTGTAATATGTCCGCTCGAATAGAATGTCCAACAGGGGCTTGAAGAGGACGTTCAAAAGACGTCTAGAAGATGTCCACAATGGTGAGGTGGACGAGAGGAAGACGTCTGAAGGACAATAAGATACGATACGATACGATACGATACGATACGATACGGTGTCCACTCGGAAAGGATTATAATATTCCAATGACAAGTGACAAAGAAACAGAAAAAGACGATGAAGAAGTCGAAGAAGGAATGTTTTTAAATGACAAAATACACGAGATTAAAAGTTTGGATGTCTTAAAACTTAACAGATATGAAGGAATGCATATCTTATAAAGGAAGCAAACTAAGCAACAGCATGGCTAATGTAACGTGACTGATTTGGTACTTTTGAAATCCTATTTTCATTCACTTATTACTGTCGGCCGATACTTATTTCTATCGGCCGACACTTTTAAAATTAAATATCGGTCGACACTTATAAATATCGGCCGATACTTATAACTGTCGGCCGATAGTTATGAAGTTTCATGGTCTGTAGAATAGCGATTTTACCAGCCAATTCCTGCTCTTGTCTGTATTTTTTGAAAAGTTTTACAACAGCGTGCGCGAATGGAAAGATGGCGGAGCAAAGCAATGTGGTACTTGTGGAAAATGGATACAGTAATAAGTATCGGCCGACACTTTTCCGATTCCTGTGAATAAAAATAGGATTTCAAAAGTTTTCAAATCAGCCACAGTACTAATGTTTTAGTCGATCGGTTAGAAAATGAAAATGAAATTTTGAGAACAGAATCGAGAATTTTACAAAGACATTTTGTTACAAAATTCGAACGTACAAAATTCGAACTTCTACACAAATCGTCATGGAAACGCGTACTATTGGAATTTCGTAATTTAGACGCGATGTCCATTATATCAATTTTTAGCCACCTCAATTAGCTTGCCAATTAGTCTGATTCTTTCTGACATGTAATTTATTTATTTCATTTTTTTATTAATGTTTACCACCCAGGATAGCCTCTTCAGTTCTAATAGGACTGCTATCAATGAGCGTCTTGCGTATGAGGTCCTACAGCATTTAAAGTCCCCATTTGGGCTTCGGAAGCCTCGTGTCCGCTCAACTAAACAACTCCCCTAGACATCAATCCCGCTCTCAAGCTGAGTGCTAAGCTGAGTGGATTGTTTCACACTGTTATAGTCGCTGGCATGACTCGGCCAGGATTTGAACCCTGACCTCCCGCACTGGAGGCGAGCACTCTATTTCCAGCACGTTGTGGAAGTTTGATTGATGCTTCAATACCCAATGAATAAAAAATCTGAAAAGAGCTGTTTCGTTTGAAAAAGTCTTGTTTGCTTAAAGCATTCTGAATTGGATACCTTCAATCATCTTTTGGTTTCCACAATATGTCACGTGGAAAGCAAGTAAGGATTTCTCGTTCAAGTAATGCTTTTTCTTTATAGTTTTCCGATAGATAGCTCTTTCTCTGTTTGACGCCTAACAATCTCAGCTCCTAAGAGAAAAATGCTAAGTTGAATTGTTGAGAATCATCATCAAGTCAGGTATCAGGTTGATGTAGTCTAGTATCCCGAAAGTATCCCGAAAGTATCCCGGGTAAGTTGAATTGTTGAGAATCATCATCAAGTCAGGTATCAGGTTGATGTAGTCTAGTATCCCGAAAGTATCCCGAAAGTATCCCGGGTAAGTTGAATTGTTGAGAATCATCATCAAGTCAGGTATCAGGTTGATGTAGTCTAGTATCCCGAAAGTATCCCGAAAGTATCCCGGGTAAGTTGAATTGTTGAGAATCATCATCAAGTCAGGTATCAGGTTGATGTAGTCTAGTATCCCGAAAGTATCCCGAAAGTATCCCGGGTAAGTTGAATTGTTGAGAATCATCATCAAGTCAGGTATCAGGTTGATGTAGTCTAGTATCCCGAAAGTATCCCGAAAGTATCCCGGGTAAAAACATTTTACGGTTTCACTCTTTAAGAATCATCATAAAAAATATAAAAATGCTACCTAAAAATGTTTTTGTTATACTTTCCAACTATTGAGTGAAACCGTAAATTAATGTCTTTGTCCTGGATATCTGAATCAAATGTGTAATAAATTGTGAATCAAGATACAACCGAGTGTCATTCTTCTATGAATTTATCAAATTATTTCCCAATTGCTTGTACCAAAGATATAAAACTTGCCAATAATGATTGGCACATTCATTATTATTATCCATAGTTTTTATTTATACTAAATTTTTTAAAAAGAAAGAAATCGTATAGAACAGAAGCAAGTACATGGTCATCAGAAACAGAAAAAAATCGTTAAGAATGTAAAATAGCACTCAATAAATAAATATCATGTGACCTGACATTTCCACTATAGAACCAAGATAAGTACAAAGGCTTAAATTCAAACTGGGGAAAGGAGTACAAAAGAGGGTAATAAATCACTTTTTACCATTATAAAGGCTAGCACAACTATTGGCAATTCCAAAGCGAACTTGACCAAAACATGAATATGCACCACATTGTTGCTCGTGATCTGATAAATCAAAAAAATAAACGAGCTTCTTTTTGTTGACCAAGACAGAAAAAGTTTGTAGTCAAAAAAATGCGAAATGCGCGAAGTACGCCGTTTTATAGCGATATAGTTTTCCGATGAAATCTGGACAAATCTGGAGGTCTGGGCCGAGTTTGACGTTATCACCCACGTGATCCGAACGGAATTCACGGGTGATACCGCCGACATTATCGCATAACGAAAACATGATATTGCACAACGCGACGTTTACGAATCGGATGATGTTATCGCATAAGTGAAGTCAGTATTGGCGTTCCATACCCTTGAACTAATATGTTCTCCTATTATATATAAAGAAACTCTCAATAACTCCCACCATTCGGTAATTCGAACAAATGTTCATAGTAATTTCCTTGGATGATTGGAGGTTTGAGTTCTCGCGAGTTACTGTATTTTCCTAGTTTGAATGAAACGTTTGGATTGCTTTGCGCCGGTCCCCCTTTTTAAGATTTTTTTCGAATAAGCAAATAGTTCTAATTAAACATTTGATATTGCGGATGTATTATTATTGATGATTATTATAGCTTTTTATGATGAAAACTCATGCTCTCCCTCATATCATCATGTCATCTCCAGAGGCTCCGGAGATATATATCTCCATCATCAGACCCTGGCGCATGTAGATCAAAATGGCGGGCGATCAGTTGTGTAATTAGAAGACTTTACTGTTCATAAAATCAAGCCATGTACGATAGGTTTTAGATACTTAATTGAATGTAGCTTTAATTTTCTTGATCAACTGTCATTTGTTTTAAAAAAATCATCTTATAGGGCTCGCGAAAGTAGGACAAAAGAAAAGTCGCGAACAAAATCAAGAACAACAGAAAAATCTTCAAATCGTAGTAGTAAGAGAAGCCAAAGTCCTAAAAAATCAAAATCTAAACCTACACGTGATCGTGGAAGAGACAGAAAGAAAAGAACGGCCTCGAGTAGTTCAAGCAGGTAAAATAATCGACAAAAATTATGGACTTACTTGATCTGGCGCAGCGCAAATTAACACAAATTTTAGTTTTATTTATATACAGTATTAAAGTAAAGTAGATGGATCTGCTGTGGCGTATACTATTTTGATATGTCTCAATGATTAGATATCAAATGCCTGGAGTTACAGTGATGTATCCAGAGATTGTTTGGGGTATACTGATTCAAATCAGTGTTGTTCGAAAATCGGGTTTAGGAGCAGTCCCATTATGTAGGTCGTATAATTACTGCTCTTAAATGGCTTAATTTTGCTTAAAATGTATACTCTTGTATGAATAAATGAAAATCTCTTAAAGTATATAGCTTGACAGGTAAAATGTTTATGTTTTTGCTGAAAAGCGTCCTTGGGCAGTCAAAAGAATAGAATTTGTTACTTGTGACAGCCGAATCAGGTCGCTTTTCAGTAAAAACATAAACATTATTTACCAGTCTATACAGGAGGGATTTATTACAGAGATTTTATATATGGAGAGAAATGTTATTAAATTATTTGAACTTAAGAGAAATCTTTGTGCTGAAAATACTTAACATTCTAATCTAGTGTTATAAATTTTGGTTTATCCTATTTCTAACTGAAAAAAGGTCGCCAAACTTTATGACGTGTTACTGAATGTTAGTCAGAAAATATCAATCTTCAAAGCAGCTTCTTTAAAATTATTTCATCATTAAAACATTCCGAATATGTGAATATTAATTTGAAATAGGTAATTGGTTTTAAGGATAAGATTTATTTACCCAAAACAGTCGAAAATTTAAAAAATATATAATCTGATTTCAGAATCAAATTATTTCCCTTTTTCCGGTAAGTATGTTTATTTTTTTTAATTTTGAATTTTTTTCAAAAAAATCATTGCACGTATCATTAATGAACAAGATGCGAATGTGTCACAAGAAAGTGAGTGATTATAACAAATGATAAATTGTACGCTGTCTCTGCATGATCAGCAGTTTCAGAGCCTTGACAAAATGACAAAAATGTTTGAATGGTACACTGCCAGACACAAAACTGTCAACCATGCAGACACTTTGTAAATTGTATCTCTAAAACAACCAAATTTCTTTCAAGGTATAAATCATGTATTATTGAAGCCCCGTTCCTGGTTTAGAACGTTTATAAGTTTTTAAAGTTTTTCAATGTTGTGACATTGATGTGAAGATATATTTTTTTTAATAATGAGATCCTGCAGGGTAGCGAATAAAAAAATGTGATATAATGTGAAATTGACAATGATGTATGATCGCTTGTGGTGTCAATTGCGACCACTTACAGAAAGGTGAGTCTAGTGCTGCAATGAAAAATGTTGATTTGAAGATCGAAAACCTCATATACTGGAAATAAGGTTTGAAACTTTCGTGGAAAGAAGAATAAGTACAACAATTCGAAAATGTACTTCCTTAAACTAATGAATGCGGAACAAATAATTGCAAAATTAATGTTTGCAAATTTGTCTTGAATTCGCAAACTTAAGTTCTGCTTTTTTAAACCCACCACAATCTTTTATTCCACATCTTATCCTATTTCTGGGTCATTAGCAATCTTTAATACCGTTTTTTCAAAAATTTCAGAACAATTTGTGTTCCTAAATTCTTAATTTGAAACAAGTTTTGAACCCAAAAAAACTATAAAAAGGGACACCTGCCTAATGAAAGTGGATTTTTATGTCTTCAAAATGTAAATGAAGATAATGATGATGGTATATACGAAGCTGTTTCAGTTAATCAAGTTCAATCACTTTCTTTATCTTTACAAGCGGTCAATTTTACAGTGGTCCAACTACTTAAAAAACTCCTAATGTCCTTTAGCTAGTGAAAACAAAACATTCACGTTCAAATTTACCTCTCGATATGTAGAACTCCTGCATGTTCAACTAATGAAAATTTTAGTCACAATTCTGCTTTGAAAAGATCCAATATAGCAAGATCATATTGTGCCATTCTTGCTGATACTGTAATTATCAACTTTTAGTTGTGCATTTAAATGAGTTTTGTTGACTTCAGAGAATATTGATTATGCTATTTCTTCCATGTTATTGTTTTTTATTGTTCATTGATTGATTGATTGACTGATGTAAATTGCTTTTTTGGTCAGTGGTTCGTCATCAAGTTCACGATCAGGGTCGAGCTCATCAAGCGGTTCTTCGAGTGGATCCAGTCGCAGTTCGTCATCAAGTAGTGGAAGTTCCTCAAGCAGCAGCTCTTCCAGTGAAAGAGGTATGTCCTATTTTATTATCTTCTTATACTAATACGCAATCTTGTTTTTTTCTTACCTAACTTTTTAAGAAAGAACGGTAGGTAAAATTTCTCGGGAAGTTCGTCAACGGATGTTGGTTTTATCCGTAGTAGTATAGGGGGAATCTCTCATTAAGGGAATCTCCAGCTCCGTCTTACGCGTTTTTATTACTTCGTGGAGTGTTGTGCCTTAAGGAAGACATCACAAAGTCGCCCGGAGGAGAACGCAATGCAATGTTTTTTGCGTTCGAAACTTCATCAAATTTTCTCAACGTTCATTTCTTTAAACGAGAAATGAAGAAGCTGTGTGTAAAATTTTTGGTTTTTGTTTTTATTTTTTTATTCAACACTTTAAGTTTAATAAAGAATAACAACATTGTAGTATGTGGATTGATATTATTAAGGTTCGCCTTAGGGAAACGAAGGAAACAAGATCATTATTATATTGTTTTGATAGTGTTTGTAATAAAACTATGCAAGGGAATACTCATTATTATAATTAAAACATTCAAATTCCACAATTCATAGCAGAATAAAGATTTGAAAGATTAAAACGTCTCAGAAGCTATTGTTTTTATTAGATAATAGGGAAATTTGAAAGTATTTTCTTATATGTCAGAAGTTTAACCGTGGTAAGGTAGGAGTATACATTGGTTAGGTAGGAGTATACGTCGTATTGTCTCTTTTCTAAATCTCTGAACATTGGAATTTTAGCTTTTAGATTAACTGTACAACTTTAGAAATCTCTAAATAGGCCAAATAACACTAAAAAATAGGGATAATAGCATTCTTTGAATGATCGATCCAGAATATTTGTGTTAAATATGATATAATTTCAACATGGATAAACACAACAATTTTTGTATATACACAGATTTATCATGGCAGTATTGCGTGTAAAAACAATTTATGGAGAAAAACTGTAAAATGTTTTTACACGCTACACTAGTTGTTTTTTATTTCTTTTCCTTAATGTGTGTAACACTAAGACAATATTGTGGATTGCATTACATTAGTAGTGGCTAACTTTTCATGAAGATTTAATTTTGCGAATTCAACGAATGACATATTCCTGTTTTAATTTGTTTGTTTCCTTAAACTAGAAAAAATTAGTCAAAATTTCAGTTTCCGACATATCACCTCTCCCCTTCAACTCCTGGACTATAAATATTCCAACATTTGTTTGATACAAGTATTTTGTATTATAAGGTAAACGTTCAAAAAAGAATGGCAAGAATACAAAAACAAAGTCGTCAAAAGCAGCAGATAGACATACATCTGATGACAAAGTAACGAAAAACAAACAACACAAGGAAAGAGAAGATAAACAAGAAAAAGAAAAACAAGAGAAAGAAAAAAATAAGAAAGAGGAAGAAGAAAAGAAAAAACTTGTGAGTAGTATGAATGTTTTGTTTGTTGCTATCAACAATGATTACAGTCCAAATAGGTTCAAATCTGTGTGTGAGTTTTACAAAATGTATGTTGGCTTTGATATTTTCTGTATTAATATGGATAGGCTTTTCTTTGTTTAACATTAATTGTATTATTTCACAGATGCCTTTCGCCCAATTATTGTTTATTTTCATTCTTATTAACGAATGCAATCTTCATTTTTACGTCTTATTCTGTCTGATCAATGTAAAACTACGACTTGCCACTTAATTAAAAAAGAAGTTTCTGGGTTAAAGTTATCAGGACCGTAGCAACCTGACGTTTTTTAACTTTCCTTTTAAATGTTTTTTTTGTTCTAAAATTTCATGAGCACTGATTTTTCTGTTTTTTGGCTTCAACAGAATATTTTATTTATGATTCACCACATCTTTATTTTATGCAGGAATTACAAAAACAGAAAGAACTTGATGATTTGAAAAAATCGAAACAACGACAGCAACAAGAGGTATGACTTTGTCAGACTTTAATCCATTGTTATTAAAAATTCTCTTGTCTGGAAAGCTATTTTATAACTTTGTGACAATTTGTTCTAAAAAATTTTCATTAGGCAAACTTTATCTTGCACCCACTTTCTTCAATGTTATAGAAATGCATAAGATAAGCACCCTCTAAGTACTGTCCTAATCAAAATATCATAATAAAGAAAAGGTTTAGTAAAATATCATAATGAAGAAAAGGTTTAGTAAAATATCATAATGAAGAAAAGGTTTAGTCAAAATATCATAATGAAGAAAAGGTTTAGTCAAATATTTTCTTTGCTTCGAAGTAAGTAGTCCTCCACTTTGAAGTTGAAATATAAGTAATAGGTTGTTTTGGATGTTTTGAGGGCGTGTGTTTTTGTTCTCTTGGTATATCAAACATTCAACACTTCAGCACCAAAGTAAGGCACAAAAAGGCAAAAATATAAGACGCCAATGAGCCGATGAGCATTTAAGTTAAGTACAAACTACGGTTACACAGTTCAAGTTTGAAAAAAATTGAGTTTGATGAAAGGCTTCCAGACGAGTGAAACTTGTAATGAGTATCTCATATCTGAACATTTTCTGTCGTGAAATTGTTTACACGCATCCTTGCGAATCATAATTATTCTTTAATTCAAGTTTCGTGAAGCCACGGATGATAATATACCGAAGAAGAATGAAGCTGAAGAAAAAGAAAAAAAAACAACTGAAGAAAAGCCTCGAAAATCGGAAGAAAACAATCGAAAGCCGCCACCTCCTCGTCTCCCCCGTAGAGATACTAGCAACGAGAGTGGTGGGAGTCCTTCACCGAAAAAAAATTCACCTGGCCGTAGGAGATCTCCAAATATCAGAAAGAGATCTACTAGTCCGAAGAGACGCATACCAAGTCCTAAGCGCAGGACCTCGTCTAGCCCTAAACGCCGAAGCCCAAGTCCACGTAAAAGATCACCTGTTCGACGCCCCCCTCCTCGGAAAAGAATGAGTATATCTCCAGACAGTGCTGGATCAAAATCTCCTTCACCTAGCCGCCGAAAATCATCATCGTCATCGACGAAACCTACGAAACTTCATATTGGTAACTTGACTCGAAACATAAACAAAGATCATATTCTCGAGATTTTCAGTGTTTATGGACGTATACGTTCAATAGACTTACCTTTAGATAACAAAAATTATTTACCACGGGGTTACGCCTATGTAGAATTCGATCGTGTTGATGATGCAAAGGACGCACTACGTCATATGAATGGTGGTTGGATTGATGGACAAGAAGTAACAGCAAAGGAGGTGTTAGGGATTGAATCAAGTGGCCCCCCGCCCGGTGGACGTAACCGTGGAGGACCACCAGGAAGAAATCGTGGCCAAAGACCCGGCCGGCGTCGTTCCCCTCTCAGATTTCGAAGGTCTCCGAGAAGGTCCCGAAGTCCTCCACCAAGAAGAAGATCGCGATCGCCCAGACCCGTCCCCAGACGTCGACGAGGATCTGTATCAAGTGGATCAAGTTCACCCTCTCCTCCACCAAGAAGACGATCACCTCCTTCAGGTGGAAAAAGGAGAAGATACAGTCGATCAAGTTCCGATTCGGATTAATATTGTAACTCTGTGGAATTTGTTCACACCAAGGATTAACCCTTATGGGTTAATATATTGCGTACTGGATGTTTTAAGTTCGCAATTGATTCGGATGATAAATTATTGTTTTTTTTTGTATCTGCATTGAACAGATCAGGAACGTCTTCTAATTTTATGTATGCAACACGCTCAGCGTCATTTTATTAGAAAATATCTTTTAGAAGCTCATTTTAAGAGAATTGTTGGATTTGTCTTTGTTTATGCCCCCTTCATTGACACCTGTGTTGGCGCCTTATCGCCCATGTTGGTGGAAGTATGCTTTCTCTTGCAAGTAGGGAAAATTACTTTTACTTGTAACCATGGAGTTATAAAACAGAAGGAGACCGAACTTAAAAATTCTTTTGTACCATCCGTGATACGCTGTATTGTGGAAGTGTTAACTGCCCAATAAAATGTAATTGCTATCGTTTTGCATAAAATTTTTGCATTAATCTTCTTCTTTTTTTAAATAGTTTTCGTTTCACCGAAAAGTGGTAAAAGGTGCATCACTGATAACATCAAAGAGATACCAAAATGAAGAGAAAAATCATTATCTGAATACTAGAAAAATGAAGAGTTCTGTCTCCTTCTATTTTATACCTCCACGTTTTAACAGAAGAAACATCGTCATCCATGCTGGAAAGTTGATCGGAAAGTTAGCACAGTACCAAAAGTTCTGTCAACTATCGAGCCTGCACTCTTTGCCTTTTTTCTTAAAGCCGTATACCGAACTACCCAGGGTATCACTTTATTTTGAGTTCGAAGACTCTGGACAAGTCACCGCGTGTTACATGCTTTTGAATTATGCGAACCAGAAGTAATCTTTTTATTATTTTGAACTTATTATATTTATTAATCGCTCCTCCATTAATTTACTGACCGTGGAAAGTCATCTGGTCCGATAGTTCTTCATTCTTCATCAAAACAACATGGAGAGAAAGAGAAGAAATTACGCACATTTTAGTGCAACGAAGATAATAAAAATATATTCTTAAAAGGGGCTACGAATCACGTGATCTTGATAAATTAAGGGGCAGCTACGTCAATTTTCTTTTGTGATCAAAGTACGTGAATACAACGCTTGAAAAAGTTATTTCAAGAGAAACACTGTACGTCCACCCTTCGATGTTCTTTCCGATAAATATTACGTAATGTTTATAAAATTCTGAAAGTGGTTAGCTACGCAGCGAAAAGTAGAATGAATTCAACGTTCCCCCTAAACTCGAGCAATCTTGGAGAGCATAAATTCTCCCAGTCAGTGGTCCAAAGGGCCCAACACGTAACTTGAAGGGGCCCAAAAAGAGTGTTCCATACAGATTTGGCCTGTATACTTCACATTTTTGTAATCTACACTAAAAAATGATCAGCGGAAGATTATTGTAAATATGCGCACCGACATAAAAGAAAAAAACATGAGCATATTCCCAACGCAGCTTAGGTAATTCCAGGCAGTGACGGTTGTTGCTTGTATTTCCATCGAATTTCCATTCCTATAATCGAACATGCACGTCTATGCAAAGATTGGAGTTCATGTAGTTGTGTTTGAGAATGCTGATGATGAACGAGTCCATAGTATGTTAACTCTGGTTGTATCACTATTTTAAAATTGTTAATGCAGCTTTATCCTTAATGATAGGTCGTATGCGATGCAATAAACGTAGTCTTCCAGCAGCTTTTCGATATGTCAAATCAAAGGTATTACTCAAGTTTAGTGATAGATCAATAACTACACCAATATACTTAAAACGTGGCTGTAACCTTCACAGTATGGTAGCCATGTGTTAGATTCAATGAGTTGTTCTGTTTGAAGAGGTTGTTTTTTTAACCAAACAACGTTGATGGCCGACGCGTGGGAGGAACGACGAAAATTTGCACAAATATTCAATATATTTATATATTTAAGTAATTTATGACCATAAAATTTCGGATTTCCTGAAAATTTTGGACAGATTACACGTTCCACTGTGCGGCTGGATAATCCAGACAAAAAAATCTCTTAGAATATCATTATTTTCGCTAATTTTATTGATAAAGTTTTCTATAATTGTGAAAATTACTTCATTTATAACAAACCTTGCGCTAATTGCGATAAATTATCAAAAATTATCAAATTTACGCATGATAATTTTATATAAATTACCGAAAACGTTAATATACTATCATTAATTTATGACCATATTTATCAATAAATCTTTGCGATATTATTTTTTTGCAATAATTATCGCAAAATTCTTCAATATAATTGATATCATTGATAAATTTATCAATATTGTCATTGATTATCGCTATTTGCGCTTATAATGATTTTCCCTTGCACCATCACAATATTATAATGCATTATCATCATGCTTTTTTAGCTGTCTCTGTATACACGAGTGTGTTTTTATTTCCTATATCCACGGCAGTTGATTACTTTTATTTTGCTTTTAAAGAATAACAAAATTTTTAAATGGTACATTTACAATACGGAAAGCTGTGGGGATGGTTATTTTTCAAATCCACAAGAAAAATGAATCAAATTGTTGCCCACAAAATAAAAAAAAACACAAAAATTAATCCATGTATAAAGTACACAAACAATCTAAAAATTTGTATGCGTTGGACAGATGGAAGCATTAGAATTCCCTGGAGGTTGAAGTGATCCCTAAGACTTTGAGTGGATTCAATTGTAAATATTACGATACAACTGATTTCAATAATCTTGCTCTTGATTCTTCTAATCAGCTCTTCTCACTGTTAAATATTACATCTTTGTCTAAGCACTTTGATGAACTTCGGATGTTAATGGAACTGCTTAGGCATAGTTTCAGTATCATTGGCATCACTGAAACAGGATTCCAAAATAGTAACCCTCGTGTTATCTCCTTGGTTATAACTTTGTACATACTCCAGCAAAATGTGTAAAAGGTGGTGCTCTACTTTATGTCTCAGAGGTTTTGCATTTCTCTGAACGACTGGACCTTGATAGCCTGGCATATAAAGATGGTTACCTTGAATCTAAATTCATTGAAGTTTTTCACCCTAATGATAAAAATGTTATTGTTGGATGCATTTACAGGCATCCTACCATGCCTGTGAATGAGTTCAGCAGTGACTTTTTAGGTCTACTGCTGAAAATAAATTGATTCTGCTTATTGGTGATTTTAACATTAATCTTCTGAAAGCCAACTCACAAAATGGTTTTGGTGACTTTCTAGATATGCTTTACTCATATCATTTTCTCACTCATATAATTCTCCCAACAAGAGTCACTGATGCCTCTAGTACAGTTATTGACAATATATTTTTTAATTCTGTTAAATATAACACCATTTCGAGTAACTTTATAAACAGTATTTCAGATCACTTCCCGCAGTTCCTGGTTCTACAAAATGCCCCTAAAACTACCATGCCAACACATATTATAAATAACTCTGTCCATGACTGGAGTAAATTCTCCCTTAACAAGTTCCTTGAGGAAACTAGAGAAATTAGCTGGGATACCATTTTGGAATTACACAAAGAAGACCCTAGCATTTCTTTTGACGCTTTCTTCGACAGTGTCGGGTGCCTTTTGGAGAAACATGCACCCCTAAAAAAATTAAGAAACCACAAAAAGAGGAAAAAATCCAACCCCTGGATCACCAAAGGAATTCTTACATCTATTATTAATAGAGACCAGTGGCATAAATGAAAAAGAACCTTCACCTTTACTTAAGTTCTTCAATGAAAACCAGAAACATATTAGCAAGGTTAGCACCCTCCGTGATAAATCTTTGTTTCTCTTCGCCCTTCTGCTTCTTCCTCACCTATGTGCATCAATATTGACAATACCCTTGTCACAGACCCTACAGTTACCTCTAACACTTTTAACAAAAACTATACCTCAATAGCAGAATCTATACGAGAATATATTCCACCATCATCTAAACATATTTCAGCTTATTTAAATAACCCTGTGCCTAATTCTATATTTCTTTATCCTACCAACCAGATGGAAGGTCCAATTTGCTACGGTTTAAACTTGATGAATTAAATTCTTTTTGGGTGGCAATCTCAGTGTATTTTATTGAAAATCTACCCTGGGTTTCATACAGGTTTCTCCTCTTTGTCAATAATCCAATTTGGATATTTTAACGGCTTTGTGACCTTATAGGAGTGCTCACTTTCTCGAAATGTTAAGAAATCAACTGGTCCATTTAGTATCCCTTCTAACATCCTCTCTTCTGCAAAGACTGAACTATCTGTTCCACTCGTTAAAATGATTAACCTTTCCTTTTCTACTGGTGTATTTCCAAATAACTTCAAAATAGCTAAATCCCTCTTCAAAATACTAAATCCAAAAAAATGGGTCTTGAAGGAGCAGTTGACTTATATCAAAATGGCAAACAAACGAGGTAAACAAATGATTGACTCTCTCGTGGAGATTCCCTTGCAGAAAACTGCTGACTCAGTTTTCTCACGACCTTTATAACAGTTATTATTTTTATGGTAAGATAACGTTAAAGTTTTACGTGAGAAAAAGACTCCAATCTAACGAACTATTATCGTAAGGACAACAAAATATTATTGTTGGATTAACGTTAGAATACTGTTTAGTACCGGCTGGAATACCGGCTGGAATACCGGCTGGAATGCAGGCTGGGATTCACGTGAAGAGTTAATCGAGTCAAACATGAATCAGCTCATGATGCAATGACAGCTTTTGCTCGTTTTTCCAATTACCATTTTTGTTTTCTGAGTACTCGTCAGTTTGGCTAAACCACATAAACTGCGGCTGAGGCTGGGTGGCGGTTGTTTAGCGGTTCTTTGTTTCGTTCCAAAAATAGCAATTCAGTTTTGCCTGGTTTCAAATTTATCAGCAATTCGTTTTCAGGGAACCAGTCGGTTAAATCAAGAAAATCCTGGGATAACTTTTTTCTATTACGATTAATCTTTATCAAAATAGTAGATGACTGGTGTGATCTGCAAATTTAATATTTTTTTAATTTTGTTATACTGCAGTGGTATTGCCATATCATTCAATAATATGAGGAACAGGAAGGGACCTAATATCGATGCTGTGGAAAAATATCTTCAACTTTTTCTTCCGCTGATATGTCACGTTACTATATACCTTATCGGTAAAAAATAAATCGGCAAAATATTTCACCGGCAAAAAAAATTCGTCGGTAAAAAAATTCGTCACCTGCTAAATAATTCGTCAAGTTTTACCGACGATTTTCCTGGCTATCTGAAAACATCGATTGACTTTTTTCTTTAGTTGTATATATTTCGTGTTTTTTTTTTTAAAGAAAAGAAGCACAATAAATACTGATTATCAATCTATGATAATTGGAACAGGTATGTCCTTATTGATTTCCAAATCAATTTCACTCTCCTGATCTTCTTCGCTTTCCGGTTCAAGAATAATTGCTTGATAATCGTCGTCATCCTCGTCCCCGCTATCACTGGTATCAACCAACAGATCCCCACTATATTCATAACTGTAAAAATTTCGAACGAATTCTTCCATGGCATCGACAACGAAAATGTCAATGAGAGAGGGACTTCTAATGCACCAGAAGGAATCGGTGACGCCTTGTATTTCAACGACTTTAGAGTTCCAAAAACTTTCCCATTTTCTTCTTTAATAAACAAGATGCGACAATATTTCCCTCCTTTTTCGAAAAATCTGAACAGTAGAAAAATGGCAATGACCGTGCTGATATTATCTTGCTTGATAAACTGAGACCACATACTAGCTCTATAAACTGGCATGAATAAATCATACAGCCTGATCAAGAAGTTTTCAGTATTCATAATTACTTTTAACTTCTTCACTTGGAATTGCAAGGTAAGTGTTGAAATCGGTAAAAACAAATACATAATTATTCAGTAGTTGAATTCCAAACTAACCGTACAGGGAATCTGAGATAGCAATAGAGATAATAAAGAGATAGAAATACAATTTAATTTCGATAAAAACTATATTTTCAATATGGCAGTGATTCTAAATTCTACACAATTAAATAATATTGGCTTAGTGCAGTTCTTCTAGCACTTTTTACAAAACCTAACAATGTCCACAGAATAAACTGAAAGATAGAAATAATTGAAAAATAAGGTGTTTGTATGATCGATGAGTAGTTTTTACATTCACTTGTAGTTAGATCAACACCAAATTAGAGGCTGTTTTATATGGAAGATGGGCCGGGACATTGACAGGACGGGATGAAAATCAATATGATTGTATCTCTCCTTTACATGAAAAATACAGCCGGGTTGGGACAACCTTTTTTAAACTTTTAATTGTTAAAAAAAATTCAATAGTTTGCAGCTGTTTCAATTTTTTTTTAGAAATCGTCCTGACTTATATGAGAAAAACAACAATAACAGCTGAAGGGACGGGAGGAAATCGTCCCGGGACAGAAATTCTTCATTATGAACACAGCAGTAATTTTAAGGGAATGGTTAAGTGAAGCCGGATCTCATATTTTGTCCCATCCCGGCAATCATCCCCGCAATTTGACTCACACCGTTTTGTGCAATAAGATATTCCACAAAAATAAATCCGCGCAAAATACGAGAAACTCTGAATCACTGCTGAAGTGATGTTACCGGCACATAACATCATAGCTAGTGTATCAATTTTTGTATGGATTTGATTTCGTGAACTACTAGTAACCTATATACACTAACAGCATAGACTAATGAGTTGCAGTATTATATAACTGAAATCAATAATCACTTTTGTGTTTCAATCCTGACAAAAAAACAGTCGCTTCTTGACATGAAGTATATACCCATCTCCTCGAATAAACACGAACCTCCAATAAACGATGGTCTTGAATAAACGCAGGGCAAAGTTTCCAAATTAGGAAATAAACGCAGGGGTGTTTATTCCTGGAAATAAGGTAGTCTTCATGCTTCAGTGATTGACCAAAAACCGTTAACTTCTTCATTCATGGACATCTTCTTTTATTTCAGAACAATTTGTTTTACAGTTTGCTAATACTTTCTTTACACTTTTTGCAAAACTATAAGTGGCATCAAGAACTTTATTGTTATGAGTTGTTACTTGAGTTGTATACACCCTAAGGCATTACTTTGTTATCGTCGTGTTGAAAACATCATTCACACACATGTACCTTTTCTTCTTCTAATTTAATGGCAACACAAATAACCCAAAATATATCATTTTGAAAGTAAACTCTGCAGCCTCAACATTTTGGTCTTAAAATACATGTTTTATTAATGAAAACATTTTAACGTTCCATCCATCCACAGTGGTGTGGTGTGTATAATTAGCAATAAGCTTGCTATGATAAACAGTTCGACAAGATCAAAAAATAACACAAATCTTGCTCTGCTTTGTTGGCAAGCATTGGGTTTAATACAAGCTATCTGTTGCCAGTACCTTTATGCAAAACCAGTAAAACAAATCAGGGCTCTTTCAATAGAAAGATTTTTAAAATGGTGTATACCACACACGCTACTTCACTCAACACTAGTCCCTGTTCCAACCTCGAAGCTTTAATGGACAAGTTCTATTGCGGAACTCCGGCCATAAAAGTGAACAGAGAAGGAGGAGAAGAAGAAGAAGAAAAACGCCGATTTTAACATTTCGCCCTATGGAGAAATATAAAAAAAAAAACAAAGCGAGAGATTTCTCGTGGAATATGTCCCACTGTTTTCCAACCGATGAAATAGGAATGCTTTGCTTTTATAGCGCACGCGTATGAGTCGGTTGACGGTGATTTGGCATCCGTTTCCAATTCTACTTTGACCTCGTCATTTAGTTTAGCATTTGATCATGATGTTTCTTTATAAACATGACATCCACGTGAAGCAATAATAGCTTTAAAATAAAACCTCGTTTAAATTGAGTTTGCAGCTTCAAGAAGTTTAAAAGTCTACTGTTCGTATTGCACTGCCCATTTAACAAACAATTGAAAAGCCGCAAATACGGCGTCGCTCGCCGCACATAGGTTCTTGATAAAATGGTAGCTGAGAAGAAATATTTACAGAAGTTTTTCCGATTTTTAGGTTATTTGCAAAAATTTGTTCTGCAAAAATTTCCAAAACGGTAATAGTAATAGTTTCTATATATTTTTTGTAATTTTAATTTTAATAATAATTTTAATTCTGTTGACAAATTAAAAAATAACTTTACAAACAATAAATAAATAACTTCACAAACAAACAAATAAATAAATAAACAAATAAATAAATAATCGAAGTAATGAGAATTTTGAATATTAATTACTGTACTTTGGTTTATTTCGCCATATGATGAAATGAAATGTGGAAGGAAAAAGGACAATAAATTTTTCTGGTACCCAAACCAAGGAATTTTCTAATGACTATTGTTTAATAAAAAAAAGTTAATTGGCCGCTGCCTTCTGTCTTTGTTCTAGCCCCGGCCCCTGCCCCGACTCGTACCACGTACCATGTTGTTGCTGGTGAACGGTAATAAATACACCCCCATGCCGCAGCCAGGACCCTATTGCTCTATCATCCGTAGGTCCTCCTCTACGTACCTGTTCCATCAGGAACCTTTGATAGACGGCCACTGATAAGACAAAATACATAAGTATATAGGTTGAAGAAGGACAGGTAGGCAATGTTCGTTTAATCTTTAATCTTTCACAATAATATAACTTACTGATTTCAGGGTCTGGCTGCGGGGTCTTCTCTATTGTTAGTTGACCTAAAGGAAAGGGATTTATTTGAAAGGGATGCATTTGAATGAAAAATTGGTAAGAAATGACAACCACCCCTTGATACCACATCAACTATTAAAGTTAACAGGTAAGTACAGAAGAAAGAAAGGTAAATTGAGTAAATAAAAAAAGGTAAGTTGATCTAAGAATAATAAAAAAATAACAATTTATCATACAAATATCAACATAAATTGAAATTTTCTAAGAATGTGGTGTAAATAGATATAGACAGAAAGACATACCTTGCTGACGAAAGTTCTGAACTAAAAAGGGGAAAAATGATTTTGGCGTACTATAAGAATAATGGACACTTGAAGTTCCAGTTATAGTTAGACTTGAGTGTGAGTCAAATATTCTTGCATTCTGCCACAAATGCAGCCAAAGCCCCCAACCCATCACTATTGTTGGATGCACCATCACTATTGTTAGTTGAATTATTATTCACGATTCTGAATTAAAGAAATTTAACAAAATTATTAAAATAGCTAAAAAATGATCTGATAATTTCATGTATAACCTTAACTAACCTTAAGAACTACAGTATTCTATATGCCAAAACTATTTATAAATACTTCTATGTCTAACAGCTAATGTTTAATATTTTGATATTGCATGACAATCCAATACTTATTTTCAAAGTCAAATTGTTCAAACGAAAATAAGGTATACAACAATATAACGTTTAAATCGAGTTTGCAGCTTCAAGAAGTTTAACCCTACTTAGGGCAAGGGGGGGCACTTTGTGCCCCCATCGGTGGTTTTTTGTATGTTGCGTGATAACCGGTGGAGCTTTGGCCTTGAAATTTTATGACTTTTCCTGAAACTTTATGGGGAACATTTGGGAAAAAAAAATTTTTCGCTAACATTTTTAGATTTTCCGCTCTGGACGATCTGTCATTCCCTTTTGGAAAATACCGGCTAGCGGCTGCTTTTGAAATTTAAGTTTGATTGATCAATTCCGTTGTTGTATGGTTACCATCTTTGTATATTCTACTTAGATGAAGTTGTTATGTATTTGGATACATAAATTTTCCCTGTTGAAAAGTGTAATATGATTTTATCCTTAGTTTTTACTCATTTTTTCCTCTGCACAATTTTTCTGTGAACGCTGTAAACTTTCCGCCAAAGTAAAATTTTCAGATATTGACAAACTCTGTGTTTATTTCATTCAATATGATCAAATTCTGTCATTGAAGCAATATTTCTTTTTATTTAGATACTATAATAAGCTATAGAAATGTCAAAAAAAAGAAAAATATCTTCAAACGAAGCCATTCAAATTTTCGCTGGTTTTTCGCAACTTTTGAAATTTTATGAAATTTAGTAGAATTTTTCCCACTTTGTAGTTGCAATATGTTTACTTTTGTTACTATTTTCAATTAGTATATTATAATAGCTTCTAAAGACAAAAAAACAAACCAAAAAATCATTTTCCATTACCTCACAATTTGATTTTTGCTAAAACACCTATTTTTTTGACTTTTCGCATAAATTATTCCAACCAGCGACATAATTAGTGACGTCACAAGTTGCAAAGGGCCATTTTTGAAAAAAAATTTTTTTCATCAGTTGCAGGAATAATTGAAGTAACTTTTGGCCAAATTTCATGTAAAAACCTTTTAGTAATCAGAAGATATTAGGTGGGGGGACTATGTGCCCCCCCCTTGCCAGTTTACCAGACCAAAAAAGCCTGACCTCAAGTACCGTATTTCCTCTAATAAACGCCGCGGCGTTTATTACAAATGGCAGATTTTAGATGCGGCGTTTAATAGAGGGCGGCGTTCTTTAGAGGGCAGCGTTTATTTCAAAATGAAAAAATGACATAAAAATAGACTTTAAACCACAATGTTTTCTTTTCCTAAAAAGCGTAACAAAAGATAAAAATGTTTTATACAAAAGATGTTAAGAAAGAATATCAACATCACTGTCGCCGTCAGAATCCTCTTCTATGATAAGAAAGCTTTCATAGCTTTCGCTAATGTCAGAATCCAAAATTTGAAATGGATTTTCAGCAGATCGATCTTCATCCAATGCTTTCGTTGCCTGCTTCAATATCAACAAGGAATGATGGATCTTTTTGGATTGTTGTTGTTCTGCGCCGCAATGAAAGGCAATTTCGTTTCATAAACTTCTCTAACCAGCCACGGCTAGCCTGGAAACTATCTTTTGCAACATTATCCTCCCCAACACTTTCATCATGGATGGCCTTCGCTTTTCTCATAATTAGTTTTCGAGAAACACGTAAAGAATTTGCTCTTCGTTCATGTATCCATTCGAGTAGGTCTTCCTCTAAGTCGACATTTTTGATTTTACATCCTCCTCCTTCCAGTTTCATTCTTTTTGCTCCTCCTTGTTTCAGCTTATCCGCATTAGCTTTCCATTCTCTCACTCTCTTTTCATCAACCCTGTATTTTCTTGCTGCTTCACGATTATTATAACGCTCTGCGTAATCAATAACTGTGGACTTAAACTCAAAAGTAAAACTTCGCCTTTTTTCCCCTTTATGGGATATAGATTGTTTGTGCACTTCTTCATTTGGCATTTTTTCTGCTCCGTCACCACACAACTCTGATGAAATAAACTATGAAGACAAAATCTGTCCGTGTATGAGACAAGCTGCAGCTGGCTTTGTTCACACCTTATGATGAAAATTTATCACACCTTCATTCCTTTAAAATTGAATAACCAATTAAAGAAGTTTCAGAGTTCAAAGAACGGTTTTCCTTTCGGTTTTCATTTCATGCACATCATTCTTAATTAAATCACGTTTTCCGAAGCGCTTTCACTCAAATAAACTCATATAAACTGTTTGTTATTGCTTTTTTAGTCAGTTTTCTAATAAACGCCGCTTTCTAAGGTGCGGCGTTTATTAGAGGGCGGCGTTCTTTAGAGGGCGGCGTTTATTACGAATGTTGAAATACAGGTGCGGCGTTTGTTAGAGGGCGGCGTTTATCAGAGGGCGGCGTTTATTAGAGGAAATACGGTAGGGTTAAAAGTCTACTGTTTGTATTGCACTGTCCATTTCACAAACAATTGAAATTGGCATTTCGAATGTTTTCATTCAGTATATAATTCGAATGTTAACAATTCTATTTTGCGTAGAAGAAAAAAAGAATGTTTTGAGTTCTTCTGCAGTCTCCTTGGTGGCAGTCATGGCTTCAAAAAGAGATTTACGATCTTTCTTTAACAAAATAGATTCGGATAACACTAATAAAGAAACATCGTCAAGTAGCCTAAAAGCCTCACTTCTTATCCACTCTGCTTCAAACATCACAGGTGAAGCGGATTTCCAGTATGTTTGACAGGAAATCAAGAAACAAGTTGCTAAACCCGCTATAAAATACGATAATGTTCCATCAAAAATAAAGCAAGAGATTGGAAGTTATGCCTTAATCCATGGTACTAAAGCAGCCATTGATCGTTTTTCAAAAGTGTATTCAAAATATTCACTCAAGAGAACTAATGGTTAATGGATGGAAAGAAAAAAGCAAGAAGAAAAATGATCTTCACTCTTCAAGACCAAAACTTGTGAACGATGAAATGTTGGAAGAAATCAATATGTTATCATAGGATCACGTCTAGCCGTTACAGTAATTTCAAAAATTTTGAGAGAATTTGGTGGAATGGATTGGGTGAAAGGAAAAGGGACAACTGAAAAAGTCGAGCCTTGTCCCAAATTTCTAGAAGAGGAAAAATTCACGTTTCAACGTGCAATTTCAACGATTGTTTCAGATCATGATATCCCGCTAGAGCTTGTGCTTAACCTGGATCAAACTCCACTCCCTTATGTTTCACTCGGGAAATATACATTTGACTTGAAAGGTTCAAAATCAGTTTCAATCAAGGGTGTCGAAGATAAACGACAGATAACTGCAACGTTTACAGTTACTGCATCAGGTTCATTTTTACCTATCCAACTTATGTATAGTGAAACAACTAAGCGTAGTCTACCCAAGCACGATTTCCCTAGTTGCTTTGATGTAACCTTTACTCCAAATCATTGATCCAATTATGAAAAATGCGTCAACTTGTTCGAGAAAATCATCTTCCCCTACCTTAAAGCCGAGAAAGAAGAGTTTGGTTACCCAAAGGGGCAGTACTCATTGATTGTGATGGACACCTTCACAATCAAGGTCAAGATAACGCTGATATTAAAGAATTGTGTTTGAAAAATGATTTCGAGTTGGTTATTATTCCGCATAACTTAACCAACAAGTTCGAGCTCCTTGATACTTCTATCAATCAACAAGCAAAGAAGTTCATCTCTCATAAATTCAACACATGGTACGCAGATCGTGTTAGCGAGCAGTTAAAAAGAGGTGTAGCTCCTGGTGATGTGAAAGTATCAATGAAAATGTCCGACTTGAAATCTTTGCATGCGCGTTGGATAGTTGATAAACCTAAAGCAGGAACAGAAAGAATCGATTCTGAATGGATTTGACAAAACTGGCATAATCAAGTCAGCTAATGAAATATTCGTGAGGATTGAAAGCCCTTTCGCTGAGAAACGAGTAAATGAAATGTCAATGTAGATTTGCACAGTTTTTATTTACTGAAGAAAACACTTAAAAAATTCTTAATTTTACGCGTTTTTATTCTTCTGTATTTTTTTACCTCGATTTAATCAAATCTATAGTTGAATACATAAACTAAGGGTATTTTTAAGTTAAAAATACTGGTTTATTAAAAAAAATGTCGGTAGGAATATTCGTCATTAAAAATTAATTGTCGGTAAAAAAATTCGTCGGCAAAAAAAATGGTCGGTGAAAAAATTTCGTCGGTACAAAAATTCGTTACCAACAGAAAAATTCGTCATTTTTTGCCGACTTATTTTTTACCGATAGGTATAACCGTTTGACTGCGAATAAATAAATAGTCTGCGGTCCAGGTAAAATAGTCTGCGATCCAAGTAAATTCGATTCCTTTAATGTCATATAGGAGGCGTGATTGACAGTATCAAATGCCTTGGTTAATCAATATGGCTCCGACTGGTTTCTTTTGTCCACATTTTAATGTATGAGGTTATCCTTTTACCCTTTTCGATCCGTGGAGTGTTTATGTCAAATACGGTGAATAGCATGTAAACGTAATAAAAACAAGAAATAAAATGAATTAAATAAAACGTAAATAAGTTAAATGAAAGGAAAGTTTGGGATGTAATATAGACATGAGCATTTCTCACATTTCCACTTCTTAATCTTGTGATATGTTTTATGAAGTAAATACCTTGTTTTAGAATCCTTATCTCCAGGAATCATAAAGTGAAACTTTTCTTGATTTAAAAACATTTTTGTTATTTTTGACAGAAAAATGACACAGACTGGCTATTGGAACCGTGTTCGCGCCTCTCGGCTCTTGTTCTTGCTTTAAAACCATAGTCAATTCTCCACAACCCACTTCGACACATTAGAAAAATCAAGAACTCCCATGTTCGAGTAAAATGTTCGAGTACTATTTTAAGGCAACGAAACCCAACTAAAAGGACGACGATTTTTGTTCGAGATAACGGATGTTCGAGAAAGGGCATGTTCAATATAGCGAGAGTTGAGTGTCGAGTTACACTCTATAATTATAGAGAAGCTACCGTGTAACTTATATAAGGAAGTAATAACGCAGAATCCAAGGAAAACTAAATTGAGCAAGTAACAGGAGTTTTGAGTCCTTGGTCGTCTTACCCATATCAGTTGGTTCTTCCCGCCCGCCACCCGTCAACTTGTTACAACTGGGGGAAGTTGACTTACCGAAAGAGATACGTATTTCTCTTACCTTGCCCGAAGGCCAGTGTGCTGTCACGATGGCTCCAAATGGGCGGAAACACCGCTTTGAAATAGCAAGAGTGAAGAATCGGGTTACGACATGACTTATGACTTGAACACTTGAGTCTCAGCGTCGCACTCGAAGGTACTACCCACTACACACCAACGCCGGTAACAGTTCGAGAATTCAGTGTTCGAATTAAGCGGGCGGCGGCTGTTTTATGTAAAATAATTTTCTAGTGTTACCCTGTTTGGATTTTTAGGACAACAATCCCCGATAATTAATTTAGAAGAATTATATGAACAATGACACAAAATTCATGGTACTTGAGCGGTAGGACTTATTTCTAAACTTCGGGTATATGGAGGCTGCTTATTTCGGAAAGCATTGTGGTAGTAGCTTCTATGCATTTTATTGATTTCACAGCGTTATTACCAAGCAAAAGTCCCCTATTATTCCAATTCCCCAGAAGAAGAATTAAAAGGAATCAAGACTATAAAAACGAGGCCATACTTGTTGACTAGGCCAAGGGATCGGCCAATTGCCCGCAAAAAGCGCCGAATTTGTATATAGCCCACATAAAGTCAGCCGATGATAATTTTGATCAAAGTTCGAGATCTCAGGGTTTTGCTGCAGCAGTCCAAGGAATACTCTTTCTAGGCAAAAGATGTCGAACAATATAAACTTCACGAGGATTTCACAATCAACGGGGATTGCACATCCATATCAGAAAACATACATTCAATTGACATAGGGGAATGGAAACTAGTTTTGCACCACTAAGCGGCCGAAGACTTTTATTCACGGAATTATTTTCAAAAATAGTCAAACAAGTGAAGTACTTCAAGATTCCCAAACGGGCGACGAGGAAAGAAATTAAACATTTTTTAATTATTTTCTGAGATGCGTTATTGCATAACAATCCCCTAAGTTATTATATGTACATTTTCAGTAAATTTGAACTGCATTACAGAATACAAAAAAACATAAAACAGTAGGACTGAAGGGAAGGTGGTATTCTTAGAAATTAATCGTCAAAAAAATCAATCGAGATGACGAGTTATGCAGCGATGCTATGTTAACATTTGCTACCATGATGGACTTGGTAGTGTTTAATCTTGTTGTGCTTTGTTTAAAAGCATTTTCTGTGGACGATCGATGGACCGGATTCATCGTATTCTTGTTTTGAGATCCACATCTGTTGGAAGGTGGAGAGCGAGGCCAAGATGGATCCTCCAATCCAGACGGAGTATTTTCGCTCTGGTGGAGCAATAATCTTGATCTTCATGGTTGGTGGAGCGAGGGCAGAGATTTCTTTCTGCATACGATCAGCAATACCAGGGAACATAGTCGTACCACCAGACAAGACTGTGTTGGCGTACAAATCTTTACGGATGTCGACATCACATTTCATGATGGAGTTGTAGGTGGTTTCGTGGATACCAGCAGATTCCATACCAATGAAGGCGGGTTGGAAAAGGGTTTCCGGGCATCGGAATCTTTCGTTGCCAATGGTGATGACTTGTCCATCAGGTAATTCGTAAGATTTTTCTAAGCTTGAGCTGCTGGCAGCGGTCTGCATTTCTTGTTCGAAGTCAAGAGCAACATAGCAGAGCTTTTCTTTGATGTCACGAACGATTTCACGTTCAGCAGTAGTGGTGAAGGAGTAGCCACGTTCGGTTAAGATTTTCATCAAGTAATCAGTCAAGTCACGCCCAGCCAAATCCAAACGGATGATGGCGTGGGGAAGGGCGTAACCTTCGTAAATTGGGACAGTGTGAGAAACACCATCTCCAGAATCAAGGACGATACCAGTGGTACGACCAGATGCATACAATGAGAGGACGGCTTGGATAGCGACGTACATAGCAGGTGAGTTAAAAGTTTCGAACATGATCTGAAAAAATTTAAAAAATTTAGAAATTAGAAATTCAGAAGTGAGCAGTAACCTTATAAGAGTTCAAATTTGAATTTTTTAATTTCAGAATAGCGAGTTAATTTAGATATACTTACTTGTGTCATTTTTTCTCTGTTGGCTTTTGGATTCAAAGGAGCTTCGGTAAGTAAAACTGGATGTTCTTCTGGTGCGACACGAAGTTCATTGTAGAAAGTGTGATGCCAGATCTAGAGGTATAATACATAAAAATAAAGGATTTAGTACATTTGAGGAGAATTCAGAAAATTCTGATATGTTCAAGAATTCACCCCCACACCCCCAACACCAAGCATCGTGAAAATAAAACAAGGACGCTAAATACACACCTTCTCCATATCATCCCAGTTGGTGACGATACCGTGTTCAATAGGGTATTTCAAGGTGAGGATACCACGTTTGCTTTGAGCTTCATCTCCAACATAGGAATCTTTTTGTCCCATACCAACCATGACTCCCTGATGACGGGGACGTCCAACGATTGAGGGGAAGACAGCTCTTGGAGCATCATCTCCAGCGAATCCAGCTTTGCACATACCAGATCCATTATCAACAACTAAAGCGGCAACATCATCATCGGCCATTGTGACTTAAAATTTGGTTAAGTTAAGAAAGTAGATTTACGTCTTGTCCTTGCAGCTTCTGAGTTCGTATGAACACTAGCGAGGGCGTTCATAATCAGGCAGAGTTTTTAATAACATTCACAGAAGCAAGCTTTTTTACCATATAAGGTAAAAAAACTTTCTTCGTGCAGTTTTATTGTTCGAAATAATCGTTAAATATGTAAACCAAAACAAAAGCTTAAAGTTGTCTATTCATGATAAAAAGGAAAAAGGGAATCCGGGGGAAGTATAATAATTTATAAAACAAAAACATGAATATACATTACTTTTTTGGATATTAAAACTTCCAGAGTGATTCAAGATAGTTTACTTAATCCTCATTACTTTTCAAGCTTTTTATCGTAAAATTAAACTATATATTTTTACATGTATCTAAAACATTTTTTGACCCCCAGTTTGGCAGAAAATAAGTTAGGTGAACCAATCTAACGTTTTGAGGTGGTTTTTATTTGGAGAATATAACACATAACATAATTTCTGTTTAAAATTCTTGAACAGGACTTTTATTATGTTTAAAAACCTCAAATACTAAATTTCTGATGTACAGATAGAATAAATGATCAAAATTATCTTTTAAAATTAAAGAAAAAGACAATTTTGTTAATACATTTTCACTTCGTGGGGAAACCATTTTAAGTTATCATAAAATCACTCGATCGTGTTATTGTGGGGAATCATTGCAAGGGAATCTCCAATGGAAAGTAGGATGGGTCACATTGAGTGGTTTTATTTGTAAAAAACAATAATATTATTTCGTTCGTAACTATTGTGTTTATCAGCAATTTAGGAAAAATAAACTGGTTTGATATTCGATGTTTTTGTTTCATTTTTTTGAGAAAAAAACTTGTACTTAATTGGAAAAGAATATTTTTGGCGGGTGGAAGGATTACCTGTGAGTGAACAATAATATCGACAAATTTGACGTTTTGTTTTGTTGTGAAAACAGGATAATGATACCATGATAATGAGAAGAATTGAGAGGGTTTTATTTTTCACACAGCGCATCTCTTGTCTGTTGTGGTGGGAAATGAAAAAAACAATATTTAAATATAAAAGATATATTTAAAAGTATTCAAAGAGGACGTTGATGTCCATTTCCATAAGTTTAACTTCTCTTGTGATAACTCCGATAAAAGTGTTTTTGAAAGAAACGAGGCATAATATCTGACCCGTACCCACCTCACTTATCCAAACAAATTTTAAACACCACGAAGTTAGTACGCGTGGTTATTAGATGAAAACTTTCGGATTTTATTACTATATAAGGTTTGTTTTACACGACATGGGGGTGTGTCCACAGAGGAGGCTGGAAAAGCTAGAAATTAGGCTGTTTTTTGAAAATAGGCTGGGAAAGCTGAAAAATGTTTTAGGCATTTAAAGTTTTATCAACTATTTATAATAAGTGTTTATAGTTATTTTAGTATATCAGTTTTATTTTCCCAAAGTATTTTCACAGTGTTTTGACTCTCCTTGTACTTCTTACTGCTTATAATATATTCTATAGTTGTGAAGTGAAGTGAAACTAACATATATTTCTTTAAAAACAATACTTTGATTTACAACTGAAGAAAGTTGAAATAAATATTACCATCATAGAATAACAGCTTTGCGTAATAAATAACATAATAGATAGATTATATATAGGTATAATCACTAGCACACAGGGAGATGGTAGGAGATAAAAGCAGTGATTAGTTTATTGTTAGCGTATATTTTTGAGTTGGGGAGATGCCACAGCAAAAACCTAATAAATGTACCACCCACCATATTGACGAACAAGAAAGAGAATAATGAGATAAAATAGGTCGAGGGGAGAAACTCAAAATCTTAACAAGATGAAAGGACAAAAAACACACACACAAACAAAAAGTGCCTATTTTGTTATTTATAGGAGGGCATTTCGAGTATTATAAGAAGATAATAAGGATTAAACAGTACGTTTAAGTACTACAAATATACTACAACAATGAAAAAATGAGTTTCACCATTTTAAAATGGTTGATTAAAGGCTTCCTTTACTTACCAGACCCGGACCCGTCCGTGGGACCCACGAAAACGGGGACCCGTGTATTAGATAACGAGGGCCATTCGTTCTTTCAATCTAGTGCGTGATAAAACTAATGCCGGTTTTTCAATAGACGGAGTATTCAGCGAGGAGCGGCTATTGTTTTCTCCACGTGATTACTAATTGAACCATTTGATTGGCTTGTGGAGTATTCCACAGCGGAAAAGTTGAACTTGATCCGACTTTTAGGGGAATTTATTAAAAAATAAAAGCCGCGCGCTAGACACTGCAAGCGGAATATTCCGCCTAGTGAAAAACCGGCTAAAGACCAAAGCTGTACCATAGGAAGTAGGAAAAGAAATATTTACAGAAAAGATCCGATAAGTGAAAATTGGAATTCTTTTCGAATACAAATAAATATAAATGTATTTAAGGGTGTTATCCGAGAAACAAAAAGTAGTTTCGTGTTACCTGGATATCAAGAAAGTTCGTGACAAATAGATCATTTTGAAAAATGGTGAAGCCAAATTTCTCGGAAAAGGGTCGAAAGGAAAAGATGAAGTGTTTAGTGAAAAATGACAAGCTATAACTACTGCTTATTTCATATTTTCAACGATATGAAATGGATAAATATTTTCAACGATATGAAATGGATAAATATTGACGTTTTTGTCAGAAACTAAATTCTAGGATGTCCATCCGAAAAGTGGACAGCATTCTAGCGAGAGCATGTCGTATATGTAACATCCTGTGGCACAGATATTCATAGGCACCATTGTAAGCTTCTTCTGAAGGAGGTCTACAAAACCAAAACGGGTATGAACCCATCCTTCATGTCCAATGTCTTTAGAATTAGGGCTTATATAGGCGCCTTCGAAATCGAGTACTCTCAACCGGATGTCTTTATATCTTTATGACAATTACTTCCTACGGAAGTCCGTGAAACAGAAACCGTTGCAGATTTTGCGACTCGTTTGACGATCCATCCGAACCTAGGGTGTAAGTGGCGAACCTGTGCTGTTTTTTTATTTCCAATTATTGGGTATATTTTAGTTTTTATACATTTTTGAATCTTTTAGTTGCAGTTTGATTTTGAAAGTCGATTTCAATTGGTCTTGACTAACCACTTTCTCTTATGGAATCGTGATCTCAATTCATGACTCCACTAGAGAGATGGTATTTTAAAGCGTTTTTATATATAATAATATAGTATTTTATTTTTTCTCCACATTATGGATTATCGGCTATAAATAAAGAATACAAAATACAATTCAAACAAACAAACAAACAAACAAACTGGTTTATTTTTATAGCTTCGCTGAATTATCGTTGCGATGTTTTAAAAAAAACAGAATTTTCTCCAGGGTAGTGCAGCCACACCCAACGCACCCCCTTAGTTATGCCGCTGGGTTGATGTTAAAACAAATATTGTCGGCAATCTGGGTAAAAAGATTATTAACCAATCGAGCAAGATTTTATTGGTACATAGCATCTGTAATTGTGTCTGAAAAAGATATTTTTCGTCATCATTTGGGGGAGCACGGGTAGGAGTGGGCGTGCGGTAACAATATGGGAAAGTGAATCCGTCAGAAGTTTTTACACGCTATACTAGTAAGTGATTCTATCTGTTTCCGGTAAGTCGGATTTCCACTGGGCGAATAGTAAATAATCATGATTGGTGCATATAATTTCCGGACGAAATTATTTAAGCAATCAAGATGAGAGTTTTATACGAAAACATTCGTGCGAAATATTCGATTTCCTCTATAAGTGTCCTTTCGTTCAGAACGTTCGCCTTTATAAACTTATTTATTTACAGCACTTATCTATCATACAGAGTGCTTTTGATAAGAAAGGTATTGCTCTATGCTGTGTCTTACTTTCTGGGGATTTCATTTCTTTTGAGAAAGGAACTGTATCTGCAACTTTGGAGGGGATTTGATGATGGGACGAAATAAGCAGATAGAAGACTAAAACTAAAAAAGTTTTTTATTCAAATTCAATCCACAAAACAAAATTTTCCAAAGAAAATATTATGTAGGTAGCAGAAAACAATAATAAATGGAAACCAGGAAAGGAATTGAAAATAGCTATAACACGTAATAAATACGAACCCAAAAACACAAAACTGATAAGCGAACTTCATAAACATTTAATGAAAACATCCCAACGCCAGTTAAGGCCGATCTACACTTACTTATTTCCGCCAGCACGTTCGAACCAACAATACTTAGCTATGTGCGTGCACGAACAGAAATTAACATGCCTGCGTACGTTGCGTTGTTGTTTGGTAGTTATGTATGAACGATATGTTTTTAAAGCAAGTGTACTACACGCATGCGTAAAGAGCTGTCTTACGTCCATCTGCAAAAATATTCAGTAGTGGAGAACGGCCTTTAGCAGTTTGTAGAGTACACGATGTTTAGATGATTCTATAAAGTAGAGATTTTCACGCACAGGAAATCTGTAATGCTATTTTGGAAGGAAATTTCCGGGGTTTTTTTGGGGTTTTTTGAAGATCGAGTTCGTTAAGAAGTTTAAAGTTGTTTAAGTTTTTAAAAAAACCTATAGAACGACAAGAATAATAATAATAAAAAAACATATCGGGGTAGAGGTAAAACTCTCCGTTATCTACAAACCGATAACTATTCGCAATTTTATGGAACTCTCTACTCTATCAGGAATCCTTTATAAGAAGTACCGAAACATTCTAGTTCATCTGTCTGCTGTAAATTGTTAACATCGAATGTAGTATAGGATGAAGACGAATCTTTCCTCGCTTTGTTATATCACATTCCAAATTTTTCTCAAATCTCTTTTCCCTCAAATCTCTTTTTATCGGGTTTTCCATATATCAACCACACCCCTTAACTTGAATCATGAGAATCGTATGCACTAAATAGATTCTTCGATTGCAGAATGATGAGTGAATAATTTTCCGTACAATAGATTTATTCGGTTTGTTCTTTCTTATGGCGAACATTTAAAACCTTTCCAATCGCTATAGTTCGACCTACAAACAAAATATATGATCAGTGACGTAGCTTCATCAGTACCACCGTCTCACCTTACAAGAATTATAAGTTACCTTCATCTCGTAGTGTGAACCGGCCCATGGGAGCAAAATCAGCAAAATTTTCCATACAGATAAGATTGGCTGTTTTAAATCGTGCGATAGCTACAGTATCTTGTTTGATAAATCTAAATTAGAAGTAATAGAAATACCGTTATCAACCCACATCACGTTTTAGTCATTTCTGAGAAGGAGGGCTTTAATTCAACTTTATTGGCTTAAACTTCATTCAAGATAAACTTCCGAAAACTCCTCGAATAGCAATCTCTATCTTCATCAAGAGATCAAATGATTCAGCTACACAATCGTCATCACAATGCAACCATTCATCTTTCGAAACTCCTCAAAGTATGATGTCTCATCTCCATAAAAGATCGTCATCTCTTGCGATGCCCTCAAAAATATGTATATTTTCCTTTTCTCCAAAATAACCTGATTTTTTGTTCTTATGTTACTTTTGGTAGAAGACGGGCCTGAGCGACAAAAATATCTGTTAAATTTTAGGTCCCATGTTGAGACAATCTGTAAAACTGCATCAAAAAATAAAGGCCCTATTTCGCATCAGACCATATTTAAACACGCGCACCGCAATGCGACTTTGCAATGCATATTCGATCTACGTTCAATTATTGTCCGTTAATTTAGATGTTTGGCTGAAAGGCAAACGAAGGTCTATATAACACACAGGAGAGCAGTTTAAAACACACAGGAGAGCAGTTTAAAACACACAGGAGAGCAGTTTAAGTTTAAGTTAAACGAACCTAGGGCGTTGTTTACTCTTCTCACCAGTTTTTCGATCAACAGTATGGATTAAACCCTAACAACAACAAAATCAAACAATTTGATAATGAATACAAAATGATAACAAACAGGGTGCGCACGTGAAAACGCCATATGTACGTAACTATACGAATTAACAAAAGAAGCAATATAAAAGCTAAACATCATTGTAAACCTACCACCAAGGAAACCTCCTCCACAGCATTATGTATATGAAGTACGCATCTATAGCCAGCACATATAATGGATTTGTGTTCTAATATAACGATTTGAGCATCAAAAATTTGGCCTGTGTTACATAGGGCCTCTGGATCACATAATATAAATCCAGGAAGTACTTCATCTTCTTCAACACCAGATAACTTTAGTTTAACATTTTCACCAGCACGACAAACAGTTTTTTCATTTTCATCAGAACCAAGTATTCCCACCACTTTTACAGTTTGTTTATTCGGCATGAGTGTGTATGAATCACCCTTTTTTACTGTTCCAGACTCAACTTTAGCAATTACCATCGTTCCCATGTCTTTGTATCGGTCACTGACTAATATCTTGACTGGTTTATCAAAGGGCCACTGAAAGTCTGGAAGTTTATCTAAGAATTCGAGAAATGATCCACCTTTGTACCAAGAGCAAATTGCTGGATCCACTTTGCTTTTCAAATTTGCTCCCGTAAAACCAGAACATGGCATAAATGTCATTTCTATAAGAAAAATACAGAAGATAGCGTTTCCTTCCAACCAACTCTTCTATAACTCTTCTATACGGAAATTTGGATAGATAATAGAGTAACAAATTCTTCTTTCATCACCTGAAAGTTTAAAGCCAGTTTTTTTAAGATAAGGAGTTAACTTGTTGACTATTTCTTGATACCTAAGGAAAACCCAACTTCATATTACTTACATAATAATGAGCAGTGCTACATGCAGTTTTATATAACAAAGTAATGGAGATTTGTAGCATGAGTTATATGAAATAAAACATAAATTACAAAATACGATTAAGATGTTCAACATTACCTCTCCTCATTCCATTCAACAGTTGGATCATCCATTTTATTGACAAGAATAATCAAACATCTAACACCGGCAGTTTTTGCCAACATAGCATGTTCTCTAGAAGAATTTACAGAAAATGTGACATGTTCTCTAGGAGAATTATAACAATTAATTTGGAAAACAAGAGAGTGCATTATTATCAAAATTTGTACCTAGTCTGACCACCTCTTTCAAAACCAGTCTCAAATTCACCTTTTCTTGCGGAGATTACCTAAAATCATGGAAAATCATCAAATTTAACAACTATATACATTATTTCATGAAATGAATGCAGACATTATAACACGTATTAGATTAAGCATATATTATTTACCAGGGATGGCAATGTAAGTTTTTAAAGTGTGTACTAATCAACGAGGATCGACAAATTCTAAATATATGTTATTTAGGACTTTTACATCTAGTAGACGTATTGTTTATAATTCAAAGCTTATGTATGGTATGAAAGGATTCATCTTTCCAGGCAACATAAACTGCATCAAACAATTAAAATAAAGAGTCCCATAACATATGAAGAATTTATAAAAACCATACATTATCAATACAAATGACAAATTAACGAAGTGTTAATGTCTGACATTGTGATTTAAATTAAAAAGGAAATTAACCTGAAAAACGATTTGACTTTTGGTTAAAGTGATAGGCACAAAATAATTTTAAATAAACTAATAAAAACATGATGAAGTGAAACTTACAAGAACAGCAACATCAGCTTGTGCAGCACCACCAATCATATTAGGAACAAAACTTTTATGGCCTGGTGCATCCAGGAGCACAAAGTGCTTTGATTCTGTTTCAAAAGATGCTCTGCCACATTCTACAGTTTTACCCTAAAATTTATTTATAATAATGAAAAGTAATAATAATATAATTTCTACAGTATCAGATGAAAACATCGGTCATTTTTATTACCTTATCTCTCTCCTCTAAATTAGTATCTAATGCCCACGATAAGTACCTAGAAGGAATTGTTAGAAGTTAGAAATTGTCTGAACATGTTTCACAATGCCTTACTCTAACCAAGCAGAATTTGAATAAATAAAAGTTGTACTGTCAAATTCGTTAGGCCATCTTGAAGTAATGGTTTGTTTGCCGTAGCCAGAACACAACTTTTTTTTGGTAAAATCATGGAGAATCATGTGTGTGTGTGTATTTAGAAAGTAGATTTTTACAAAGGGAGTTTTTTTGTTTGTTTTTTAAATTATTATCATCATTCCATCGGCAATGCATACCCCAGATTTTAAGGCACGAACTAGCATCTACCAATTTATTTGATAGTATAAGCACATTCAGTCATCATTATCATCAATCATCTTTCATATCATGAACTAATCATTACAGTGTACATTATACGCATTTCATTGCATACATTCAGTGCCAGGGTTTGAACCACCATCAGTTATCACCCTAGTATTACAACCACAGTGTCTTATCAAGTGAGGGAGTGTCTGTTACAGTATGCTGTAAATAAGCTCCTACCATGTTTCTCTATTTTTTTCTTTGGCTTCTCGTTCATATTTTTCTAAAGTCCTTTTGTCAACTTGACCAGTAAGAAAGCTAAGAAAAAGAATCAATTTCAGAAATAAACATCCCCATTATCACTATGTTTGAGGGAGACATGTTTACTTAAAGGAGATAAGACACAGCAATCACATAGTTTTGTTAACATTTTTAATATCCCTCGTTTCTGCGCCACAAGTTGTGTCGATCATGTGATTTAAGGCATAACCCCTTTAAATGTTTAATTTGCACTTAGAATGCAAATTCAAAAGTTGAAAAAGGGAACATAAATATAAAAGAAGAATTCCTGTGGTCTTTTCTTTTTGACTTTCTTTCAATTCCAAAATAGAGAATTGAACAAAACGCAACAAAATGCTCAAAGATATCAATATAAATGGTAAGCTTAACTTTTTGAGGGACAAATTGTTAATCAGATTTTGTATTTTCTTTCCCTTGTAAATTAGTAAACTACGGCATATAAATATTGATTAATTTATTGTTTGATAATTTGAACAATGATAAACAACTACTTACAGGAGCTGACCTCCAATAGTAGATTTTCCAGCATCTAAAATGAGGGGGGAAATGTAGAAGGAAAAGTAAAGATGTAAAGACAAAATTACCTTTTATACCTTTTATAAATTAACGTAATGATAGCAATAGAAATTAAATTAAATTAAGCCAGAATGCAGCGTACATACCAACATGTCCGATAAAGATAATATTTATATTTTCTTTTGCATCCTCTGGTTCAGGAGTTGGTGGTTTTGATTCTTTTTTTGGTTTAATTGTAGGTGTTCCACTTCTTTCTATGACATGAAATAATGCTTTTTAAAAAACTTGCATGACAATATGGACCACATCACCACAGATGTTTTAACAACGGCTTGGAAGGTTGAACAATTACATAATTAAATTTTATGTAAGTATTTCACCTGTATTATTTTGTTGCACTTCATTGGTGGATTTGAGTTCTTCTTCAATTTCTGTATTCACTGTTTCTTCTTCGTCAACATTGTCTTCCCAGTTATCAGAAGGTTCTAAAAAATTAATTAATAAGAACCATTTAAGTTGTGAAATAAATATTACCATTCCAACTCGTAGCTCTCTTTTGTTATTTATACAGACACGTTAAATAGTTAAACAAGGTTAACCTGTCCCATTTGGAGCTTCTTCATTCGAAACCACTGGTTGTTGAGGTGGTGCAGGTTTTGATTCTGTTGATATAGTGGGACCACCAAATGATGGAACGAATTCCTTAGCATGAACATTTGGAACAAATGGTTTTGCATCAACACTGAGGTCTGATAATCCAGAATTGACAGGGTCCATGGTGTCTAGTGTCTAGTCTAGTTTTTATGTAATACTTGTAATTGGTAATAATTGTTTATCTAATTGTAGTAACAAAAACATGAAAACAATGAAATAAGTTCCAGTGACATATAAAAAAATAATAATGACGTCAGGATTCACTTAGTTTGTAAAACTTCAAAACCTTATATCTTTCAGTAGGTAATCATATTTTTCAAAGAAGAATCGATTTATGCAAAGAAAATGGTGGTGAATTTGTGGAGTTAATTCTCCTTTAAGTTTTATCAGTATAAGCCTTGTGCACTTCGGCTAGAATTTCATTTCCCTTGCGAACCTAGTGGCCTTCTAGCTCGCCGCTGCACAATGATAATTCAGGCACTATTGTGTTAATGACTTTTAATATTTGTTGAGTCGATTAGTCACACAATAACGTAATCTATTTTTACGACCTCCATTCAAAGTAGCATGTAAATGATTGATAATTTCTTCTTTCTTCATTTTCAAACCGTTAGTGAAAAAACACAACAGTGTATACTTTTCTTTTCACATGAAGTTTATTAACTCCAAAAATAAAAAAATCTATGGTTGCAAATTTCCCCTAACGCTATGGTTCTATGCGGTTGCAATAGTGGATCACCACTATTCAATCCGTAACTTCTAAATTGGACAGAACAATAGTTATTGAGGCAAACTTTTATTTATAATCACTGTTATCTTAGATTATGATTCTGGTCAAGTGGTCCAAACTGCTTATGCTAAAATAGATTTTTTATACTAAGGCTGAGGGAACTCACATAATAACATGAAAAAAAAAACATTATTTTGGAAAATTTCATTATTTCCCCCCAAAAATTTAGTTTTATAATCACAATATCACCAAAAAAACAACAATTAATAAACTTCATGTGAAAAGAAAACAACAAGATGGAAAAAAGTCGAGACAAAAAAGACAAAAAAGAGTCCATAAATCTCTGGCGCAATTTAGAGTTGGAAATATCTCCAGCGCATTCACCGGAATGAATATTTATAGGCAATGTGCCATCATTGATAGCTTGGATACCATGCCAAAATCTTTAGCGACAAATTTTCTGATTGAATCTTCAAAATGTTTATGGTCACCAACAAAAATTGACAACTCTAACACCACTTATTTGTGATACCCGCTTCATGTATTTTATTGATATTTCTGATTTTTCTGCACATTTTTTCATGTCAAATGCTCAAAGGTGCAATTAGTTAACCAGGTCATATAGAGAGTACTATATGAGTAATTCGGATTGCTGGGTAACATAATGAATAATGAGAAATAAAGATTTTCCGCATGCATCATTTTGTTTTTAGGAAATGACGGTAAGGGGCCAGTCATCTATCAATTTTGCGCACAATTTCGATTTCACGATATTGTTTGCTTCATTCTTGTTGTATGTTTACGTATTGTTTTACAAAAAAGATGCAAGTTTTGGTGAACTAAAAACACTGTAGCTAGGAGTTTCTTTTGTTTAACATTAGGTAGAGTGCCTGCTCCCCTTCTATGTGTCACTTGCCGCTAACTGCAACTTAGATCATTCCTTTCGTTCATTTAAAGATAACAAATCAAACAAAACTTAATGTTATCTGAAAGTATAGACTTCAGCTATCATTATGGAAAGTTTCAGAGTGAATCAACAAATACCTACTGATTTCTAGCAAAAACTTTAACATTAAGGTCGCAATCATCAAGAAAAAATAAATAAAAATGGCGAGCCCGAAAAATAAATCGTTGAAAATACAGTGTCATAAATAGTGGAACAAATAGATTCATAGATATTCATCTGCTGTTTTGAATACAACTAACATATGAGATTTTATCCACAGAAACAGTTTTCCTGTATTTATCGTGTACGCAAGTAAATCACCAAAAGTATACAGTACGGTAATTCCGTAACCACGTGACTCTCTCCGCTATAGCAACAAAAATTGTTAGCATTGATTTCAGCTTGATTATTCATACGGTTAAATCTTTCTCACAGACATTCAATTAGCGTCAAATCCCGAGGTGATAATCACTCATTGACTCGTCATCCAAGAAAACATGAAATTAAGTTCATAAAATTAGTCCCATGTGCATGCTCATAATTAGCGTTATTTCCATCACGTGTCTGTTTTTTTTTTCGATTAAAAGTTGACTTGTCTAGACTGCATATTGTTTTATAAAAAAACTACGCTGATAAAAATATGGCTGCCTTCGATTTGTAAACAATAACGGCATGTATTTTTATAAGCTTGTGGTTGTCATTTATCTGCAGAATCAAAGGGGAAAAGCAGTTACATTGATGGAAAAGGGATTAAACTTTTTGTATGAACATCATAATCTATAAAATTTCGTTATTAACATCACTTTTGATGAACGCAAAATTAGTTAGCGGAAAGAGGAACAAGTTAGCAGAATAAGAAACATCACCCCGATGATGTTTACGATAGCAGTATTTATTACCAATCTTATTCTGTTTGTTTATTCCTGTTGATTTGAAATCTAAAATGACCAATTGTTCTGTTAAATCCAATTAGTTGTGTTTTCTCGTTCGCAAAACGTAACGAAGAATTTTGCAGCATTAAAATTAAAGTTAGCGGTAAGGAGAGCAGGCAGTTGACTTGTTTACTCTTTTACTTTTCTTTTTAAGAACAACAAAAACATTTGGATGGTACACTGCTGGACACGAAAATCTAACCGGCATAAACGTAGTTTGAACTAGAGAGAAACTAGGTAGAGAAAAAACAACAACTTTAGCTAGGTATACCAAATGTCTCTCCCGTTGTTTTTACTCGACACATGCACATAAAGCAACCACCACCACCCTAAAGATGTCCTGTAGCACAAGTGCTCCCAAATAGCGTATTGTAAATCGATTTAAGTTTCTGGAAAATATTTGTTCGTGCTTATCAGCTCACACCAATTTGTGCCATTATGTTACACACATGGAAGTCATGTAATATCCAGGTTCTAACGTACCTAACTTGAGAAGCTTCATTTTAATGTCCAGAAATCTTAGTACGTTCGGCGTTTACGTACACATAATGAATGGTGAAAAGTTGTCTCGCTCGTAATCCTTATCAGCAACTTTTGACCCAGAAAACTGTTTGGGAAGTATCTTATTGTATAAAAAAGGAAAAAATAAGAAAGAAAAAAAACGATCAAAGTCATCTTTGCTTTTGTTGTTATGATCAATCGATTTATAACAACATGGCAGTAAAATAAAATCGATAGTGGAATGATTGGAACGCAGCAGCAAGACCATTACTGTCCACTAAGGCAAGGGCGTTCAACTACAACTGTTCTTACTAATCGATCGAAATACATAACCATTATCAGAGAGGAAGATTTGTTGTTAAGAAGGAGGAGAAAAAAAGGTGAACGACAAATGCACTTCAGTTCTTTGACATTTGAAAAGAATCCATGTAATTCATCATATGAGTCAACGACAAGAGAGGTTAGTATACTTCTTTCAATGTAAAGCGGGTGATACGTGGGGGCGTGTCCGTGCTTGGGAAATGTTTGTGGAAAAACAAGTTGAATTGAAGACAAAACAATTTCGTGAAAAAAATAATCCCAATGTTGCAGAACAAAAAAGTTAAGTTATTAACTTAGAGGCTAGCTATAATACTTTTTAAACTTTTTTAACCTTTTGCGCTCCCCAATGCAATGGTTGCAGAAATTCAAGATTTTTAGTGTAAAAAGTTAATTTGGCGAAAAAAAATGTCCAATGTTACATGCCATACATGGTGGATGAGCTGTAGCTCCTAGTTACAACCAAGGCAAAAAAAGAACTTTAAAAGTCTGATAATTAGCTTTCACAAAGTCTTTTTTAATTTAACATGATATTTTTGCAACAAAGGGTGATAAAAAATGGCATCTCAGAATTGTACCTGCAAAAAGCTGATATAAAAAATGTATAATGGGATCACATGGACGATGAACTGTTATGGAGATATCATTGATTGAAGATTTTATTGACATCATGGGTTATCAAGATATTTCCCCTGAAAATTGCATTCTATTTAGAGTCAATGCAATGTGCTATCTGATACCATGCTATACCATATATAATACTAATTGCTAATATCATCACAACTCAGTTATGAACTGTCACCAGTCCTAGTCTCTTTTTTCCACATCTGACTAAAATAAAAATGAGATGCACAATGTGTATTAGTATATTTTTTCTTCCATTATAATAGTTTATTGTTGTTCTATCAACAGGCATACAGTGGAAGTCGGACTCTACCTCGAGGTGAAAGACCACCAAGATGTCCATCTCAACATAATTCACATTTTACATTGGGGGACTTTAATGTTAACTATCAGTCGTTAAAAACAGACAATACTAAACTTGTGGTATACCTATACTTATTGTTATTATAACTTTCTTATTACTTTTCTATGTGAAATCATCATCATTATAAGTTTCACCGCAATAACCTTTTTTTTTATCAGAGTGAAGGCGGGACTTCACATAGAGATAAACAAAGATGGCAAGAACAAATGTCTGGTGCAAATGTACAGTCCTCATTGGTTCATCAGAGCAAAGTAAGTTGTAATAGAATTTACCAGGCTTAATTTTTAGGCAGCTTGTTTATTTTTATCCAATTTTCATTTTATCAGTTCTACAACAGGGTTTTCTCCAGGTGTTGTGTTTTCCTTGCTTGATTAATGAAACGAAAATTATTATTATTTACACTGTCTGGCTTACTATCTGATTTATCTATTATGAAATGTTTTGGTATCATTATTCTAGTGTGCTTTCTGTTTCACATTTTACATTCCACATTTTACATTCATTCATCCATTTTGAAGAATTAAGGAATTGAAGAGAGAATTTGAATATGAAAATAAAGTGAAGATGGCAGGTCATAATCTAAAATCTAAAATGGGTATCTACCATGAATAAACAAAAATAATTTTGTATACACTTACGAACCTAAATATATGATAAGGAGGTTCAATGGAATGTAGTTGTTCACAGAACATACATATCATCAGCTAATGTAAACCTTATAGAGTATATGTTGATGTTCCATGCCACCCCCTTACCAAAGATATTGAGCTGTAACTATCTGATACCTGATATACTAATGAGTAAATATATAATTGTGCCCCAGAAGCCAATAGATGTGTGGTAATAAATAGTTCTACAAGAAAACACACCTGTTAATAAAATAAATATTTCAGTGTCAAGCCTTCAACAGGTTAATTGCAAGTATTGTATAAAAACATATGAAGTTTCGAGTTGAAAATGAAATTTGAGACAAAATCAAAGTTACACCTGAAAAATAAAAATGTAATATACTAATGGTTGATAAATTAATTGGAAACAAGAAGCCATATCAAACACTAATAATCGTTCTACGCTACAGGGATTTGAACGACTGTGCATATATAATGCAGTTCCACCGTCTAACCAAGTGAGCTTTACAATGCACATCTTCATCTTTGGTACAGGTTATTAAGAAAACCAAGTTTACAGACAATCTGTTGATTTATCACTTAAAACAAACAATCCAAACATCATAGAATATGGAAATTTTTAAAACTTCAAATACCTATACCAATGGAAACAATGAAAACATAAAACCACAAAAATGTGATTGTCAAATGCGATTCTGTTATATAGCCAAAATTGATGTCATCTAGTTTGATATCATCAAGACCAAGACAAACTCACTCACTATTGTAATTTATTAAGTTCTTCATGAACTTATTTCCCTGAAAACCTAGCATGATTCTGATTTGTTTCCATTTTTTTATTTTGTATCATTTCTTGTTTAAAAAACTTTTTTTGTATTGTTTATGTCCATATATTTTATCCAATGCAACGAGTAAGTAAAGTAACTGGGAAATTTCATTAAAGGGGAACGTGAGGTTTAGAAGCTCATTTTTTCAATTTTTTGTCCGAACACCAAAAAGATATCAAACAGCAATTTCCAATAATTTATTTTTTTAAATTTCATTGTATTTATGTAAATACTCAAGATTTACATATTTAGCACATGTGATGGAGAAAGGAGAGTTTTGTGACGTCAAAATTGCGGAATGTATATTGTGATATTAATAATTTGTAAGTATTCAAGGTTTTACAATAAAGCCGTGTATTTGCGTGCTCAAAAACAAGCGCTAAAGTAAATGAAAAAAGAATACACTATTTTAAAATATCAGATCCTAAGAAAGAGCGGAACTATGCTCTCGATAGTTACATAATTGTTGGCAATGGAAAATGGAACATAAACAACTTTGAATGAAAAGCACTTAGTGTTTTCCGGATTGCAAATGGTGTAAAAAAATTTTTTTTTCTTATTTCTTTGCAATACGTTTTTTACTTACAAATTTACAATGAGCATGATTTGTTAGCACTGATCGATTAGATTTTATTGAAGCGCGGCGTGAATAAGGCCTACTTCGCACTAGAGTGAAATAAAACAAGTGCCTTTCCTTTCCAGCTTCTCATAATAATGGGGGCATGCAGTGTATTGAAGATATGCTGTGTTGTAATGAAAAAGTTTTTGACATTAGTTTATCTTAGAACACTTTGTCGCTTGAACTAACAAATATAGATAGACCCTTATGATAACTTGGAGAATTGCTGTTGTATTTGCTGTATATATAACGAAACTAGTGCTCATATTTGGAACAAGAACTAAATACATACTTGTCATTTATTTCGAATACATTTTTGTAGTTGTGAGTACCAGATCACTATCTACTATAAAGAATTATAAGAGTTTTCGTTAAACGGAATACATGAACTTTCATTATCAGACACTTTTAACACTTTCATTTAAAGATTTGCTTTAACTGTATAATACGAATCAGAATGTGTGATTTGCTGAATAACATCCGCAATTTTGACGTCGCAGATTTTGCAACTATGCCAACAACGGGGAAGCTTTAAAGGCCCGTTTTCGGTATAAAAAACAAACAACAGATGAAATATATATTTTCAAATTAGAAAAAATAAATATATGATAAAATGTTGACCTCACGTCCCCTTGAAGGATTTCTTGTTCTGGCGATTTAAATGTTCATGCTAAAGCTCGTGACTACTTGATAGCACTAGACTGGAAGGTGTTGTACTCAGGTTGTCACACACTTTTCATCTTTAGAAATCTCAAGATATATGTCAACTAAAAAAATTATGGCCTGAAAAACCAAGATTGTACCCTTCATACAACATGCCAATAAAATTCAATATTATTACAGGTATGCAAATCTCACTCGAATCTTATTCATTAAAAGAATACAACCACGAGTTTGTTTGTGGATTAACTTGACAGTACGATATGCTTGTTTTAATTGAAACACAGTACCACTATTGGAGTACTACTATGCAAACAGTAAACAGCAGGCTTTAACCTTATCACACAATTCCATTAAAACACATGTTAAAGCAGGAATAGATTTTATTGACGTGAAGAGTGTTGTATTTTAGGTGAAAAATACTCAGAAGTTGGAAGAATTGATCATCATATGAGGACTGGTAACCGTTTGTTGCGAACAACTCGAGATCATACAACTGAACCATTTTTGGGATAGATCCAATAGATCATAATATTTAGCAATATTATGGATTAAACGAAGTAAACAATTCTTAACTAGCAGCCCTTATTTTAGTAACACGTTCGCTGTCGTCAAAAATGAGATACCTCCTCGTGGACAAGTGGCTAATATTTTTGCAAGAGCCTTTTCCCTGATTCGTTTTGACTATAGTTTAATTTTATAAGCTTTACTGCTGGCTTATGCACTTTAGTCAGGGACAAGTGACTTACATATTTCTCCGATTTAATTTTTCTCTGACTTTTTTTTACCCAGAAATACCACAGTTGACATCTCGAACATTCGATTTTTAAAGAAAATAGTTCGTTCGTTTTCGAAAACTTTTGAAGTTCGAATGGGAATGACATTCATTTCCATGTTCGTGTCTTCTAGAAAAACAAATCTACAGTCGAATACCAAGCCATTCTTAATTTCATTAATATGTATATATATATATATGACACTTTTATTTCGAAAATATATAAAAATGCTTTTTAATTAAATCTAGTCGACTCCCGATCTCTCGACAAACCGAGAGAACAGTTGGAGATGTTCAAGACACCGGGGTTTTCGATATTTCAGATTTTGTGGATTGGTTTCTCAAATTATGAGAGAAGAGATAAGAGTAATCACACCGCAAAACATCCGAAAAGACAGTTGTTGTTCATGAACATAATTTCGGATGGTTTCTACGAACTGAATTTTCTGAAAAAATTCGAGACAGCGAATGAAATGTGCTTCAGGGCCCTAAAAAGTGGTTCAATTTGTAAGACATCAGGCCGTTACTGTTGAAGGGACGGAGATTTTTGTTCGAGATAGCGTTTTTTTTTGAAAATAAAGTTTTTGAAACAAAATTTTTTGAAAGAAAATAAAGTTAAACGAAAATACAAATACATCTTATCTTCTATTAACCCCGTCTCAGTTTTGCTTCTATTGCCCTATTAAAATGGTACGACATCGAACGTGAATTAACGCAATATGTTTTATCCCTTATTACGGTAGCAGCGATAGCGAATACCGTATTAAAACACCCGTGGACTCCTCCTCCTACTACTACTACTCCGGCCGAAAAGGCATTTAGCCCACGCTTTAGACTCTGCGAAATTTCCTTTACGAAACTATATAAATTGTATGAACGAACGCAGGCTAGGAATTTTCAAAAGCTTATCAAAACATTCATGATGAAAAGCTTCATAAGAAGCAGTTCTTACTTTAACTCTATTAAACGATCTTCTTATAAGTATTCTTGTTTGATATTTGAACGTTTTTGTTTACTTTGTTTGATAAAGTTTAAAACCCAGTATTTGGATGGATTTTTCGTTTTTATTCAATATAATATTTTTTTCGATGAAGACGTTTTTATTTTTGTTTCGTTTTCTTTTGGCTCTTATACACTTTTTAAAAAAAAAAGATGTTTTAAAATAAGATAAGTATCCATGGTTACAGCTCACAAATGTATATTTCTTTTGTTTTAAGCAATGCTGTTTCTTTATTAAACCTCGTTTACACTTAATAAAGTATAAACATGTTTACACTTAATAAAGTATAAACCTTGTTTACACTTAACAAAGTTTAAAAGTAAAACTCGGATGAATGAGTTTGTATCTATTTTGTTCGAAATGGCTTCAGGGCCCTAAAAAGTGGTTCAATTTGTAAGACATCAGGCCGTTACTGTAGAAGGGACGGAGATTTTTGTTCGAGATAGCGTTTTTTTTTTGAAAATAAAGTTTTTGAAACAAAATTTTTTGAAAGAAAATAAAGTTAAACGAAAATACAAATACATCTTATCTTCTATTAACCCCGTCTCAGTTTTGCTTCTATTGCCCTATTAAAATGGTACGACATCGAACGTGAATTAACGCAATATGTTTTATCCCTTATTGTTACTTATTTACTAAATATCTTATGAGAAATTAAATTTCCAACTGGTGTGAACATAATTTAATTTTTGTCATTCCTCAGACCCACCATTGCAGAACAACAATCAGATGTAATGAGGCTCGTGCATGCTCAAATGGGATGAAAATTAAAAATAATACTGTAAGGAAATAAACACTCATCTCTTGAATCCATGGTATCACTTGATACAAACAAAAAGTAAAACAATGGTATCGTTCGAAACTCATTCATACGAATGATTAAAAATGTATCACAGACAGATCATCGTATCAAGAAAGACAGGAAAATCTCATGCATCTTACACCTCCGAAGGAACAAGTTTTGTAACGATGTACACTCTCCATCATACTATTACGAGTAATAGTTTGAAATGGTTGGAGATATGTCCTTTGCTGTTGTAATAGATGGAGGACCAATGTTTTTTAAAATGGCGGTCGTGGTGGCCGACTCCATGGACCAGGTGGACCGCTGGGTGGAACACTGGGTGGTCTTGGCGGAATATTTAAAGGTTGTGCCATTAATGGTTGTGGTTGGCCAGGTGGAATGGACTGTTGCGGAAACCCATTCATTTGTTGATTAATATGGGGAGGCGGCGCAGTGTTTGGTGGTCTCATGGGCGGCAGACCGGGTGGAGGTACAGGTGGTAAACCAGGTGGTCCAGGTGGCGCCATACCTAAAAGAACATGTGCATAAGTAACACTAACAATCGTCCATATGGTATGGTTTCAAAAATAAGAAAAGTATTGTGACCTGGCTGCATTCCGCCCATCATTCCAGGTGGGGGCATACCAGATGGCGGAGCAACAGGCGGTGGGACGTTGGGCGGGGCCATCATCATGCTTCCATTAGCTGCATGAATAGGATTCATACCAAGTGGAGGCGGTTGCGATGTATTTGGAAGTTTGATTTGATATTTAACAATTCGGGCTTTCAATTCCTCCTACAACAAGGACATTTTAATGAAATTATGCTTCTCCTACAACAAGGACATTTTAATGAAATTATGCTTCCTCCTACAACAAGGACATTTTAATGAAATTATGCTCCTCCTACAACAAGGACATTTTAATGAAATTATGCTTCTTCCTACAACAAGGACATTTTAATGAAATTATGCTCCTCCTACAACAAGGACATTTTAATGAAATTATGCTCCTCCTACAACAAGGACATTTTAATGAAATTATGCTTCTTCCTACAACAAGGACATTTTAATGAAATTATGCTCCTCCTACAACAAGGACATTTTAATGAAATTATGCTTCTTCGAAACGACCAGTTAAAAAAGTAGTTACATAAAGAGTTACTAACGCAACAGAATAATATAAAAAGTACATTATATGAAAATCAGGAATCATGAGTTGGATGAGAACGAACAGATGCTTACTGGAACAATCAAGTTGTAATGATGATCACTACAGATAATAAACAAGACGGAGAAGAGTAGGAATAAACTTACCAACGAGTTATCTTCCTCGGGGTGAATTATTCTACTTGCAGTTGAGACCATGGGGATAGTTTCCGCTGTCGGTGTAACGTAATTCGAATTGTTTTGAGTAGGTGGTAAACCATCTAAATAAATATAATATATGAATAATAAATATACATAACACATAAAGAAAAATATACCAAAACAAAAAAGAAAATAAGTCCATATAAACCAAACACTCCATAAACCAAATTTTACTGGAATAGGAATGTTTATCACCCTCCCTTCAACCCAAACAAACAAACAAACTATGAACATAGTAACGTTCTGTTTAGAGTATATACTGGAAGCCTGAATATCTTTTCAACCAACATAATACTTATCCTGCATTCAACATTCTCTTTAAGATATTATAACACAGGACACAGGACAAGAAGGCGGATTCTAGGACCTTCCTCTCCTGGCATTATCTTAAATTGTAATGGATAAGATCAATGTTGGGAAGAAGGAAACACCTGCAAATAAATTCGATTATTCAAAAAAATTATTTAAGTGGAAACACATACCAAAAGTATTTTTCCTGAGCTCACACATTATACCCCTCTCCCCACCCTGAACCCAACATCTTTCGCCAGTATCCCCCCTGCTGATAGACAGTATAATCAATCAGCACAATCAATACTGTATCTTTCAGTTAAAAACTCACTCAAATTAGTGACCAGGCAAAATTGCCATTTTAATATTTATATTTCACATCCCACAATATCTTGTGAGAATCAATAACAATATTGGTCACCATAAGCTCATGAATTTCTTTTGATTTAATTTTTTAAGAGAAGTTGTGTGTACAGGTATTGTGTTATTAGGCTTACATATAAATTTTCATTAGCACAATTATTTGTATAAGGAACTTTAGAATTTTGACAAGAGCTCCCAACTGAACTGGGTGCTCTAAAATTACTGAATTTACATGTTGTGGATGCTCAAATCTAATACAACTGCATAAACTGCATTAGAAAGAAAAAGTCTTATTTAATCTCTCGAAACTAAATAACTTCGGATCTTTATAGTAAACTTTTCTTTCCAATCCACCCGTTTATGACTGGTAAATTTTCAGTTGTTGTTTATACGGAAAGTTGGCAAAAATGCACTAGTACTGGAGTTGCTTATCATTTTTTCAAAATCGAGTTCAGTTGCTTATAAAAAAATTTGTACAACCATATTTAACATTTTAAAAAAAACATTGCTAAGGCTCGAATAGACGCTACAATATTGAACCAAAATTGATCCTAAATTGTTGCGTGTACTTTATAAAAACAAATCAATAATGTAAAAACACAAATCAATCATCAAAATTGATTTGAATAAAATTAAACTGGTTTGATTGTATTCAGGATGAAATAAAATTTATTTCACAGACATGTGCTTCATCACTGCACAGTTTGTTTCGTTCATGTTATTACAGGAGAGCTAGAGCGTCCCGTATAAAAAACCAGCTTGTGTTCCTCCTCCGCGAAATGTCAATTGTTAAATATGCTAAAACCTCACCCAGCCTCCTATATGCATTTTTATTAATAGCCCTGTCCGCTCTCCCATTTAATGCTGCTCAGCTTCTTCTTAATTCTCAAACATTATCTGAAACTGTTCAAGTCCCGCAAACTACAATTCTACAATCCAGAATTTCAGTTAAAAAGCCAATACTTTGTCAAACTGGTCTGATATTTCTCCTGTTATGTAGAATTAGTCCGCTTAAAAGTATTTATGAAAACAAAATAATTTCTTCTTCACCTTCCACTTATGTTGTTTGATTTTTATTAACTGCGAAAAATTGTTATTCAAGTTGTTTCACATATTTTTCTACATATTTGCACTTTTAAATCAATTTAGCATAGTGAAATAGTGAAAACATTATTATTCTGTGTATTTTTTGGAACAATGTTCTAATCAATATTATTTTTAGAAAATTGTAGCGTCAATTCGCTCCTTAAGTAAAAGTTACAAACATGTTAACCGTTGTCAAAGGGGTTGCTAATGAAACTCGCTTAATCAAAAAGAATTTTTCACAATGCTGTGAGAAGAATGTTAAATCAAGAAGAAAATTTTCATTTAGAGAAAGAGTTTAGAGAGGGGAAAACCTCGAATCCTACAAATTAAAGAACATAACAGATGACATCACACATTATATAATACGACTCACTGTTACTTAGGATTTACACAACTGTGCTGCTCTGGCTCCTGTAAGCCAGTTCGTATTATCTGTAAACAAATGATGAATAAAAAAAGGTGAGTTGTTTGGAAAAATTGTCAATTTTAGAAACATATATAATATTGAATCATATTCTTAAAGAGAGTGAGACAGGCTTATTGTATAATTCATGAGAATACAATAGGACTTTGAAAAGGCTTGGACTAACTACCTGCATTTAAGGGCTTGAAATCAGCACCAACGGGACCAGCCGATGTAGCATTTGCAGTTGCCTAAACAGAAGATTCACGTTTGATTGTTAATGGAACACACTGATACAAAAAAAGATTCTTGTTGCAGGGCTCTAAAATTCTGATTTAACTGAAAATATTTTAAACAAAATTATTTAAATGAATGAATGAATGAATGAATGAATGAATGAATAAGTGGCAGTGAAGCAAGCAATTAAGTAGGTCACAACATGGGCTGATTATTTCCAGAAACAAACATATTCGATATACGAACCTGAGAACTGGCAGCTGCAGGAAACAACGGTCTTGGTTGTGATGATATAGTTGGATTTACAGCAGTTGGTGTTCCAGTTGACATGGGTGGCATTGGTGGCATCATAGGCATTCCTGAGAACGGTGGCATGCTTTGAAAAATAAAAACTTTAATCATAAACTGGATTGCAAAACAGAACACAATTTTTTATAAGGTTTAATGGTGAAACATTACTTTCAAGGAAGTACAAAAAATAACAACAAAAGGGTTAAAAGCTGATAACATCTATTTTAGTGACAGGACATAACAATATGGCTCCTTTGAAGGTTTTGCATGAATGTTATAACTCAAGGTTCATTTTCACCACTGACAAGTCCAACATAAATATCCAACTTACCTATGCATCATTGGAGGCATACCTGAAAATAAATATTGGTATTATAAAAATTGTTCAACGCATAAGTTAATTTGGCGCACAATTCAACATTAATTTTGGGGTTTTTTTATATTAACTAATTCTTTATAGACCTACCTGGCATACCAGGCATTTGCATACCAGGCATTTGCATTCCAGGAAATTGCATCGGTGGGAATGGCATGGGTAAACCGGGCATTCCAGGCATCATTGGCATCATCCCTGGCATCATCGGCATTTGAATCTGATCCTGTTTAATTTTCTTTTTCTCTTGTTCTTCATCACTGTCACTATCGTCTAGAGGAAATTACTAATTATCACTTACTAATTCACTAATGGTTCTTCTTTTTTTAATTAAATATATTTATGGTTGAAAACTGATATGTAAATAAATATGATGGATAAAGATATTTTAAGGTAAAGTGTAATTCAAAGACTGTTAGAAAGGGACAATTCAACCATCCATGACTGGCTATACTACTGAACTACATTCAACTGTACCTCCCCATTAACCTAACTTCAATTCTGGACAACAGAAAATCAGGACATATATCCACAGGGTTGCCCCAAAATTTGAACTTAAAAATTCAGCAATTTTTTACTGAGAACAGTATTTTTCACAGCAAATTTTATGCAAAAAGGGTATTTGACATCTTATTCCAGGAGGTCAAACCTGGACTTGGAAGGATACAATCAGATCGCAACACAAACACAAAGAAGTAACTTAGGTAATAAACTTTTCCTAATAGTACACACAATGTATAAAATAAAAAAATGCATCACAGGTGTAACTTTCAGATTTTACAAATAAATTTCTTTTTCTAACCTTTTTCTGCATTAAATGATTGACAATAAATTAATTTTAGTTGCAATTACTAGGAATTCATTTTCCTATTCCAAATACTAGGAGGAATGTTCAACTAATTGTTTATACAGAACAAAAGTAACATGGAAAAAGCTTGTTTTTTGTGGGATAAAAAATGTGGAGTAAAAGAATATTGGAGTAATGTTTCCAAATTCCAGCACCACTTTAATGCTAGAGAATTAAACTAAGATAACTCTTAATAGTCCTTTATGAATTGAGTGTGTAAAATGGTCTCCTGGTGAAAATGAATCTCATTTTTTCAAATTCTTTGTTTCATAGTTCTTCCAAAAGTGTGCTATAAAAGTTTCTTTAAATGAGCAAATGAAGGAAAAGAAATCAAGAGGTTTTTATTCGCAAGCCTGAATGGAATCCGGCTTTGGGAAATGAATCGGTAAAAAGATTTTACCCGACAGCTTTAAGTTTTAAAAACTTAAAAATGATCTTGCCAAATGTATTCACTTACCATATCCACCTTTAGATTTAGCTTTCATTTGTTTCCTTTTTTCTTCAATGTCTTTTTCAGGTATACCTTCCATTCCATAAATTTCAATTTCAATATCACCACGCCCACTAACAGAGTTTGGGATTACAGATATCGGTTCTTTGTGAACCTGAAAATGAAATAATTTACATAAAAATTAAGATTTTGTTTCATTTCATACACCTTTAACAAAAACATTTGCGAGTCTCGTTTTAAGAAGTCTGAAATTATGAAATTATTCCTTACCAAAGAACAATACTCATGCAACTACCAAGGTGAATGTATAAATGCCTATAGAACGTGTAGATACATTATTCTGTAAAAATCATTTTCCATAAAACGATTCTATCAATCCCTCCTTTCATGTATACCCCCTCCAGCAAAAAATTGTAACAGATAATGAATTTTTTTTGTTTAACATACTTCAACAGTAACTGGAATCTAAGTTCGTTCAATAGCATTTTTTATACTGACATTTAAAATTTGTCTTGATGTAAGTTCCAACCGACGAGAATATCTATCTGTCAGTGTAAAATTTAGTGCTAAAATTTATCCGGCTGATTTTAAACTTAAATACGTCTTTAAGAGAAATGAAAAATTTGCTGCCTGGAAAAAACATTCATCCAATGTAAAAATGGGAAGTCAAAAATCATTTTGATCAAAATTTCTATTCTTTGACAGTGTAGAAAAGTAAAAAAAAATTAAAAAATTTTGACTGGTGAAAAAATTTCAAAACTTCACAAAATTCTTGCAGTAACTTTCGAAAAACAACAACTTGATTTCGAACCTTCAGACAAAAAAAGGAAGGAAATTAATTGTAGTTTTAGCATGTGTTTAAGTAAAACAGAAAAGGTCGAGAGAAGAAGATAGAAAAAAAGAAAGAAGTAGAATTTTTTTTGCAAAAACGGACATAACGATAGAAAGGCCAAATAACTCTGAAACGGTAGTGAAGGAGATAATCCAAACTGATCGTCAGGAAAAGTTGGGTAGGCTTCAACTTGGTTGATGGATAGAATAATTGGAAAAAAAGATGGATTGAATAATTGAAAAAAAAAAGTATGAAGGACCAAACGTTGAACTAAACATACGCATTGACTTCATCTTAAATATTTCATCTTCATCTTAAAGATAACTTCGATACATGCCAAGTTTTTCATTGTGTTATTTCATTTCCTTGTACCTACAAGTGGTAACAAACATACTTTGATGTTTTTTATCTTCAAGTTCTTCCATCCTCTCTCTTTGTTTTTTAACATGAAGAAAAAGCACCATTATGTTTCATTTTAGAGAAAATACAGGCTGAGATTTGTCATCACAATTGTCTTGGCAAGACTTACATCCTCTTATGCCATCCGTGTGTTCCCTCGAACAAAAATCTAGTTGACTGAAAAATAAAATTGGTCTTCCCGATTTACGTCTTAGTATAAAAATAATATTTATTTTTTCCTCCACATATTTAACAACTAAAACACTTTTAAAACATTCAAAATAGTATAAAAACAAAACACCTAACCTTTCAAACGTTGAAGAGAAATATTACCCCATGTGGGTTATTCTAAGAAAAAACTTAATTAAGATAACAATTGTATTGAAAGTTTAAGCTTTGTTTATTTACAATTCCGAACAGAAGGGCTCATTTTCTGCAACCAATAGATGTCTTGTCTCACACCTGGCTTTTGGTAATACTTTATCCAATTGCGTAGATGATAAGATGATAGATTTGGAAGAAGTTACAAGTTTGTTACGTAATTACGAAAAAACACAATGTTTAGTTTTAAATATCTTAAAAACATGCATATTTCACATAACATTTCGTTGAATATGCTTTTTCTATAACTAAAAAATATATTTCACTAAAAACGATTCGTAAAAGCCCAAACATTTTTAGGCGTTAACATGCCAAACAGATTAAATTTTGGCGAACCTTTTTAAACTTGTTAATTCAATCCCTGGGTCAATCTTCATCAAATTGAACTTCTTTTCTCAAATCTTACATTAAATAATTTTCAGAAAGTTTGATGTACACTTCAGACATTGTAAATATTAAAAACACTATTGCAATTTTCAATCAATTAATACTATAGAAACTATGAAGATGTTTTACCTGCATTGTATGAATTGCAAGCCCAGGGCCAGTGTATAACTTTTTGTGACAGACATGACATTTGAAATGTTTCGCCTTCTGATGTTGAATTAATACTTTTTCTTCTTCAAAGTCACGGTTGCAATACCTATAGTTTTGGTTTTTGTTAAGGAATAATTTTTGTATACCTACTAGGAGCAAAACACTGTTTTAAATCATGGTATTGACACTGGCTACAAACAAATTTTAGCCCTCTAGGATCTAACAACTATATCTTGTAGACACAAATAGCACGATACCTGTGGTGCAAGGTTCACAATACACACCTACAATATTTTTTACTTTTCATTGTCCATTGGATGTTTCTCGATGTAAGTTGAGTAAGGGATCGTTTTCAAAATTCGTTGTTAATTAGTTTTAAATAATTCGTTTCACAAAACGATCTTCCAACAATTTTAATAGGTGATAAAACGATGTATAATTAAATTTGTTCTGTTGCAATTCGCAGTAAATCATTTCAAAATCCATTGATTAATTCTCCCTTCGTTTCAAATTGTTTCAATTTTCAGAAAATTCGTTTTATACTTTCGTTTAAAACTATCATTTTAATAAATCTTGATATTCATTTAAAAAACTGTTCTTTATTCAACTTGTTGAGATTAGAAAAATTTAAATATAAAAAAAAACATCCATTGTAACTTCACTTGTCTGTTATAGTTGTTATCTTGGAGTTGTTTTAAATTCGTTTTGAAATTTTTGAATATCAAAATTTCTAATTCGTTTCAAAGTTAAAGTTACGAAATATAGAATCATTGCAAAATAATTTCTGAGTGTTAAAAGAAACAATTTTTATAACTTGAAACAAATTTATGATTAATAAGAATTATGAAATTTGTTTCAAATTGTTTATTTCAACGAACAAATATTGGAGACTAATAGATGTGGCTCCCAATCGCATAGTTGCCAACCCACACGCATTGCGCATGAGAACCACACTTTCTGAACCTCTTTCACGTCCATCTCACGCAAAGTTAATTTATTATGCATTTAATAAAACCTCCTGCAAATCTTATATTTGGTCCCTACGTCCTGTATATCCTCTCTACTTTAATGTGAAAATAACGATAATTCATGAATTGAATGTGTAATTTATAGAACTGGAATGAAAATCTATTATGAATTTTTAATCCACTTTTTCTTTTCGTTTTCATATATATTGATGGTTTACTTCAGATTTTAGCCTACTTTTATTAAGGGGCTGTCAAAAAGACAAATTTTGGCTGACAAATTTTGGACTATGCCAAATGATTGACTGGAAGTTATTCAGTTCCATCCTAAATGCTGACAAATTTTAGAAAATCCCCTAGCTATTCACATGATGATCATGACTTTCCAAACTATACATACTGAAGAATAACAACTCCTGGATGTCTGAAATCATCTCAAAATATATTAATATTTTTACTGCAACAAGAAATTTATTGATAACCATGGGACACATGGAATTGCCATATATCAATTTCTTTTTTTCAGAATTATATGTCCATGAAAATCGTGTTTCCCCCCAGCAGCGCAGCGGTGTGTTGCCTCTTTCCTCGTCTGTGTGCGCAGGCAGTTATGTGCTGTTATGGGGAAATTCAGTGTGCCTTTCATGTCATTTCACCTGTTGAAAAGATACCAGCACCATGGCTTTAATTGTCTTTTCTTCTTTCTTCCCATTTAGCTTAATTTTCTAGCTCACGAAAATCAAACGAAGTCTTTCAGATTTTCAAGAACACAACCACAACGTTTCCTTTCTTCCCGTAACACACCAAGTAACCCGTTAATGATGTAATCGGGTTTTCGTAAAACGGATTTGGATAATGCAATGTTTATTTCACTGCCTGAAGGCTTATGTTACATTAAAATGAATGAGTTTAACTTGATGAACCTACATCGAAAGTATCATAACCGTTCCGAAAAATATGTTTCCTTCAATTACTTTAATGACATTTTGGAACGATACAACTGAACAATCCTATAAATGCAGAAAGAGAACTTGCAAGAAAATATCATCTTTGTTGTTTAATTTAACTCAAGTGCCGGGAAAAATTGTAGAAAGAAGGTTTGTTTTGATTGGATAATGAAATATGACCCAGTCTCTTTGTGAAAATTCGAATACGCGTTTAGAAATATGTGTTTATAAAAAATTGTTGAAAACAGCTGATGTGATAAAATAAAAGAAGACAGTTCTTGTGGTATTGCTGGTTTTATTACATCAAAATAACAATAAAATATGTCTTCAGTATGTATGATTTGTTTTCTCATATGAAAGTGTGTTGAAATAATGACTTGAAAATCAGAAATAGGATTCTATTAGGCGACAGTTAAGCCAACCAAATTGGCTAAAACTCTATTCTATGTTTTATACAGTAGTGGCGTAGTAACTGGGAATTACAGGTGTTGTTCAACAATTTTAGGGCAAAAAATAGAACTCGTATTTCATAGGCACTTAGTTAGGACAGTAGTAAACAATGTTTTGTCTATAAAACTTTCTGAATTCAAATTTCAAAGTAGTCCAGGGGCGCTGCGCTGAGACGTAAAAAATCCAATAACTATGCAATGTCGGGGGACAAAATGGCAATTAGAAATACACATACTACACCCATTTAATAAAGTTGCCCAGGTCTCTAAATGTCTTCCTAAAAAACATCTTTTTTAAATCACATTTTGTCGGACATGTTCATAAAGGGTCTAGAACATGAATCACTTGATCTTGATTTATGGTGCAGCACCAAAAATCAATTTGAGGTGAGAGATATGATAATAATATGGTTGACATTAAAAAAACACAACAATCACGTGATTTATGCCGTAGCCCCTTTAAAAGATACTTTTTTTAAAATATCAATTTCACTTTTGAGTTCGATTTAAAAAAATGGAGTGAAATGTGAAATGTAAGATAAATGAAAAATTTTTGTAATTCCTCTTTACAGGGGGGATTTTTGGGATTGTATAAAAATGGGATCGGATCCATCAGAACTCTTGATGTAAGCACAACGGAAGTCTGTACCCTCTCGGTTTGGATCCAATTCCGTGTAAACACCCCTCTGGTTCCTAATATATGGCAAAAACATTGGGGACGTGGGGACTGTGACGTCATGAAACTCATTAAACGATGATATCTCCGTAATGGTTGGTCGTCAAGATGGAATCCCATACATTTTTTAATCAGTTTTTCGATAGGTCTGTATAATAGAAAAAATGCTGTAAAATGCTATATTCCCTATTTCTCAGTTATACAATAAACTTAAAGTGAATATGGCGGAACTTTTCTGTTCAAAGATTTAAAGGGTGCATGGACAATGTAAAATCTTATCCTGACCTAGAAAAAAAAGTCAGAAAAATTATCTTGGAAGTGGATATTTGTTAACGTCTTATGCAAATTAGTATAGTAATCTCTAGCTCTATCTTTTATTAATATATGTTGTATCTTAAAGAAGACATCATAAAGTGAACCGAGGAAAATGCAATACAATGTTTTTCCGTTCGAAAGTTGATCAAATTTTCTTAGCATTCGATTCTTCTAACAGTTTCGCCCATAAAATGTTTTTACATGCTACTGACCATTTGATAATAAGTCAATATGTGCAGTGACCTATCCAGAGATTTTTTGGGGATACCAATTTAATTTGTTTTGTGTAAGCAAAAAGCGGCTAGCAAGATGCTTTGCAGCTGGAGCAAATTTGGCAAAATATATATTATGTCATAAAAATTTCTATATACAAGGGCAGTTTATTGCGCCACTTCAATGTCCCAAATATGATGCGAACTGACTGTCCCATTGGTTCGATTATCCCAGACCCTGATGTAATTTCATGCTGTTTTTGAGGATTTTCATCGAGTCATGAAACTTTTTCTTGTCTTCTTTTATCATTCACATTGTTGTGCGAAATGAAAATGTTTTCAACTTTCTTTCTTTAATAAGTTTGATACATTTTTGAACATTTGAACATTTTTAAAAAAAATAATAATTATTGTGAATATTAAAAGTTCGATTTGATCATTTAATCATGAAATTGATTGTTATGTTTTTTGAATAAAATTAGAGATTCCATCTCATTTATCAAGTGATAAAAAAACTTTATTCTAAATGATTTATGACAGCAACATTTTTCATTCTATTTATTGGCAAATGCTAATAAATAAAAATGGTAAATAGATTTCAAAGTTTAAGGTAATTTATGATGTAGGTGTCAAATGCTTATCTCAGTTTTTTTAATATCTATAATTCTTTCTGCATATTATTCGAAGTTTGTTAACGTAAAAAAAATATAATCAATACAAGAAAATGTTGGAAATACCAACAAAGATAAATTCTCACGTTTTTCAATATTTATGGCATGCATGCGGGTGCGACCTTCACCAAGCCTGTATTGACCGGATTCATAAAAAATGTAAACAAAGAAATGAAATGATGAGAAAAACTCTACATTGCAGGCAATGTATCTACAATATTAGAAACCAGAGGGAGAATATGTTGTTCTTTTAAGACTGTCAATACTTGAGAAAATATTGATCTCAGTGGCTTGTATGGACCTCACAACCTCGTCAATATTTTTGGAAATTTCTCACTGCTAACAACCTTATACTTCAAAAGATTTAAGCATGATGTGCTTACTGGTATGACAATATGACAAAAGAAACCAAAACAACCCTGTCCCAACCCATATATGATTGGAAACAAAAACACATAACAAATTGGAAGAGTATATATAGGCCATTAGCTGATTGTTCATTACTCAAAAGAAGAAAGAATTTTGAAAATTTGTATATACAATCAATAATCCTCTTCATTTTCATAGGTTTCAAATTTAGAGAATCTTTCACCACAAGTACTTCGGGAAGTTGCTAAGCAACTGCATGCATTACAAACTGAATCATTGGAAGGAATAAAAGTCTTGATAAACGAAGGAGATCTAACTGACATCCAAGCATCCTTCGAAGGACCAGGTAGAAAACAGATTTGTTTAACTTTCAATAATATATAATTAATTATTTCTATCTGATGATTATTTTTATTTTGGTTTGCAGCTGGAACTCCTTATGAAGGTGGTATATTCAAAATGAAGTTGGTGTTAGGAAAAGACTATCCTCAATCACCACCAAGAGGTATTAGTTATATCACTTTGTACAAACTGTGAAGATTGATCAGCTTGGTCTGGGCTGAATTTCTCCATATAAACACCCCCTTTGGATAGCTATGTTTGTGTTTTATCAGTAAAAAAAATTGTGAAAATACCAGCGACGGATGTTGAAATTTGTGGAGGAGAGTGTTAGCTACTAAAGCATAAAAGAAAAATCATGCTAATAATCCCACTAGTCATACAGACTAAAAACAGAAATTATGTTAATGTTCTCCTCCACAACACTGAGCACATCCATAAATTTTGAAAGAATTATAAAGTAAAGTATTCCATATTTTTTTTCAGGTTATTTTCTCACAAAAATATTTCATCCAAATGTATCAAAAACAGGTGAAATTTGTGTAAACACTTTAAAAAAAGATTGGAAAGCTGATCTTGGGTTGAAACATATTCTGATTGTGAGTAGAGGCATTCTTTTTTTACTGGCTATATTTCTTTGTTTAGAAACTTCATTGTGGGTCTTCATTGTTATAACTTAATTTATAAGGTTTACCATATCATGACAGTATCGTTAAGGGTGATAAAACATTAGCATTGAAATATTAGAATAGAATTTTTAAATAGAAATTGTGGAGGAGAGAAACGAAGAAAAACGTGCAAGTGCCCTAATCGACACTTAAGATTGAAAAGAAATATCATAATGTTGGACTCCCCCATTGCTTCCAGAAAACTAGTTTGCATATGTATTTTGAGATGCAATTTGTACTCTTCACATCCAATCAGATCCGTGTAATTTTTGCTCTAAGACGATTTTCATAGTCACCCATTGATAATTCTGTGCTCGACTGTTCCTTGGTTGGAAAAACTTCTTTGATGGCGTTCCAGTATTTTGCAGGATGTCACTTTTTACCATGTTGCAATGTTTTTTAAGGTTTTGAATGTCGACCAGTCTGATTCATTTGTTGTCTTCCCTGCCTTTCGAAGTATTTTATCACTGTCTGCGACCAATCTACGAATGTCACCTGATAACCAAGGACACCTCTTTAATTCGTTTACTTATAAGAGGAGCATGACGGTCCAAAAAGTCGTTAAGATTTTGCTGAAAGATTTTACGTTGGTAAATGCATATAGAGGTTTCCAGTGTTGACTTCTTCACAAAAATTTTTGCACTAGTTAAAAACGTTTCCAGAAGATTTTCAGTAAAATATAACAATCCGATTGTATCTAAAATGTTTTGTGTTAATATTCTTTAAAATGACTTGTGTGTTTTCCTTTCAGACGGTGAAATGTCTTCTGATACACCCTAATCCTGAGTCCGCGTTAAATGAAGAAGCTGGAAAACTTTTACTAGAACACTATAATGAATATTCAAAACAAGCAAAAATGATGACGGAAATATACGCATCACAACCAAAATGTTGTCGGAGTAACACTTCGAGTAACAGTGATCACAGTCTAACGAGTAAAAAACGTGCTGCTGAAAAACTGGAGAAAAAGAAGCAAGAAAAAAAGCGAGCTTTGAAACGGTTATGATCGGGGATTTTCGGAATCCTTTAAGCCGGTTTTCCACAAGGCGGAATATTTGGCGTGGAGCGGGTATTGTTTTTTCTACGTGATCACTAATTGAACCATTTGATTGGCTTGCAGAATTCCGCGGCGGAAAAGGTGAACTTGATCCTACTTTTCCGCGGACGCTTTTGGCGGAATTTATTAAAAAACAAAAGCCGCTAGACTACAAGTGGAATATTCCGCCTAGTGGAAAACCGGCTTTCTCCATGTATTTGTGCGCGTCCATCTTTTTTTATTGGAATGTAAAGAATTTTTTGTGTTTAAAATAAATTATGCAGTTGTTTTTATGATAACATAAGTGTGGCATCCATGGCATCATGTTTAGACTAGTTTCAAATTATCACAAAAACGTTTTTAGAATTACTGATTGGTAATTTCTTCTGTATCCAAATACTTATATTTTTGATCTGTAACATACTTAATTATGAAGAACTTCTGGGAAACACTAAACTCATCCAACATGGAGCTGCATTGATAACACCTTCATGTTGGACTCGTCTTCTTTGGCCTTAATAATGACAGTTTGAGTTCACCTTGTTTGGATTGTCAAAATTTTCAACCATTCTTTCATACAAATTCGAATTTGGAATAAATTTAAGTACCGCTTCCTTTTGTGCCTCTATACTTGCCGCCATCTTGATCCAATAAAGATCACATAAATTATTTTATTTAACGCTAAGTCAATATGAAACCGATGCATTGCGATCGAAATCGAACGCAAGAATAAGGGAAAATTATCTCGAGTACCGATAGGGATAACTGACATTTTTTGGGCCCACGACATTGGCAATGGAGTGACCATAGAAATACGAGAAGAGAAAGAATAACATCGCCGAATATGTCTTTTGAATTTTTTATTGTTATTTTAGAACAATTGACTTTACGCGTGTCCCTAGATTCCATGCTTTTTTCGCGTTTGTCGGCATTTCAAACACCTCATATAATCAAAACGAGAATTATCTCCGACAACTCCCATGACTTTCCCTACCAAATTATTAGGGTTTCCACTGACAACTTCGTGTTGATTCGGTAAGAATACATATTGAACATCTGTCTGATTGATTAAGAAAACGGTTATCCACCATATTTGTTTATATAATACGAAGCATATCAATCAACAACAGTTATTTTAATAACTAAACATCCTCTTACAAATCCTCGTTTTTAGTAAGTTTATTATCTACATTTCAAAGTTTTAAGACGATGGTTACCCGAAGAAAGAAGTAATTGAGTATTATTTCGGTTGTTTTCGAGTCGAATTTTTGTATAATTATGTCTTCGTATATTTTTATTGTTCAAAAGTTAAACATGGCGGAAATTGTGTAAAAACATCGTGTAAAAAGTAATGTTTATTGATTTTAGGATGGAAAAAGAAACACATAATCACTGTCAAAGATTATCGTCAATATGTCGTATCATCAAGATAATGGCTGTTATACAATCCTAAATCTAAGGCAGACTACGCTGGCATAATTAATAAATTTCACATTTCACTTGATGAAGATTCTGAGGCACAATTACTTTTCTTTTGATTAGTTTAGTGTTTAATGATGACTTTCATATTATAATATACCCTGTAAACAAAACAAAACAAATTTTATGAAAATTTAGATAATGAGGTAATGTCTAAAACAATCCTATTTCCACTTGTTAATTTTTCAAAGTGTACTGGAGTATTATTTGAGTAACTGTCCATATATATTGAAGTTTTTAGAAATTATTGACACGATTGATATGGTTGGTGCATTAGCCCTCCCTCGCTAAGAGGGTCAACATCGATTTGAAACTCTTGATGCACTGGTAGAATGCAAAAAAAATCTCTCTTAATGTAAATAAGACAGAACATGTTTTGTTTAAACACAAGCGTCGTAATATTGATTTTAATTATTGTATTAAGATTGACGGTCAAAAAATATCTAATAGGAATCCATATAGATGAAAATTTGAACTGGTCTATGCATGTCAACAAGCTATCTTACCCAGCCGGCACATGACGTAAAAACGACGTCGCTACAACGTCATATCAACGTCATGACGTTGGCTCGACGTTGTTGTGACGTCAAAATAACGTCGTGTGCTGGCAGGGTATAAACTAAGAAGAGCAAATGGAGTTTTAGCAAAACTTCTTCACTTTATGGCACAACCTCTTTTAATTTCTGTCTATTATGCTATCTTTTATTCACATATGGTTTATGCTTGTCAGGTTTGGGGTCAAAGGGAAAACCTAGTCACAAAACGTATCTATCTGCTACAAAAACGTGCAATACGTACTATTTGTAATGCTTACTGGCTAACTCATACGTCCCCTCTGTTTCTGAAATTAGGTCTCCTTAAGCTTTTTGACATTGTAAAATTTTTAAATATATCTTTTATACACAAGGTCCTTAATGATAAACTCCCCCAAGTCATTCGCAAAAATTTGATTTTTAAACGCTCTGATTTGAATTATAATACTCGCGGAAGGAACGCAGGTTCTTTAGTTCAACACCCGTTCAAGACTTTCTCATTTGGTAAATCCTCCATCCAATATCAGTCGAACTGCCAATGGCATGTCATTCAAAACCATCTTCAACTTGACGACTTATCTGTGCTTACATTTCCAAAATTAAAAGCCTTAACTAAATCATATGTTATATCTCGAAATATTGACTAATTGACGAAAACTTATTACATATGTTATTATCATTTTTATCACTTTTTTTTTTAGGTGGCCACTCCCTTTGACTAGGATTTTCTATATGGAGTGGTCTTCTAGTTATTCTTTATTTCATTGTAATTGTGAGTATGAGTTATAAATAAATAAATGATAACTCACTTACTTCCAACATTAGTACCTGTAAAATAAACCTGTAAAAATTAAATGTTTATTTACATGTACATTAAAGTTATTTTTAACTTTAGATTTATTTATTTATTTTTATAAAATATATTCTCTATCTTCGAAAGGTATCTCATTCATTTCTTTGATAGTGAAATCGTCAGAGATTTCTCTTTTACAGTTTTCGTATGAGTTAAATAACTTTAACTATAACATTTTTGAATTCACGGTAGCTGCACGCCACCGTCTCCCCATAACTTTAGTTCATCTTCTATCTGCTGGATAGCCAAGTTTCAAAACATCAAAATATTTGCTGTAAAATATATTTGAAACTCACTAATAGATGAATACTTTGTTGAATTGATTTAAATAGCGATTTTTGTAACTTGGAGGTTGTACAGTATCATGCTCGTCACACCTGATTTTGTCGCTAATATTTTCCATATAATAGAAATCATTACGCATGCTCACGCTCATCCCCGGAGGTAAGATCTCGGCAGAACAGGCTCATCACCCGTCCATTTGATCTCTCGGTTGGCCAAAAGATGGCTATATTAGCCAGCACCTCTGTGTTCGCTAGTGGTGTCAGTTGCGACCCCTTTCGGATAAGGTGAGGCTTGAGCAATGAAAAAACGTTGATCCAAAGACCATATATATTTTATTCTCCTCCTTCCGTGTGTGGAAAACTAACTGAAGTTTGAATGAAAGCATCCTCTGAAAGATATCTTGAAGATAAAAACCATTCATATTTTTAGATAAGGCAGATTACCATAGGAGATCGACATCCAGGGGTTCCAGGTAGTTGAGGCTAAATTCACTTATTTTATTGGCCCGGTACGGTAGAAGAGGAAGGGATGTTATCGAGTAGAGAGAGAATAAACATCGTGCACTGGTTTTTGGTTTATATACGCTTTTTATAAACATCAATAAATATCACTTCTACCATTTTGATTCTACTTTGATTCTACTTAAAGCGGTGCTTATTTGATATACCAAGAAAACCGAATATGCCATCAATCAAATCAAATCAATCAATCAATCAATCAATCAATCAATCAATCAATCAATCAATCAATCAATCAAAGCTTCCAAAACCACCTTATCTATACTTGAGACAGAGAGAAAAACTACCCGCAGAAGCAGAAAAAGTAAAAGAGTCGGAAAAAAAACCTTTTCTTTCTTTGCTATGATTTTAAACTTGTCAGTTTAGTGAAGTTGGGTGTGCCTATAAAAAAAATATCAAGACAGCCTCTTCGACAAGACTGAAATCTCATTTTATAACGCTGTGGCTTCTGGTATAGTAATAGTGGTACGTCACATCGACTAGAATATGGCTTCATTCTTTTAACAAATGCTCGGAAGAAAGCCCTTGTACCCCGCATACACAAAATTCTCCAACAAACACTTTCCGCCATTTAAAACTCCATCCTAAAATAAACAACGCGTCCCCTGACATAGGAACATCCGGTTTTATCAACTTATGAAGAAAAAAAACTGTTTCTCGGCGGCTGATAGGGGACACTCGGTAGGCTGGGACCAGACGAAATCTTCCCGGAACGATAATTTCTCATGGAAATACGAAAACAATAGACCTTTTCATAAATTCATAAATCGTTACATTCATCGATGGATTTTTCGTTTTTATTTATCAATAATATTTTTTTCAATGAAAACGTTTGTTTTTTGTTTGTTTCTTTTGTCTCTTAAGAAGGCCGCAATACACACAAGGATATTCGACAAGAATATTACATTTTTATAATTTTCTTGTGTTCTTCTTCTTCTATACAGAACAAGAATTTGTCAAAGTTATAAAAAAATCTATTGTTGGATATTCTTTTCGAACTGAATAAAAATGATTTTATTCAGTTCAACTAAAATATTTAAACCATTGAAAGTGAATATGTTTTAAAATTACCAAGGGGAAAACACTTGTGATATGTTATGTATCTCAAAAAGGAATACACAGAACGGGTGTAACTTGTCTCAAAGTTCATCATTACTGAATTTTTTTTCGTACGTATGTTATTCTTGTTCATGTTATTAAAAAGATTTGGTATATTTATATGAAAGGAATAAGTTCATGCATTGTCGGCAAACATTACTGTTTTTAATATTGTTGAACAATTTGCAAAATCATTCACGTATATTAAGAGTAGCAAAGGGCCTAATATTGAGCCCTGGGGTACATCACGTGTCATATGTAATGCTTTTCTGGGATTGTTATTACCATAAGTCACATGTTGTCTTGGATTTCTAAGGTAATTTTCCAATCTTTGTATATATTGCCTCTAATGCCATAGTATTTAAGTTTTCTTAAGTAATATTTTAAAGTTAACAGTGTCGAAAGCTTTTGACAAATCAATGAATATTCCAAGTGTATCTTTGCCATTATTGAAGGATTCAGTGATGTCATTTACCAGCTGATGTATTGCTTGTGGGTACCTTTTTCTGAAATCCGCTTCGTTAAAGCAATTTTTAAATATTTTATTTCATAGCATTTTTATTTCTTCGTATACGTCTAAAACTATAATGTTTTAGTTATCGCACAGTGGCGAGTGCAATATGTCGAATATTTTTCGAGTTTCTTATATTTTTGCTGTTATTTCACGGCCATAGGAACGAGGAACTGTGCGATAACTGATTTATCATTAGTACAAAAAATCGAAAAAACGTAAACTTTGTTTAGGATTCAAATGTGACAAGGTTTTTTTTATCTGTGTACCCGTATTAGTATAGCGTCAAATATATACAAATCATTTATTTGCATTTATGTTTTATTTGGACTGATAAACGAGATATTCTCCTCTGATTAACCATCAGATTGCAGATATTTTTGAACTTATGTTAATACTTACTTATATCATGAATATCAGTTTCTTTATTCCTACTTAAGTTCTTATATGCAAGTTCAAGTTTACGAGGAGTAATTTCTTTAGTGTCTAATCGCTGACTCGCTCTCCTTCAGATAGTCTTCAAATGTTTTATTTGCTAATTTTGGTCCTTTATTCGCAAAAAAAGAATTAAGTTATTCTGCTATTGTTTTTTTGTCATAAAAAGTTCCGTCATCCGTTTCGATCATGATTGGTAAAGAGTTTGAGTTTGTCTTGCATTTCCAGTAATTTTTTTCATTATTTGCAAAGTTTTTTTGCTGTTATTTTTATACATCTCAAATTTAGTTTTATAGTAGTTTATTTTAGCTTTTCGTTTCAGTTTTTCAAATAGATTTTTGTAGATTTTGATTTTCTGCGTTTTTAGTTTTACTTTTTCGATATTTAACACAAACTTTTTGTTTTGTTCTGGATGATTTTTTTCAGAGATCCATGATGACTTGAGATCTTTTTGCTTATGCGAAATTTCTTTAATTGGACAATTAAAAGATTAGAAACGATAGATGTTGTGACGTAATTTATGAAAAGGTCTATTTTCAGTAGAAACGCTAAAAGAAAGGATTTCTCGTTTTTCTTCCCGTCCCCCACCACCATATAACCGCCAACTCGTTGTTCAATTAATAAATAAATAACTTCAACGTGGAACAAGATGAAAGGAAATTCTTCTTACTCATCATCTTGCAAAAATAAACAAAATTACATCTAAGTATTATCATACAAATTCAGAACTTACTTACTAAAATACTATCGTGTGAACTAGAGGTTACTTTGTCAGATAAAGTTACATTGATACTCGGGGAAAATACTAAAAAAGAGAAATTTTGTTGAAATATTTCTTTCGTTTCCGTCCTTTTCCCTATTACAAAAATAGCTTAATCGATGCATATTTCAAAAACATTTTGAGAGGTGAAAATATGTAAACATAACACATGCTCGCAGACGTTTTATATAAAGTTTACACCATGAACGTTTAACATTTTTGTTGACTGAAGTACTAAAAAATCAAGTAGCTACATATATACAGTTTTGGTAGAAAACACTTCTTCATATTATTGTATTGGTAATAAAAAATTAACACCCGGAAAGAATTGAAGCGCAAACCAAAGGTACTTTTAATACAGTTGAACACCGGGTAATCCAAATTCCTCGTTTATTCGAACTCGGTCCCTTCAACCTCGCGTAAGTTATTCGAACTAATTAGCTCGGTCCAGTGAGAGTTCGGATAACTGAGGTTCAACTGTACTTATGGAAGCTACAATGTTTTGACTACTCGTGGCTTTTCGGATTGAAATTTTTCCAAAAATGAATCATTTCAGCTTAACTGCTAATCTTGGTTCACAGGCAAAATTTGAAAAAAATGGAAAAAAATTACTAAAAAAATAATTTACTAAAACTTGCGAGGAAAATATTCACTGGTATTAACAATCTTCAATAAATTTTCACGCGATCTTCTAAGGATTGACCCTGATGAAAGTTCTTACAAAAACCTTCGGTTATAGGAACACAATTGAAATAGGTCACTCCACCGCCATTAATATCCTGTGTCACGTAAAATAACACGAAACCAACTACCGTTATTATAGTTAACGATATAGCAGCAACGACTATTTGTATAAGCTTCCGACGACGGTCCCATGTGCCAAATGTGACGTACGGCAAAAATATGAGCGCTAAGAAGAATCCATGAATAAAACCAAAAATATGCGCAAAATTATCAATATACGGTAACAAACCAAGTAAGAATAACACTAGAACGATTCCACATAGTTTGCCAAGTGCAACGAAAGGTTTCTTTATTAATTGCCAACTTTGTATGACCTCAACAAATAAACACGCAATTATGCCAAACGCAGCACCAGAAGGACCAACCTATCGAGTGAAGAGTAAAGTCGAGTGAAGAGTAAAGTCGAGTGAAAAGTAAAGTAAATTTAATTTGACAACAAATTCGGATACCTTGAAGGAATAGCTAAGTCACAAACATGTCAGATGATAAGTCACACCAAACATGTCATGAGATGATTAGTACTAGTAATGGCATGGAAGTGAGTGCAATTACAGTTTAATTCACGAGTAGTAAGTAAGAAACGTGAAAATATAACGAGTACGGAGGAGGACGAGTTAAATTTGTTTTTTACTTACTATGAGTGAATTAAACTGTAATTTCACGAACTAGTGTCATGTGATTACTGGTTAATCATATAAAAACAAAGCGAAAGTTAGTGTTCATGTTTTTAAAGTTCAGAGAAACCAGGTTCATATTCCGTTGCTTGATATGGCCGTCTAGTCTTTCCGCAAGCTGCATTACTCCCAACTTCAGCTCTCACATCCAAACTTCCACTTCCTGATACTCCATGAGAAATCAGTAAAACTCTCTTTTTTTCTTTTCGTTATATTTTGACCTATTTATTTGCGGGAATTTCTTTACAAGAGATTCGTTTGAAACGTGTACAGACCGTTTAATAGACTCACGATGAGAAAATTTTCATGCTACCGATATAATGTGAGCACTATTCCTTGCATAGTGGGAACGTTAAGCGATCAACTTTTTTATAATCATCAATTGGATTTGTTGCTATGTTTTGAACGTTTCGTTACATCAAAGAAAGCCACTATTCAGTCGTAATAAAAACATTAAAATTACTTTCGAAATTTTTTCCATACGATTGGTTTTCATTGCACAGTGGGAACAAAGCTTAATGGTTGATGATAGTTATACAACGGTTTCAGAAAAAAGTATTCCCACCATGCCAGATAGATTTTAAAACGTTATGAAAATCAATCCGGTATAATTGGAAAATAGTCTAAATATTCGCTATTCGTGTTGAATATTTTTTCTATTGTAAAGTATTTTTTCGAATGGAATGAAAAATGTAAACATTCGATTGTTGTTCGAAATATTCAGAAATATGAACCTGGTTTCTCTAAATATCCAAAACATGAACACTAAATATGAAATGATGACACTTCTTACCTCTGGTTCGTACGGAATAATAATGGAGCTCCACAGATTTCCACAAATACCACTTAGTAAAAATATTAAACCAGTGCGAAGCCAACCAGCCATTTTTTCAATGTCGCGCAGTATAGTGAAATTGAAAATTAATATGATGATCAGATGCAGGATCCTGTCAATTTAAATGGACAGAGGTGAATGCAACGAGTGAGTGAATAAACTGAATGAATGAAGAATGATATAAATACCCTGCGTTGAGAAATAGAGATAACCACAGTCTGTAAAACTGATCGGGTTTATCTTTTTTAGCAAATGGTAATAAACCACATGTTGATGATAAACAATCAACCTAAAATAAACAAATTCATTCATTGTAAATAAATTCATTCATTGTAAACAGAATTCTCTTTAACAGGGGGCTGTGGTATATGATAATAACTTCTCATTAAACGTTTCGACATACCTGAGAGCAAAGAGTTTTGTCGCTATGATAAATTCCATTCAGAAAGGTACAATAGTTTTTACTGGTAATAACACATTGAGCCTGTGTTCCAATACAACAAGGACGACCTGTTATTTCGCATGTCAACTCTGGGTATTCTTCTGAACTGAACGATGCGTTTCTCAACTTTCGACAAACCTAGGTGAAGAATAGCTTAATATATTGAGAAGAATTTATCAACCATTAAGCTTTGTTCCCACTGTGCAATGAAAACCAATCGTATGGAACAAATTTCGAAAGTAATTTTAATATTTTTATTACGACTGAACAGTGGCTTCCTTTGATGTAACGAAACGTTCAAAACTTACCAACAAATCAAATCCAAGCGATGAGTATAAAAAAGTTGATCGCTTAACGTTCCCACTACGCAAGGAACTTGAAATAAATGGTTCAAAATGAAAGCGAATAAGATTTCATCGCATAGTGGGAGCCAAGTTTTAACGAACATTTGAAATTAGTATTTATAGGAAGTTATCACAACATACGAAGAACAACAAAACTAAAAAAAAAATAGATGAAACAAGGACAGCCAGTTAACAAGAATTGTTTACAACTTACAGGCCAATTAATTATTGTATTTTTGTCCCATTCATTAGGAGGTTGGGAAGCCGGTTGTAAGCATGCTCTAAACAAAAAATAGACGGGAAAGTGTTATCACCGTTTTTTTTGTTTTTTATAATTTGGAAAATTTAACGAACATTTTAAAAGAAAAAAGAAAAACTGCAAACTTACTTCGGATGCTGTCCACAAACAGTTTTTTGTTTGAATGTTGTAAAAGAAGACTAAAATATAAACGAAACAAAAAACTCCATCAAAACAAAAAACACGACATAAGATGACATAAGATACACCTTTTCGTTAATTACAGTAATTTGGCCTCCTTTTCGTTAATTACAGTAATTTGGCCTCCTTTTCGTTAATAAAACAGTTTAACCTTTAATCAAAATATCTTTTTAGTCTCTGATCATAAATATTCAACCCACTCTATTACTGCAGAAAATAAACAAGACACACCGTGCATTCCCTCTGTAATCTCTGAATACAGCCATCATTAAAAGTACCAATACAACATCCAGTACTATTCTCCAAAAGCCTTTCTTCATGCAGTTTCTCGTATAACAACTTGTCATGTCTCATACATGGTGCATACTTCGCACCAAGTCGAATAAGAGTTTGCTAGGAAGATAATGACAATACAAATTATATTGAAAGATGTCACCACAACAAGAAGTTAACAATATGACGAAAGCTTTCAGTAAATGTCAGGTAACATGAGCCCCTCTTTCAAAACTTTTGTAATCTCCACAGAATAACAGAAGACAGAGGTCATGATTCATATTACTCATATTTGCGTTTGGTCCATTTCTATGGTTAAGAAGACAGGTTTTGATTCTTCCTGCCTACAAAATTTGAAATATTTCCCTTAAACTTAAAGCATCTTTCAACAGGCTGCAATAAAACTCAAAATTCAGTTAAATCAAATATTACTACTAAAAATGACTGAAAATACCCCCTTATAATACCGAATTTCTAGCACCACTAGGAACATTTTTACATTAAATTTTTACATTAAACACATTTTACATTAAATTGTATTATCTATCTAAAAACCTAAACATTGTGTATCAAAACTAATTATAAAGATCGTTTGTTGGCTGAGAAGTACTTCTACCTAAAATAAGTCTGTTTATGATCTGTATAATAATATTCGCAATTCATTACATTTTATAAGAATATTCAGAATGTTGATTCCCTTTGTTCACACAATTGTAATCCAAGAATTAAAAAGACTTCCATCTTGAAATCTGTGCACATTAAGTTGGGAAATTCACAGTTTTCACATTAACGAACTTGAGTAAAATTTTTAATCTTTAAAGAGAACTAAGTACGAAAAGCTGCTTGTGGTCCACAACCCCAGCACATTTTCAAAATCGTCCTTTTTTTTCTCAAATTCGAAATCAGCAACGTTGAAATGTTCTACAATAATCAACAATAACATTAAACCACACAGAAGAAAATGTTTGAGTCCTTCTTGTTCAGGCTGCAAGACAACTTCGTGTGAAATGTCACGATTTTCACTGTGATGTCATTTTTGTAAGGTTTTTGAAAACCAATATCTGTGTTCGCTTCGGGCACGCAGATAATTGTGAAGCAAGCCTGAGTTGAAAGAAAAAATCTTAAAAATGCTTTTTCTCAGGAATATTTTTGCTGGGGGTGAGACATCTATCTTCAACTCCTGTCTCAGAAGTTGAGACAACCAGTGGAAGAGATCTATACCATCATGAAATAACCTTCAAAACGGTAAAATATATTTGATTTTTGTTAGTTTCTTTCAAAAGTTATACCCTCAAAAAGTTTAAATCAAGAAAGCATGGACAAAAATATTTATAAAAACTTAACGAAAAAAGCTATTGATAAAAAATAAGACCAAAATGAAGTTCAAAGTATGTAAAATAAAATAGTATAAAATATTCACCTTATTAGCAAATACTTTCGAGACTGGAACAAGGTTTTCAAAAGACATCAAATTTTATTAATGCAAAGTTTTGAAAAAAGCCAAAACCTTTATAATTTGGGTGATATAAAAAGTTATGCTCAAAGACGTCACACTCGCCTTAAAATTGGGAAGGTTAGTATAGAGCTTCTTACCAAAGTAGGTCCAATCCAGAAGCTTTCCACCACCTTTCGTTGAACATTTTCCTTTTGAAGAACACCATTTCTACTCAACAAAACCTGAAAAAATACTTGAAATAAACAAGCAGTAGTATCTTCAGTCCATATATCATTATGAACTAATGACATGAAATCACCAAATGTTTTCCATCATTGGCATCTGTTACATGTCTAGTACAAGTAACAACCTATGTTTGTAAAGGCAGAGACAAACATTGGACAATATTAAGCCAACACATTGCAACAGTTTGGCATGGGTGAAAAATTGATGAAACAATATTGGCCGTGATGTTGGTGAGGTGGTTGGTCAAACTATAACAACAAGCAAGTTTTTTATCCCAACATTTGGATGACGTTTGTTCCACACAATTCTGAAAACTCAGCTTCAAATGGAAGCCATTAAAATAGAAACAAGTTGAAGAAAACAAACTTATTGAAAAATAAAAATCTGTTTCTAGAATCACTTACATCTTCTTTTATAGCCTTTTGACTGACACCAACAGGAGCAAATGGATAAACTGATACCATAACAATAAGAATAACAATTTGTACAAATGATAACCAATACGTAAAATAAGGTCTGAAAATCAACCATACAACAATCATTAGTAATTATTAATAGTAACTGAATCAGTTACAACAATTACTCTAAGGGGGTGTTAACTAATACCGATATGAGTTTCATGTGGCATGAAAATTGCACCTATCAGCGGTCAGTTCCTTGTTACACGATTCAGGCAAAAAGAAACTCATGCTAGCATGAAATTGAGTTTTTTGATACCATGCATGTGCAATTAAAAGAAAATAGTGAAAACTTCAGGTAAGACTGCACAGCATGAGTTTTGGGGGTGTAAAGGGGGAGGTAATTAGAAAAGGCACTTGTTGATTAAAATAATTGCCCTGAAATGAAAACATCAAAGAAATAGAAGAGTGCTATTTTTTCGTTTATATTGCATTACCTATGATCAGATATGTCTTCCATTTGTTCACGGATTTTACTATTCATACGACTTCGATTAAACGTCCGATTCAATAAATTTCCAACTAATCCTTTACCAAATTCACGTTTCAGGCTTTTTCTGTCAACTCTTTTCTTAATGGTAGGTTTAACTTGCAAACGACTTCTTCGATCACTTTGTTGACGAACATATGCAGGTTTTCGATGTGTACTTGGACTTACATTGGTAATCGTTGGTTCTGGACCGAGTGTTTTATCCCAAGATGAAACTCTAAATTGAGAAAATAAATATATTTCAGAGATCAAAAAGTAAAAGTCAAAAAGTTAGACATACTACAACTTTTACTTAAAGGTAAAAAAAAACTTATTATTTTTTTGTTATTATCTTTAAAAACACTTGAAAACAGAAAAAATGAAGTATTTTTGTCTTCTAATTATTTTCCAAACGGAAATTATGGCCCCTCGAAGTTTTGTTTTTGTTGCTTAGGTTTCGAAATTTGTGATGTCATTGGTGCAGCTGTCTTTCAGTGTTTCTATAATTCTTTGTGATGAAAGTATTTTGTCAGAATTTTATGTGAAAGCTGATGAATCTTCAAATTCAATCATTGATTTATATGAACGAGAGTCTGAGAATGATGAGGAAGAATTTAAAAGAAGGAGAAAAACTGAGAAAAACTAAGAAAACCGAAACTATAGGAATTAAACTTAAACTCGGATGATTTAAATTCCAGCTGTGAGAAGAAATACTTAGTTATATCATATGCTAGCATGAAAATGAAATAACAATTTAATATATTTTTTGGTGATTAATGAATGAAAACATTTGTTTCATATTTATGTTAAAATGTTAAAAAAAAAAAAAAGTTTAATTGAGTTTAATTCATCAAATATCTTCTAACAAAAAAACCTTGAACTGCGTTGTTGACGTCATGAAAGCACTCCATTCTCCAACGCAGTGTTTATTTTTATACTGATGATCAAGCCGGATGTAAGACAATTTCAATTTTTTTCTTTGTTTTTTAAATCTTTGTAATATTTTCTTACCTTCAAACGAAAAAGAACAAAAAAATCCAAACCTCTGTTTCCTTTTAAGCAAAGGTAGTGCATCAAATGAATATGAGAAAATACTTGATCAATAACTGGGGCCAGCAACGCTTATATACATATTAACAAAATCAGAAGATAACAAAATTCCAAGAGGGACATAATACCCCTAGTTGGTATGGCCTTGCAAAGTTGGTAAAACCTGAGGAATACAACAACTCACATTTGAGGGGATGGTGTTGGAGGTGTCCTCTGTCCATCCTTGCTATAAACTGAACGTCCTCCATCAGTAATATCCATGGAATCTTCTTCTTCAATAGTAGATGGGTAATGTGTATCGAAATGAAAGAATGAGTGTGTATCAAGAAAAGATGGCGTTGTTGCAGCTGGCGTAGGTATTGGTGTGATTGACCTTCGGTCGTCTAGCTGTGACTCAAAAACAGATATGTCATCATCCATCAAATCTGCTGGTGCAAAGCTACGTCCGCCAAAACTTTGTATTGTTGAAACATCATACTGAGGCTGAAGAAATATTATCCCGTTGTATTGTAACTGACTTTTCACTATCTGAAGGGAGTAATATAAGGTATCCTTACACGTGCACTAAGTCTTCTCGAAGCAGTCCTCCAAAGTAGTTTTGCAGCATTTTCTCTTTTCCTCAAATGCCCCATATAACTTCTCTGCATGGCATAATCAACAACATTAGTGAAATGGCGTAGTCCATCAGGAGTATCAGGTGTTGTAGGAACTGAAACGGATTCCTTAACTCGTCCTAAAAAATGAAAATGAAGAAAATAAAGGAAACTCTGCTAAATGTTAAATCTTCAAAAATTTTGTTTCTAGGATATTTGTCATATTTTCGTCATATTGATATTTTGTCATTCTTATAATTGCAGACTACACTCATTACATCAATATCATATAAGCATATCATTTTCACCTTGCAAATAAAGATTTGCTTACCTATTCTACTGAGATGTCTGATTCTTCGTTGGTTCCATTTCTGTCTGGCATTTTCATCTTCATTTTCAGCTACTCCAAAGAAATCAAGTGTGCCTTTAGCAATTGTTCTGAAATTAAAAAGCATCATAATCCGCCGTGATTTCAGCAAAAACTTGAAGAAAACAAAGTAGAAAACTTTTGATTCTAAATTCTAAATGTTTTTCAATTATGAGTAAAAGGTACAAAAATGAAATGATTATCCTAATCTAACAATAAAAAGTTTCTTTGTAGGAAAATTTTGATCAATCCTACATTTTTTCTGTTTTATAAAGTAGGAGTAACATCAATCAATCTGAATGAATCTGAATAGATACCCCAATTCAAAATTAACAAAACAGGTTCATGTTTCATATTTAATATATACATATTTCCTTAGTTCTAGCACTATTTTTCTTGGATACACAGCATGCAACTTAAACAGGTGTATTTAATTTCAATAGGGTTCAAACATTCTTCCATTAAAAAGTCGCTGAACAATGAAATAACACATTTGATCCAATCCAGGAAAAGTAAACAAAAACTCATACATACTCTTTCACTGACTTAACTCGGTTTAATCTAGGTCTGCCAGGCTGCGTAACTTTCACATCCACACTACTACCATATGGATCAAAACTAGCATTGGAATCTCCACCCATCATTCCAATGGAAGGTCTTAAACGCAAAAAATAACAATACAAAAAAATCATAGTTGATGATGATTTAACAACTAATGATAAAAAAAATGATCAAAGTTATAAATTTCTCGCATACTGATCATCCTCATGTTCTTTCACTTCTTGTTCCAATTTTTCCATTTCAACTTCTATCGAAGGAGTCGCTTTTGAGGTAGGTTTACCTTTAAATGAAGTCTTTAATTTTGTAGCACAAGTAACATTTTGGAGAGATTCCAAACTCTCAGTGGTTTTACCATACAAGTTACTCATTGTTTCAATTTTACCTATTAGAAAGAATTAAAAAGGCATACTATATGATTTGAACTATAATGTTGGAAAAACAATGACTTTTAGATCTCCATCAGCGCCAGCTTATCTTTGTGAATGGATATATTTACAAAATATCTGAAAAATTAAATATAATAAATATATAATTCATTAGATCACTAGCAGATGTTTTTGTTTTGTGTCACTACAAATAATTGGTAATGTAATTAATGGGAGAAACTAACAGGGTTTCTAATAATAAAACTTAAAACACATCTGTCATCACCTTGTTTTAAAAACAAGGTGGATTCTAATTTTTTTATTTTTTTTATTTTTTTATGTTCCAAATTTGGGGGCCTAAAAATCTTAAGCTGTTACTTCTGAAGATTTACTCTTGGTACATTTTAAGTTTCTGGGATTTTGAGTACTTTTCCTACTTTCTGTTTACGTGAATTTTTGAAAAATCTTGATTCGCAAAAATTAATGTCACTTTTCGTATAACAGTTCTTATGTTGAAGTCATTATCAAAAATCTATTATATTTTACAGTTTGTTTTTCAAGTGATTGAAAAGGCAAAATGAAAATGCATTTTAATCAAAAGAAACCAAATACATGTGTGATGGTTTTCAGGATTTAAATAACACTAAAGGATACTGTTTGGATCCCACTAGCGCTGATTCAAAATCTATTAGCACTTTCAAATAGCTCTAAATCGCTAAATTATTATAGCACTACATCCTTAATCATGCTAAATACTGTAGCACCATATGCAAGTGAGTTTAGATTAAATTAGATTACCTTTAAGCTTGTTAACCCCGAGGACTGACTGTCAACACAAACTTGACTCTCTCAGTCTTAACATCCAAGTCTGTCATTACTGAAATAACTTTAGAAGTTAACCCTTATAATTTTTTTTAACCACAAAATAAATATTCTCACTCATTTTTTCACTCTTTCTTTTAAATTTTTTCTCAATGTTGTTCTCGATGTAAAACAAGACAGGAAATATTCTGTTAACTGAAAAAATTTGAATTAATTTATGTCCCTTTTTTTTTCTAAATCTGTATTGAAAATGGTGTAACCAATATAAACTGAGAGATTAATAATCTAATTAACAAAATTGATGTGCTATGTACATCATACGCAAAGTAATTGAACTTACAGAGTACAAGGAATTAAGAAAAAAATATGGGACTTTGTTCTCAGGTCCCTCACAACTTTTTATCAAGTTAGTTACGGTCTTATCGTACTTATATACAAATTACAATAATTTTTGCAATCATCACATTTTATATCGACATCCGTTTGATTCGATTTATGGTTACCCGGATTGTACTTAGACACCCAATGCTTTTTGGTGAGAAAAAAATGTAGGTACTGCATTTGGCTTTAAGTAACATTGAGCATTAGGATATTCACTACAAAATCTCTCTGGCACAAAAAGTTCTGAGCAAAGTTTTCCTGTAACTCAGTTGGTAACTCAGTTCTTCCAATAGCAGCTTCGTACGCTTACCTTCAACTTGAAATTATTTTTTTTCATATTAGGATTACAGCGATCATTGCTACAACCAACTGCAACATAAAAAAACATTTCGATGTTATACTTGCAAACACGTGCAAATGTTTCTATATTGTGCTTTATCTCTTTTATGCTCATGTTCAATGAAAAACATGCTCTGCCCAGAAGAACAATGCTCACAAAAAATCAAAATGCATTTGGCATAAAAAGCGATAGAATGCTTTCTGTAAGTGTGAAGAAAAATAGGTTTTTCCACAGTTGCACATAGAAACACCTTACATTTCATTGAAAATATTGTTTTGTTTTGATTTGATACTCAACCGATAATTTTAAAACATAGCGAAGCGTGAGAGAAACAAACAGTAATGGCAGATGTTATAACATTTTTTCATTAGATAAGGGATTAGATAAGATCAAGATCAGATTTTATCCTTTAATATCATATAGACAGATAAATACTGTTTACGTTTTTAATGAAAAGCAACCCGATTCGGTCAAAGTAACAAATTCTGTTCTTTTGACTGCCAAAAGGTGGTCACTTCAGACCACTTTCCAGTAAAAACATTAACATTATCTACCCCTAATGTAGGTGGTAAATTGTTTTGAGAAGATTGTGTCAGATTGTAGAGTGCCTGCTCCTCTAACTGCTATGTGCCACTTGCCGTTAACTGCAACTTTGATCGTTCCTTTCGTTTATTTAAAGATAACAAATCAAACTAAACTTGATGTTATCTGAAAGTATAGATATTCAGCTATCATCATGGAAAGTTTCAGAGTGAATCAACTATTACTTACTGATTTATTGGGTAAACTCTAACAACGAGTTCTGATCATCATGAGAAAAATTATTAAAAATGCCGACTTTGAAAAATAAATGCTCCAAAATACAGTGTCATAAACAACGGAACGGACTGATTCCTTGATATAACTCTGCTGCTTTGAATACTGCCAACATATGTGATTTTATCCACACAAACAGTTTTCCTGTATTTATCGTGTACGCAAGTAAATCAACAAAAGTTTACAGTAAGGTAATTCTGTAACCACGTGTCCTTTCTCCGGTATACCAACAAAAATTGTTCTTGTTAGCATTGATTTCAACTTGATTATTCATACAGTTAAATCTTTCTCAAATACATTCAATTAGCTCCAAATCCTGTGGTGATAATCACTCATAGATTCACCATTCAAGAAAATGTGAAACTTGTTTTATAAAACTTACCACACAAAGGGCCTGTAGTCATTAACAAAAACGTCATATTTTACTATTCGGAATTTTATCACATGTGAATGATTAGAGTGCGACTGATCCGAAAAATAAACGCACATTATCATTATAATAATTGCTATCATGAATAGTCATTATTTAAAAAAATTCTAATGACTGTGTAGTGATATGTTTTTCATTAGTCCCCTATGCAGGCTTACAATTAGCGCAATTCCCATTCCCGTTTTTTCGATTAAAAGTTGACTTGTTGAGACTGCACTATTGTTTTCTAAAAAAACTAAGCTGATAAAAATATGGCTGCCTTCAATTTGTAAACAATAAAGGCATATATTTTTTATAAGCCTTTGATTGTTGCTTATCTGCAGAATCAAAGGGGACAAGCAATTGCATTGAGAGAAAAGGGATTAAACTTTTAGTATGAACATCATATTCCATAAAATTTCGTTATTAACATAACCTTTGATGACCGCAAAATTAGTTAGCGGAAAGAGGAACAAGTTAGGGGCCGTCGACAAATAAATAAATACAATAGTTTCTGGCAATGCGAGAAATGGTATCATGAGTATTGTGCCAATGTCGAATGGAGCAGTTTATCAAAAGATGACTAGACCTGCTGTTAATAATTTTCTAGTTTCTCATAACAAAGAAATAAAAAAATAATTAGTTGTTATATATAAATGATTCTTTTATCCACTTGCTATAACATCTGCTTTTGTGACGGTCTGGCACTAGTCTAGGAATTCAAATTGATAATAGCGCGCTGCAACCATTTTTGATTTTGAGCATGCTAGCAACACAAATTGGAATCTCAGGCTTGTCTGACACAAGCCAAGGTCGCAATTGCTGCAGTCACGTCCTTCTTTTCAAGGTGTTACACCCCGATGATGTTTGCGATAGCATTATTTATTACCAATCTTATTCTGTTTGTTTATTCCTGTTGATTTGAAATCTAGAATGACCAATTATTCTGCTAAATCCAAGTAGTTGTGTTTTCTCGTTCGCAATGAAGAATTTTGCAGCATTAAAATTAAAGTTAGCGATAAGAGGGTAAATTGGGTACATTCACTTGTGTAAAAGAATAAGGACAGGAAAAGATGACAAATATGAAGGAGAGAAAACAAACACACATATGCAAAAAAATATGAAAAACTAACTTAACTAACACAAAGACGATAACAAGGTTTGTTTTTTGTGTGAACCAACAAAAAGGAGGGGGCTCTGTCAGTTAGTTGGGGGAAAACAATAGAACGAGGGATCCCTCAATTGCGATATACCACACCATAACAGTATTTACGAATATTAATGTTTTCTTCGAAAATTTAAAGACATGCATAAATTATTCGCAGGAACGTATAATTCATATTTTTACCACATATTCACTACTTTGCCGCCATCTTGAGAGAAATTCTCCAGATCCCGGTTTCGCCGCCATTTGTATTGTTTTTTTGTTTTGGCCAGTTAAAGATGGCGGACAGACGCACTTTGAAGAAAGAAAAAAACAACTTCCGTGATACAGTAGCATCTCGATATAACGACCCATGACGGGAGCTTGAAATCAGTTCGTTATATCGAGAGTTTGTTAAATCGAAAGATTTCTAGAGATTTTTAGTGTGCTAGTGAATATTTGATATTTCAGACTCATCAGTCCTGACTGACTGAACTCTACCAAAACTTTGTGCCGAATAACTGCGAAGAATTGCTATACGACATCATTGATAAAGTTAACGTTTTATCCGATTCTATCTTTTTTCGTGATTTTTTGTTTTGTTTATGTAGTGGTTTTTAGTGGGGAAATTGATTTTTCTCTGAGCGAAATTTTTTCTCGGCAAAAAATGTTCGTTGGCGGCAGGCGAAAGCTTATGTGGAAAACCAGCTTAACAGTATAACAATACAAAGCTTAACAGTGTAACAATACAACTTTCACCTCCTGAGCCGCCAGATCCCCTACCGTCATTGATTCCAACATATAGTTGGGGAATTATGAAAAACGTAATTTGAACAAATGATAAAATGAGGCGTATGAAGCAGTGGTATAAAATATCTTCATGCTACCCACCGGGAATGCCCAGCATGGTACATCATAGACGAGCATACAAGACCATTGAATGAATGGTTGAATAACTCTCCATTAAAAAATATTGTCTTTATTGCAATAATGGTTATGCCGAGTTTGCTACTTCAAAAACCATCAAAAGACAGTAAGGCACGTGATCATTTGAAGGTTCTCGAGAGAAGACGAATGCTGTGGGGAAAAGGGGAAATCAATCAACTTCTAACCGAAGGAAAAACTATCCAAAATTCATTCTCAACAAATTCTCAGTCAAAAGCAATCAAAATCATCTCAAAAAAAGTCGTTAAAGAAATGAAGAAAGGAAATGTAAACGGTGCGATGAAATTATTAACTAACAACATGAAAAATGGAGTTGTTCCATTAAACGACGAGACAATGAAACTACAGTGGAATCCGTTAACTTGGACCCTCAAGGAAGACAGGAAATTCGTCTCGATAACTCGGACTTTCTTGAAAGGTACGACTTTTCGAGACTTTATTGATTTTAAAAATTTTAAAAATAAAATTTGCAAGAATTCGATTTCAAATTCGAATCATTTGACCTACGATTTTCAGAAAGTCCAAGTTACATTAGGTTTTATTATAGTAAAATCAACAAGTCGTATCAGCAGCAGGGATCCATTTTCATGGTGGATACACATATCGTATTGTATCGTATTGGCAAAACCCAAATCTCTAAATGAAACTAAATCCACCATTTTTAATTTACTCACATCATCAATAACTTTATTCGTAACCAAATATTTCCATCCGCCTGGAAAATTGCAAAAATTAGTCCCGTTTCAAAGGTATTATCATCGTCAAATCCCAATGACTATCGACCAGTTTCAGTATTACCATATCTGTCAAAAATCAATGAGCGTCTAGTACTCAGCCAACTGCAAGAATTTATTGAAAATCAAATTGTTTACAATGAAACGTGATCTGGTTTTCGGAAAAACCACTCTATAATCAGTTTATTAATAAAATTCCGAGATGATATTCTGCGAGCGTTGAAACATGGAGAATTAACCATGGCCATATTCACCGACTATTCAAAAGCTTTCGATACTCTTGACTTTGAAACTTTAACAAAAATGCATTCTCTGAACTTTTCCAAATCATTCCTTTACTGGACCGCCGACTATCTAACCAACCGATACCATTATGTACAAATGATGACAAGCAATCTCGTTTAAAGAACATAGAATTTGGAGTTCCACAAAGTTCTATTTTAGGACCAGTGCTTTTTAACTTGTATGTGGCAGATATGAATAACATCCTCCAAAATTCAAAAAGCCTTCAATACGCTGACGATTCGACTTTATACCGGCACTGCAAGCCTGAGACCATCCATAAAGCAAAAAAAGAAATCGAAGACGATCTTAATGAAATATCAAAATGGTCAAAAACTTCAAATTTTGTTTTTAATACTTCAAAGACCATGTGCATGCTGTTCACATCGAACGAAGGAAAAAACAACCATCAAATCTTGTTATATCATGGGGAAACAAACAAACCACAACTGTACATACTTGCAAGTTACTTGGTATAACATTCGATGATCACTTAGATTGGAATGCTCATATTGATAAACTCTTAAAGGTATGTTTTGGAACAATAAATGTATTACGCAGGATCAAACGTTATGCACCGCTACAAACTCGCAAACAGCTAATTCAATCGTTAATCATTTCGAAACTGGACTACGGAAACACGCTATTGTATAATGTTCCACATTACCAAAAATCTCGCCTTCAGAAAATCCTTAATGCGTCAGCAAGTTTTGTTTTTAAATAGATATGCAAGAGTCGCAGACGTCATCTCTCTCAGATGGTTGCCAGTTCAAGAACGCCTAGATTATTCAGTTGCCACCTTTGTTTACAAATCCATCCACTTCCCAAAATTTCCTTCCTATTTAAAAGTACAACTTAAACAAGACCAAAGAGCATTTTGAAACAATACCGAGTACGTAGGACTGCAATTAATCAAACCGTCGGAAGCAAATACATTTACTGCTAATGCAGCCACGGTATCCAACGATCTGCCGAAGAACATCAGGCTGCTGGATGACATACAGAAATATAAATCGACAGTATATAAATATATGTTGGACAAAGCTACAGCGAAGCAACTCCGTGTTACATAAATTTTTGATAGCGTCATCTTTTTTAATAATAAAAAAATAAATAAAAAAAAATTATATAATAATATATATTATAGGATGAATAACCATGTAAATGGATATGCCGAAATAAATGATTTTTATTATTATTACACCTCAACGAAATCGGACCAAAGTTTGGATGCCACCCTCAATGTTGAAAGTAAAATCAATGAATGGTTAGATTGTCTTAGTATCCTTTCAGAAATCGCTAGACACGGACCACAAGCTCATGTTATGTAACCGGTATGCAATCGAAACAAGAAATGCTTTGCATATATACAAATTTCGTGAAGGAGATTCTACACCTGTAGGGGTTAAATAAAAATTATGCAGCAACTTAATTATGCTGGTTACTGAAATCTCGAAGGGGTTAGGGGAAATAGTTCAGCTGAAGCAAAGCGAATTTTGGCAATAATGAGAAATTTTATTAAAGGCAATTTCTTCTTAAATTACAATGAATGGTTCATATTCATATGGTATTATTAAATGACTATGTGACTTATTCACTAAAAGAAGTTTCGTACATGTTCATATGGAGGCAAGCTAGCCCGGTTATCCGAAAAAGCTCACTTAGCTGAGATCTCACTATCACTAAGAAGTCCTCATAAAAATAAATCAGGGCCAACCAACCTAAGGGAGAGCTCATTTGTTTCTACATGGACATGTCAATCCGGGGATGGATTTTTAAATACATATTCTATTTTAAACAATGAGACAAGTACCCAACAGCTACTCGGTACTCCAAAGACGTACGAAATAAATGAACGAGAAAAGGAAAAAGCCATTACAACGAACGGATAATGGAAGTGGAACATGGCAGTTTAACAACTTGTACTGGTGGAATGGAGAGAAAACAAAGAAACAAAAAAAAACCGTCTAGCAGAACTATTGAGCGAAAAAAGAAAATGTGCGTAACGATTACGTGGATCTGAAGAAAGATCAATTTTGCCCTTTTATTTGCAAAATCATACTGCTTACGAGGAAGAGGTCTGTGGACGAATTAAACATTTCCCACCAATGAAAATTCGATAGACATCGAAACAAGCGAATACTGCAGTCGCGCATTTTAATTTCGTATAAATTGTAAAAAAAAAAATGTATCTGTATAAATTATTATTTTCGTAAAATCAAACGATGGAAAAAAATTATTGTTGTATTCATGTTTTTCCAAACCTCTAACTCAGGGCCGTTTATAAATATCTCCTTAATTTTTTTAGTTATCTATCTAATTTATTTGATATTGTTATTTTTTTTACCGAATTGAAATAAAGGATTAATAATCATTATTCTGCTGTAAATGACGATGAACTTATTTCAGAAAATGAACATAGACCAGAAATTAGGCCTGAAACTTGTGAATCAATGCATTTACCCTGTGGACAAAATCTTTAAAAAGTCTATGTATTTCCTATAGGGATGGCAAGCAATCGCCTGCTGTTTCAATAAAAAAAAACACTCTTCCACAGAGACTTTTTGAAGATCTTGTCCACTGAGAACCAAACAACAACAAGACAGTTTTTTATCGGAGGAGATTAAAAATATTGTAAGTAGTTTGTCTTAAAAAGAAGTTGCAATTAAGTTTAAGTTGCATTTGTGATAATGGGTTTTTCAGTAGCTTATCAAAGTAATGGCCACCAGCAGTAGAAATACTCTAGTTATAGATACTGAGAGTTTGCAAATAGTAGGATTGCAAGAAACTTAACTGTAATAAGTTAAGTTTACAGATGTCTTTGAATTTTGTCGACCTTAAGGATACAAGGTCCTGGCGAGGGATAAGAGAATGCATTGGTATTCGATTGAGTGGAATATCACGTTTTGAGGTTTTGACTAAAGGTTTAATGTTAAAATTTCTGGTATGGTGAGTGAAAATTGAGATTGAATAGGTTATAAATGCCAGCAGAAAAGGATTTATTTAGGATATGGTAAACAAGAATGAAAGAATTTTTATGTACAAAACGTAATTACAGGTCTTTAAAATTTTTATATGTAAAGAACAAAAGAATAATGTGAGAGGATGAGGTGAGAGGATATATTTTGTAAAAGAAAGCTAACAGCAAATAATTATGTTAGAAATAATCACGTGACATCATTTGTAAATAAAAGTAAAGATTTGGATTCAAGTTATTGTTTAAATCGGATCCATTAATATCGGATCCATTAATTCCAATAAATTATGCCTCCAATATCTTTCTTTCTCTAGTTTTGTGGAGCACGGCATAAAACATTCCATTCGAATTTGTGGTTGTTATGGTTTTGCAGATGTTTGGCTAGTTCTGAGTCTTTTCTTAAGTCCTGATGTTCTCTCCACCTTATTTCATTTCTTCTCGTTTATCAATATACTTATCTCCACAGCTACAAACTCCTTCGTAGATGACGCACGCCGGCGGATGAGGGTTATGGTTTTTCAATCTAAACAAGATCTTAACTTTCTTTGTTTCCAACTTGATTCTAATGTCTTATTCATCGTTTGTAAATCCTTTCAATTTACTCAAAAACATTTCGACACTTCCAGATTGTATGTATATATTACCCGGTATATATATATATATATTGATTGATTGATTGATTGATTGATTGATTGATTGATTGATTGATTCAACTAAGCGAAGGACCAGTCCTGCCAACCTTCACAAATTTACCGTATGTTTATAGCTGAGCTAATACATACATAATGCCATCATATTTCTCCACTTTGTGAATTACCGCTCGTGAAAGATACCAGGAGAAAATCTCCCTCATTGGCAATCCAGACTCTTATCAAATCCAAAGAATGGAGTTCAAATCCAGACACTTACCCACCCATTTCTTATATCGACATCGTAAATTATTTGGTTCTTGGATCAAGGTCTTTTTATAACATGAAAGATTTTAAGAATTATAAAAGTTTAAAATGTTATGATCGTTTCCTTTCTGGTTGGGTGCCAGCAACAGTGAAGGCGAAATTTGGTGTTGCCACTGTACGTGTATAGCAGGATTGAGGGTAAGTTGCTGTCATGTTACTTCAGTCATGTTCTTCGTTGAAGGAAAAAAACTGTCACTCAAGAACCAGCATATTGGTTATTGCCCTCGTCGAAGAGAAAAATTGAATATGGTTGCAGGTAAAGATATTGATTTCACATCATCTTCTTACCAAAAAACGGTGGTGGATTCCAAAAGTAATAATCCTTATCCTGCTGCATCATTAACATCAATCAAAACATTATTATTATTTTCAAGTGCAAGATGGAAATGAAAACACAAATGGCCATAACAAACATCAAGTCATGCACCTGTTTAATTTGGACAGAAAAAGATTTCCCATTTGATGAATCCTTTCAGTAATTCTGGTGGAACTTGTCAGCAAGTATTATAGCGAAGCAAAGAAAGTTTTAACTTCGGCGGAGCGAATTATTTAATCTTTTGCCTGAAGATAAGTGGAAGTTTTTACTTTGTGACTAGTTTGTTTTTTATTTCTTTATTTTGCATATTCTTGTTTCATATATCCCTTAGTGTGTCGTCCTTGTTCTCTTCTCATTTGTTTGTGTCTCCTATTTTATCCGTACTATCTTAGTATCATACTGTCCTATTGACACTCGTATCACTCACTGTAGTATATATTTTGCACATTTTGTAGATTATTTTCAATTTGTCTCTAACTATTAACCTTTGATTAAAACTTAATTAAAATGCATAAAACAATTTATTTATTTATTTATTTATAATAATAATAATAATAATAATAATAATAATAATAATAATAATAATAATAATAATAATAATAATAATAATAATAATAATAATAATAATAATAATAATAATAATAATAATAATAATAATAATAATAATAATAATAATAATAATAATAATAATAATAATAGTAATAATAATAAAAGATTCCATCTGATCATGATTACGCCCTTCCTACCTGTTCTGAAGAATAAGTGTGCCAACCTGTATTAAAAACGACTATTTTTATAGCCACAAATAAAAAAACACATTATTCTAAGCTTACTGATGTTACTTTTACATGTACTTGCCTTGGTCGTCTAACTTGAGTAATCTAGGTGGAGTGGAGTCGATCCCTTGTCGGGGCATTCTGTACATACCCTATAGAAATATGTGTAAGAAAATATATTGCCAAAATAATGTTTTTAACATATGTGTGGCTGTAAAATTATCCGTTTTTTTTCTTTAGAAGACTTCAGTCTGGTGCGACAACACAAGGACATATGCTGGTTAAAGTACAAGCCGCCATTACAATCTTGTCAAGTGCAAGATTATCCTAATAATAAAAACGTTGATTTACGTTTTTTTCGCATTCCGAAAGTAGTTGAAAACCAGGAGAAAGTGGAAAGGAGTTAAGTGAAAGAAGGAGGCGTCTGTGGTTAAAAGCAATCAACAGACAAGATGAATAGAAGATAGACAATTGGAGAGTTTGTAATGGACATTTTATTCAAGGTTGCCCTGTTCCACTTTTTGATGATAGGAATCCTGATTGGGTTCCCACGTTTGAGTTGAGTTATGCTGCTAAAAGTAGTGAAGGTACGAGTGAAAGGTATGAGCGTAAAAAGAGAAGAAGGAAAGGTAGCTTTTCTTCATGTGATAATGATGATGATGATGATGATGATCGATTTATTGTATGTCAACCTTAAAGAAGTTATTCACTGGCTTTCCAAAGAAGATCTTTGTAAGTCTATGCCTATGGTGTTTCGAGCTGATTTCGGAACTAAGGTATCTGTTATCATTGATTGCTCTGAGGTTGAATCGAGAGACCTTCAAATCTTTTTTGCACGAGTTCAAACTTGGTCTAATTATAAGCACCATAATACCATTAAAGTATCTTATTGGTATAACCCCCCAAGGTTCTGTAAGCTTCATATCATTAGGTTGAGAGGACGGACAATTGATAAGCACTTAATCAAAAATTCTGGATTTTTGAAAAAACTGTTACCGGTGATATTGTGTTGGTTGACGTGGTTTTGATATTGCAGAGCTGGTTGCTATGAAGGGTGCAGGAATCTTCAATTCTGGAATCTTCATCATTTTCTAGAGGCAAAAGCTAATGGTATCTTTCACGAGCGGTAATTGACAAAGTAGGGAAATAGGATGACATTGTGTATGTATTAGCTCAGCAATAAACCCCAATAAACACCAAATATATGAATTTATTCAACCACATTTCACCTTACGTGGATAAAATTTCGCGTGGATAAAATTTCGCAGTTTTATCTAAAATCCGCAAAATTAAATCTATGTGAAAAATGGGGCCATCCGCGAAATTAAATCCATGCGAAATGCAAAATTTTGGCTGACCGCGAAATTAAATCCACGCGAATTTTTATCCACATAAGGTACGTACAATGTATTAACTGCAGTCGACTCTCTAATTAGAGGACACCATCGGCTAATTAGATGTGTCTGCTAGTTGGAAAGTTAACATTTTTTTTACCAATTTCAAGGGAAGAAAAGGACCTTGGGATACTAAAAAAGCTTTATAGGTAGTTGCTGGGATATTTATGAAATGAAAAGACACAATTTATTAAGTAAATACATGTTTATTTAGTGAAAAAATCTTTTATAGAAGTTTGTTCCTGGAAAAAATATTTGATCTTCACAAATTCAAGGAAAGGGAAGATTTGCAAAATTTATGTTTCTATATATATATTTTATAAGTCCTGGGTGTTTTCCTTGTATATAAATTTGTATATAAATTTATTGCTAATTAACTTGTATATAAATTTGATATATATTTTCATTGTATATAAATGGATAGGCGAATAAACGATTATTTATTTATTTATTTATTTATTTTCCTTCCAATAATTTAGTCGAGAAAAAAACAAACTTCTATGGTAGATCATAACCAGATATCATCCCGAAACGTAATGAAACGTGATCGTATACATAATGGCTGCTACTTAGTGTTTGGACCTTAGTATTTGGAGTCTTTGTGAAATATTTAGGCTGAGTTCGGAGATTGGAAAGTGATTCTGATTGAGGTAACTGATAGTTCCCTTTTGTTTGTATCATTTCTTCCTACCGTTACAAATCCTACTTTAAAGAAATCCGAAGAAAATATACCAAAAATACGGGGAAAATTTTTCTTCGTCGCCCAACACCAGTGAGTGACATTTTTGGGCAAACACTCCTTTTTTTCTGCAAGGTTTGGCAACAGTGAAGGGCTAAAGAACAAACTAATAAACATCAACACAGTTATGGAGTCAATTCACTAGTTAACCTAATCAGTCAACATTTGGAACTTCTTTGCTGCTTGCTAGAGCAGAGAGGTACTCCACAACCTTCAAAAGATCAACTTCATCTTTCATTGTTAAGCTACTCTCATTTAAAACATATTATTCTGATTACTATCTTCTTCAGTACATAATTTAACTCAACCTCTCTTGCAACTCAGCTGTTCTCAAACTTCTTTTTTCTTGTTAGTATTATTATTATTACTTTTTCCAGTTAACTAGCGAAATATTTAGTTTATATCTATAATTATTAAAGTATATTCACTTGATCCTACTTGCTAACAAACTTTCATCACTAGTAATGATGCTAACCTACTATGACGACCTGTTATATTGAATATTTTCATTTTAGTTGTGTGTAAAGATTTCTCTGAAAGTTCAGGAATTTATTAAAAATGGAAAACAACAGAGTGCTCAGATAATAAACCATTAAGGTTTATTTTGGTGCTAATATAAAAGTACTTAAATAATATTAATACTTTGTGCACAGGATTCTATCTATACTCATTTCTCATATGACAGAACTTGTTATGACGGTTAATAGACATATTTAATATCTCATTTTACTACTGTCAAGCAGTGAGCTTGATCCTTATTTCAATGGGAAACAAGGTGGTGTCACAGGTAGTGTTACCTCAGTTACTGTACATGATTGCTGTATATTTTGCATAACCTCGCTTTGGACACCAGACCTTATGTATCAGAACATAGTTAACTTGGAAAAGATTAGATAAGTTATTGTATCCAACAAGGTTTAGAAATATTGTTTCAAAAACATATGTCTAATGCACTAAAAAACTTGAAAAATGTGTTCTGTCCATGCATTTTGAATAATCAAGGAAGGAACTTGTACATTTGAGGGTTCCCATGATTATGACATTTCCCGGACTAATCTTAGAAGTGTCATTAAACAAGAGCAAAAGTTTCATTTTTAATTTATTTAAAAGAATAAACCTGCAATTGAATGCTAGGTGAAAGTCAAAATTTCTTAAAAAATGTTCCTTCAATTAATTACCTTAAAAACAAAGACAGTAGTTGAATCATTCTTCAATGTCATAATCCAAAAAATGCGAAGTACTCACATTAATCACATACAGATAAAAAAAAGCTTTCGATAAACACAATGTAAACATAGGTACAACAAAACAAAATTAATTCCTAAATACGTTACAAAAGAAGAGAAAAAAGCATTCACAAACTGTTCAAGAGTTTAAAGATACTAATTCAAAGGAAGTATTGCAAAAGTGTATGAGATATAAGACGATTTTCTGAAATAATCTTCGTTCACAAACTTGTTGGCCCTCATGCTATCTACCATACTTTGCCGTGATTACACCTCCCATCTTAGAAAAGTTATTGACAGTTTGTCCGAATGTGGTTTAATGCATTTGATATAGGACCTCGCGGAACTTAGACTGCACTTTTCGAAAAATATACTTATATACTTATTGGTAATGGCTTTTTAAACTTAGGACGAAAAACCAAGATTGGAATATATTATGATAAGATGAGTATATTTTATCTGAAAATAATACTGCCAATCACTAAGTTACTAAATTTGCCTTCGACAAAAGATTTGTTGGTGCGAGTTATCAAGACAAACAAGCTGATTTAAGCCATTGATTTAGCACTTAAAACAAACTAAACAAACAGGATATGTATTACAACTACAACAAGTATCTGTTGTTAATGGAAACAACATAAAATAAAATCACAAAAAACTTACTAGCTACGAAGATGTAAAAATACCCAAACTGACAAAGAAATGATAAAAATGTGCTACCAACAAGCCACATGAAAAATCTAAGAAGAAGATCAGCTATAAATAGTGTGAGAATGGAGCTGAAATAATTTCAAATAAGGAAATCAGGCATCAGGCTAATCTGAAAGTGATCCTAAATATATAAAATTGAAAATCTCGAGATTCGCAGAATCATTCATACTCATTAAAGCAAATGAACAATTTTTTCTCATTCAGTTATATAGCAACATTTTGTTTTCTTTTTAGATGGTTCCATAAGATGTTGATAACGAGAAATGAAAGTAGATATTTTAAAAAATATCTCAATCATCAGCTATAAGGCTAAATCTATGTTTTGCACACTTCTTGTTGTCGTATAAAGATTGTGTGGGAATATTTTCAACGGCGAAGGACCTAAGAGACGTAAAGGAACTGCTAATAAAGATGGAAGGTGACATCTAAAATGTGCTTGTGGCAAAGATTGAAAGGCATTTTGTGATTGTTAGGTCAGAGAAGAGTAATTAATGAAATCTGTAACCTTCCTTGGTCGTGAAAGTGTAAGTAATGTTCTATGAGTAATGATAAGTTTTATTATTTATGAAAATTACACTCACACTTTTGTATCAAAGTTTTATTTCAGCAGTAGAATTAGAGCCAGACAGGCACAGAACTAACTCTGCCATCAGTGACAAATTGGGGTCCTCCCTTCATTTAAACTGGAACACTTTCTTAACTGAAGCTTGGATTATTTCATTCTCAACCTAACAGACACCCATCAACTGCAAACAAATCTTCTCTTCGCTCACATTGCTTTTGTGTTTGTCATGATCTTTAATGAAGGAACAAAAAACGTTTTCATCTTGAATTTCAAGAGAGGCTAAGTGACTTGTTATTATCTCCTCATCAGTTCCTGAGACAGACAATCAATATTTGCAAAGGTCTTGTCAAGTGAAGGTTTGATTTGACTTGCAATTAAACTTTCACCTTTAAGGACCTTGGAAACAGACGTTACCAATTCAAGAATGTCTACATATGTACAAACAAGGCATAAAAAATGGTATGATTGCAAATTATTTTGCAAGAAGCCTTTCACTTACGCTTTAGTATCTGGTTGTGTATTCTGGTCATAAACGATATTTTCAAAAGCAACAGCAATTGCAGGCCAAATCTTCAAAAGTTTTGTGTACGTATTACATTTGTGACCAACAAACCTAGTCTCAGTTAATTTTGATAAAGTATAATGTTGGCCTTGGCAGCCTCTTTGATTTCACTTTGGCTTTTGCCTGAATTTTTTAAAAATAAATAAAGAGAGTTACTGCAATATAGTGAATAAATCACGTGCTGCTTTCGAATCTTGATGGCCTGAAATTTTATATTTCAAGAAGTACATCAATCAAAAATAGTAAAAACAACTAAATTCTGGGGCGAAAACACAAATACAGTTATTCATTGATACTTAAAGGCAACATTGCTAATCATACTCTGCTTGCCTTGAACCAAAAGAACTCCATTTTGCCGTTGGACTTTCACAAGAGTAGAAAATTGTGTAAGTGTTAATATAGGATTTAGGGCCGCTTTGTATGCGGTGCGCACCAATTTTATAAATGCTTCTTTACTATTGTTGCTGAACATCGTGGCAAGATTCTTTTGACTGATGTAGAAGGGAGCTTGATTCCAATATGTAATATCGGGGAAATCAGGATTCACTGCATTTTTTATTAGCACAGGAGAGCCTAGTGGCCTAGTCTAATTTTCCTCAGATAATGGATTAATTACTACTAGAATAATTTTTGAAAGAAAAACAAATGAGTTTTTCTTTTTTTCTTTGTGAATAAGAAGGATATTTACAATAAGCACAGTCAGTTGAATAAATGTTGACATTAAGTCAACTTAATGAATATCAATAAATTGAGAATCAGGTAATGTTAGCGTTAACAACAACCTTCATGTATTTCTTTAACTTGGTAAATCTGGAAATGTTCTTTTACTTTATGGTACGCATATTTCACTGTTTCCAGATCCCATATTTTAATCCTTTTTATGTTCATAGTGGTATTTTGTTTCAAGTATTTTTGGAATTCAGATTCCTGAATCCTTGGTCTGTTTTCAAATGGTTATTTTGTTAGTATCAGTTTATCTGTTCGTTTTGCCACTTGGACTGTTTGTGTTAATATTACTGTATTCAGAAAGTATGGTTTTTGCAAGAATTTTAAGTTGATTGTGTATGCTGTTATGTTATTCCAATTTTCTATCTCTGTGATTTCTGTGAGTGAATTATCTTGATTATCTCCCCCCCCCCCCCCCCCCCCCCCCCATGAAAGGAATAAGGGAAGTGTTAGGAGTCGGAACTTGGTCCAGATCACCCAGAGACGGTGTGAACGGGGAAGCAGTGGAGATTGGTGCAAACTGTAGACTCCATGTGATCCAAGTGAGGACGATCAGAGGGCGGATGCGTGGATAATAAACAGCGCCCAAATAGAAGAAGGGATATGGGAGCCATTGTAATGGAGCAATCTCGATGGAAGTAGATGGTGATGCTGTAGTGATATCAGTAGGGAAAACAGGACTATAGGCATCTCCAATGCTTTTCAATTCTTGTCCAGCAAGACCAGCTACCGAGGTAGATTGATCAGTAGAGGAGGTAAACATAGGCTGCACACACAATTGTGATATCGATATGATCAGAACAGCGATGAACAGGAGGAGGATGTTGTTAATGAGTGCCGGATAATCACAAGCAGGTTGTTGTTGTAGTGGTGGAGGAGCAGGTGCAATTGGTGAAGGTCCAGGATTAGATTCAATATCTGACATGTCCGCAGAATTGGCATTACTACGTTGTTCTCTTCGCATGCGTTTTGCTGCAGGTGTTACAAAGTAAAAGGAGCCAGTACACTTACGTTTGGCATATAGGTTACGATAATAATGCTCATAAAGAAGAACAATTCGAGTGCGATCATATGTGGGTTTGTTAATTAAGGTATCCACACCCATGGTAGGTGATCCAGGGCCTGGATTAACCTCTATGTCTGCGAAATCAGCTGATGAAGCTTGAGACATGGCACCGGAGGTGTGATGGTTGGTAATAAAGTGTAACCGAGCTTGTGGAGTGCAAAGGGAAGCAGGTCCATGTAACCATAATCCATTCTGAAAAATAGGAGGCGATTTTGTTGTGACAGGGAAAACAGTGGCGTCATTTTTCCAGTAAACTCGAGACAGATGATCGGCCAAAACGTTGTTAAGACCAGTGATGTATATCAATTCAAACGGTCCAAGCATTAAGAGCCTCTGAAACACATGGAAACTGTAGCCATGTAGAGTCAGATTTTCTAAGCTGGCTCGTCGAAGGATATGGACCAATGCAAGATGATCCGTGTAGATTTTAACCTTGTCCCATGAAAGTTGGTCATGGAACTTGTGATATAGCAGATCAAGTGCTGCTAATTCCCTGCCAGTGATATTCTGTTGTTTGCGCATCGATGTGTATCGCACACTTTCCAAGGCAACAACCCTGTCATTCTGGAAGGCAGCGATTCCTGCTCCGTTGTCACTAGCATCTAAGTAAATAACGGTGGGTGCGTTGGGATCAAGGCTGGCAATGGTTCCAGCTCGTTGGAGTGACAAGATATCCCGGATTTTTGCAACATCTTCTGTGGTAAGATTAGATGGATATTTTTTCTTCAATTTCAAACGAAGAAAATGGGTTTGATCCGCAAAGTTTACTATGAACTGGCGGAAGTAATTTAACAAACCCAAAATCGTTTGTATTTGTTCCTTGGGATGATCTGTAGGTATGTTACAGGTCCGGTGGTAATAAGCTAAAATTTCATCCATATGATGATTGAGATCTTCCTGTATGCGGGAGTGCAGTGATCGTCCTTCCTGACTAATCATGAAGCCAAGGAAAGAGAACTTTTCTGCCCCGAATACACACTTTTCAGGGATGATAGGAAGACCAATGGAATGAAATCGGCGAAGAAGATTATCAACGTGTGTGAAGTGGTTTTTGATGTTAGTACTACCAATTATGATATCGTCTGCAAAATTGAAACATGTCTCCGGAATGAGACCTTCTGATTTGAGTTGGATTATGATGTCGGCTATAGCATGTTGAAAGGGTCCCGGCGCATCTGTCCATCCTTGTGGAAGGACCAAATAATGGAAAACCTGCACAGGGGTGCAGAAGGCGGTTATCCATTGGCTACATGATGATAGAACATGCCTCTATGAAAGCCGTCTTTTAGATCAATAACAGAGTATATGGAACAGTTAGCAAGCTGCTCATACAGTGTTAGCACATTGGGCATAGGCAACGCCTGTCGTTGCGTATACTGATTAACCTTGTCAAAAGCGACAACCAAACGCCATCGCTTGACATTATCGATGGTAAGCTTCGGAACCATAAGGGCGCTAGATCGAGAAGGATATTGCGAAATAGCTATATGACCCTTCTTGAGCATGTCATCCGTTTTGGCGATACATGCCGCAAGTTTTTCGGCGTTCATTGGGTAAGGTCTGACGATTGGTAACTCTTTATCTTCCTGAAGATGCATGGTGGCTTCGGGAAGCTTGGAAGGTGGTATATTTTCATCACAAAACATGTGTGTGATATTATCCATCCATTCCTTATTAAAGAAGGAAGATGCTTCAGGATGCATTGATTCAACAATTGCACCAATGCGTTTTGCTGGTTTCTGTTCTGTAGCAACAGCGTCATTTAGATAGGTAAGGGGACAGCGATCCACTATGGCCTGTCTATTGACGTCATAGATTTTAGTTGAAAAGTCTATGTGAGGAAGATCCTGTTGCTTTTGTTGTTGCTTATGGTGTTGACGTTATGATTGACGTCGTTGTTGTCTTGAGGTTGTGGAGGTAGAGGGTGGTTCATCCTCATCAGAAGAAATGGATTTGCTAAAACCAGGTGATTGTTCCTTGTCATATTGATCAAGGATTTGTTCTGTGTAGACTAAGAAGATACCTCTATAACAATCAGCGTTTGTTCTGAGGGTGGTACCTTCCTTGTTGATTATTTGCCACTCTCCATCGCGAAATCCGATGAAGAGTTCTTGTGATCTCAGTGGTTATGATCTCAGTGGTTACCACTGCTTCGACTTCAATAATGTGTCCGTCTATATCAAGTTCCAGTGTTGCTAACCCTCGTAGAGGCAGAGGCTTGTTGTCTGCTGCCATAAACATCGGGAAGTTTTTGGGAATTCTTTTGATGGTGAGTTGTAGCTTCTTAGCGATGTTTCCAGGGAGAATGGTTTGATCAGCCCCTGAGTCTATAAGAAATGGAATTAGTTTGTCTCTAGTAGTTCTCAGTGTTATCTGAGGCGATACATTTTCATCTGGCGTAAGATGAATTGGTTGTCTTTCATGAACTGCTGAAATATTAACATTAGTCATCAAATCTTCCAATTCCAGACCAGCTGGACCAGCTATTGAAATAGATTGGTTGACCTGTTGGACATTGTTAATTGATTTCATCTTTGAAGTGATAGCTTGGATCAGACTTATATAATGTGTACCGCCTTTCTGGAGCTTTTCCATTTCTTGCAAAAATGTTTCCACATGTTTTTTCTTACCACAGACACGGTAAGTAGCGGGTACCACAAGTCCATTTTCAAGTTTCTGTCCACCACTGACTTTTGCAAATATTTCGTTTTTACATTTTTCGACAAATTTGCAGCATAAAAAAGATGGTTTAATTGGGACATGACCAACTAACTGATTTTCATTGTTGTAAATTCCGACAGCATAGTTGTCAAATAGCTTTGCCACTTCTCTCATATCATATTTACAAATCAATGTTTCTCCGGATTTTCAAAACAATTTAATAACCCCCCCCCCACCCCACCCCCTCTTGTTTGTCCTCTATGTTTGTCCTCCTAATCCAACCTTAACCTTATCCCACACTTGTTGACGAATGTTTTCCTTGGCCTTAGCTTTTCTCATTCCGAAATCTAGGAGCCTGTCCAAAAATGATTTACAAACTACAGATAAATAGTTTCTCTTACGATTTTCCTTCTTTATTTCTTCTGCTTTGCTTTCTTGGTCTTTCTCCTCTATCTCTATCATCTCTGCTTCCTTCATCGCTATGTACTCCATCGCTGACATTTCCTTCCTTGCGGTCTTCTCCTCCGCTATCTTCTCGTTCAATGAGGAATCCGTCTCCACGTTTTTCGGCTTCTTGGAACATGTACTTGACATAGCAGATGTTGCATTTGTTGTCACCTTTGCATCCTCCTCCTCGTATGCAAGTCGCCGTTTCAGCGGTTTCCTTGTCAATGTCGATCCCTTCTTCTTCTTTTTCTCGTCACTCGATGTACTTTCGTACGTTCTCCATATGGGCTTCGTCTTTGATTGGGATGAACTTTGTGCTATACCCACAATCCCGACATCTGCCGGTTGGCCCGCTTCTAACAATCTCGGTGCAACTTTCACACCCTCTGGCGTGATTCGATAATTCTTTTGCTGCCCATCTGTTGATGGTTCTTCGTTCAAGCAATCTTTGTCCTTTTGCATCTGATCTGAAGGCAATGATGGCATGCCCATGGTATGTTCCTTCTTCTCCGTTTCCACATTTCGTATGGAATCTTGTGTAATCGCATCTCCCGAGCATTTTACATACCGTAATTATTCTAATTTACTGCTGATTCTAATTAACGTGGATTGACAAAAATGGCCAAAAGTTTGTAATTAATTGACTCTAATTATTAACGCGGGTCGCAAATTTCGAGTATTTTATTTGCTTCTAATTTAACGCGAGTCTAAAAATTTCTAAGGAAGTAGACAACGGTTTCTATTTATGCATTTGAAAATTATATATTTCCTCGTAAAAATCTAAAGGAATGGGTTATCATCTTCTTCATCAAGGTCGTTGCCAATGTGTTCCTGTGCTTTCTGCATACAAAGTTCGTAGAATTTTCCACTGCGGACTCTTTCAGGGTTTGAAGAAGTTATTCCACAAACTTCAAATGACCTTTTGACCATTTCCTTGTTCTGGGCAAGATAGTTGTATCCTTCTTTGACCCAGTTAATCATATGTTGGCGAGTTGGCACTGGAATTTTGCTCTTACCATCACTTCCCTCAGAAAAGCTTTCAACGACACTTGAAACGTACTGGACCCAACATTTTCTTAAAACGGCTTTGAATGGCTTATTAAGGCATACATCCATCGGCTGGCACTTCGAAGTACATCCGGCAGGTACCTGCAGAATATCAGAGTTTTTTGAAAAATTTGAATTTTTCAAAAAAGAATTTTGAAAACCAAGCTTTTTACACTCAGCGCGTACATGTTTCAACCAAATCTCTTCGACCCAGACCTTCATCAGGCCATCATCCATCCAAGCTTTGCTCTGCGTCTTAACAACAAAACCGGGAGGAATTTCTAAATCGCGAATTGTTTTGTCAGTCTTCCCTTTCAAGATTACCATCTGTGGAAGCATTTCCCCATCTCCTGTAGCTGACAGAACGACCGTCAGATGTTTCTTCTCACTTCCTGAAGAACGAACTACGCACTCTTTCTTGCCCTTTAGTGTAATGCACTTTGTTGGGACCATGTCAAAGAACGCTGGTGTCTCGTCCATGTTACCAACCAGAGACAAAGGATACTTTCCAATACGCATGAAACGTGCTGCATCCTCATAGAATTTGCTAAGAACACTTTCCAACTGCTTTGGGAGTTTCTGGCTGATCTAAGTACGAGCACGAAGGGACAATTTATGTCGAGAAAAAAACTTTTGAGCCCATCCCCTGCTGGCAATGAATGATGGGTTGTGAGGTTGAATCAAATGCTTAGCTTTTTCTTGGAAGCTCATTACTGAAACTGGAAAATGCTTATCCCTTAAAACGAAAATCCACTTTAGCAGTTCATCTTCTAACTCAGAAGGATAAGACAGTGGTCTACCAGCTCCTGGAAAATTACATTTACTAGATAACTTGATAGTTTCAGGTAAAAGGCGGGTATCGTTAACCATTCCTCGGACTGTTGACTCATTCATACTAAATGCACGCGCAGTTTCTGCAAAGTTTCCGCTAACAGAATAATGCAAACGAACCTCTGCTTTCTTCTTATGAGTAAAATGTTTCCGTGTTTTGGAGGGTGAGTCTGGAAGCAGTGTATTAGCTGACGTGAAGTGAGTTTGTAATAATTGCTCATAACGTCTTGAGAAATCCACCATTTCATTAAAGTCGTGATATTTGTTCATGATTTGTTCAAGTTGTTGTGATGTGTAATGCTTTAATGGTCTGCCAACCGCACGTTTCTTTGGAGGGGGTGGGAGTGTAGACGTTCCTAAATAGAAAAAAAATTAGTTAAAAAAAAAGCTCATTTAAAAGTCTATACGAAGTGACAAAGCGTCAATAAGGTGCAATTAGTTTTCACCGATGGGGTACAAATTAAATTTATAAAGAACTGTAAGAGTTTCTTTTCCTTACCTCCCACGCAAATAACATCATCTTTCTCACTTTCATCTACAGGCTTCAGAAAGGTGGAAATACTTGTTTGTTTGAGTGATACTGTTGAAACTGGTCGCTTCTTAAAAAAGTTGTGTAACTTGGTTTGTGAGGCCATTATTTTCAAAGTCAACGTTTGTCTTTGTATCACGAAAATAAATGTCGTGTCGTTACTCCTTTCTCTTTGAATGAAAGAAGAAAAAATAGAAACAGAACAAAACGTTCGAAAATCGCGAAAAAATTCGAAAAAGAAAAAAGCATTCGAAATTCAAAATTTCTCTAAGAGGTGTAAAGACAAGACATTATAAACAAGAAGGAAAAGACTTGGCATTGCCCTCATTAGCATGGAAAGCTTGTCTAAACTTTGTCTCAGGAATCTTTTACTAAATGCAAATGAAATACCTGTAAAATAAATGGAATTTTCCACTGAGTGTTGTGTTAGAGGTCATCATGTATACCAGAGTAAATGGGAAGCAAATGTTGGTAGTGAGCTGACCGTATGCAAGGAAACACGACCTGGGGCACTTGTCGAGGATAAGTACGCAATGGCACTTAAATATGGAGACATGACTGTTGGACATGTGCCTAAGTTCTTGTCAAAAATAACATATTTTTACATGAAGAGTGGCGGTGAAGTTTCTGTCAGAATAACTGGTAAAAGACAACACACTAAAGATCTACCACAAGGGGGAATGGAGCTTCCCGCTATGTACACTTTCAAATCTACAAATGTAGAAGTTCATACCAAGCTTCCAGATGTTGTTTCCGTTGCTATTAAGGACTACAATGAGTGTAAAAAAGTAGCTTTGTCGACTTCAAAACAAGCGAAGAAAAAAAATTGAAAAGCTTGTAAATTTCATTTCATTTGAAAAATAAAAAATGTCTCTAATTTTGTGCTGATATTTTTTTTGACTCTAATTATTAACGCGGGTTCGTGGCGTTCAAAAGTTTGTAATTAAATGACTCTAATTATTTACGCGGGTCGGTCAAAATAATTATTTTTGGGGCCGCAGTAAATTAGAATAATTACGGTACTGCAATTGTGCTTTCTTGGTATTTAACTTTGTTGATACAGTGCAGGTCGTTTCCGAATCCTCTTTTCTCATGGAATCTGCCATTGTTAAAGATGGCATGGAATGCTTTGTGATATATGTCCCCTTCTCGTTGGACCCATTCTTCATATGATTCATGTTTGTCTTCCTGTCTTTTTCTATTATTTCTCTCGTAAAAGCCATATTTCTGTTCATAACTCTTGTATCCTTTTCTTTTATAATAATCCTCTGCTCCTCTCTTCTTACTCTTAAACATTGTTATGATTATACCTCCTATTTATGCCTCCTTATAGAACAAGGAGGACAAACAAACAAACAAACAAACATACCTTTTAAGCGTCCCCCGAAATGTTGAAAAAATTTAAAAGAGGAAATATGGTATTTTCTTTTTTCATTCATTTCCCAAATAGTTCATGACAATTTTTTTTCTTCAAATGTTTGAAAGTATGAACTATTGAACATTATCGTGTTGCTCGAGGTGATTTGGAAATCAAAGACTTTCCCCTCCCTTAAGAACCTTAAATAATCTTCCAATACCCACTCTCAACCGCCTTCAGTTGTTCTGGTCGTAGCCATAATTAATTGATTATATTGTCGTGTGAAAGTATTGATGGATCTACAACTTTTGTTGCAATGGAACCCAAAACAAGAGATATTCTTTCAATTGGAAAACTTTCTTGGATTTCAGCGAACCGAGTAAGGGATGCTTTTCTTTTGAATGCTTTTTAACATAATGCATCAAGTAAGAAATAACAATAAGTAATCATGATCAATGATAAAAAATGTATTAATTAAACACCTGTTTATTAAAAGATTATTTTCTTTTCATGACAATTTTTTTTCTTCAAATGTTTGAAAGTATGAACTATTGAAAATTATCATGCCCTTCAAGATGATTTGGAAATCAAAGACTTTCCACTCCCTTAAGGACCTTAAATAATCTTCCAATACCCACTCTCAACCGCCTTCAGTTGTTCTGGTCGTAGCCATAATTAGTTGATTATATTGTCGTGTGAAAGTATTGATGGATCTACAACTTTTGTTGCAATGGAACCCAAAACAAGAGATATTCTTTCAATTGGAAAACTTTCTTGGATTTCAGCGAACCAAGTAAGGGATGCTTTTCTTTTGAATGCTTTTTAACATAATACATCAAGTAAGAAATAATAAGTAATCATGATCAACGATAAAAAATGTATTAATTAAACACCTGTTTATTAAAAAATTATTTTCTTTTCATGACAATTTTTTTTCTTCAAATGTGTGAAAGTATGAACTATTGAACGTTATCGTGTTGCTCGAGGTGGTTTGGAAATCAAAGACTTTCCCCTCCCTTAAGGACCTTAAATAATCTTCCAATACCCACTCTCAACCGCCTTCAGTTGTTCTGGTCGTAGCCATAATTAATTGATTATATTGTCGTGTGAAAGTATTGATGGATCTACAACTTTTGTTGCAATGGAACCCAAAACAAGAGATATTCTTTCAATTGGAAAACTTTCTTGGATTTCAGCGAACCGAGTAAGGGATGCTTTTCTTTTGAATGCTTTTTAACATAATGCATCAAGTAAGAAATAACAATAAGTAATCATGATCAATGATAAAAAATGTATTAATTAAACACCTGTTTATTAAAAGATTATTTTCTTTTCATGACAATTTTTTTTCTTCAAATGTTTGAAAGTATGAACTATTGAAAATTATCATGCCCTTCAAGATGATTTGGAAATCAAAGACTTTCCACTCCCTTAAGGACCTTAAATAATCTTCCAATACCCACTCTCAACCGCCTTCAGTTGTTCTGGTCGTAGCCATAATTAGTTGATTATATTGTCGTGTGAAAGTATTGATGGATCTACAACTTTTGTTGCAATGGAACCCAAAACAAGAGATATTCTTTCAATTGGAAAACTTTCTTGGATTTCAGCGAACCAAGTAAGGGATGCTTTTCTTTTGAATGCTTTTTAACATAATACATCAAGTAAGAAACAATAAGTAATCATGATCAACGAGAAAAAATGTATTAATTAAACACCTGTTTATTAAAAGATTATTTTCTTTTCATGACAATTTTTTTTCTTCAAATGTGTGAAAGTATGAACTATTGAACGTTTTCGTGTTGCTCGAGGTGGTTTGGAAATCAAAGACTTTCCCCTCCCTTAAGGACCTTAAATAATCTTCCAATACCCACTCTCAACCGCCTTCAGTTGTTCTGGTCGTAGCCATAATTAATTGATTATATTGTCGTGTGAAAGTATTGATGGATCTACAACTTTTGTTACAATGGAACCCAAAACAAGAGATATTCTTTCAACTGGAAAACTTTCTTGGATTTCAGCGAACCGAGTAAGGGATGCTTTTCTTTTGAATGCTTTTTAACATAATACATCAAGTAAGAAATAATAAGTAATCATGATCAATGATAAAAAATGTATTAATTAAACACCTGTTTATTAAAAGATTATTTTCTTTTCATGACAATTTTTTTTCTTCAAATGTTTGAAAGTATGAACTATTGAACATTATCGTGTTGCTCGAGGTGATTTGGAAATCAAAGACTTTCCACTCCCTTAAGGACCTTAAATAATCTTCCAATACCCACTCTCAACTGCCTTCAGTTGTTCTGGTCGTAGCCATAATTAATTGATTATATTGTTGTGTGAAAGTATTGATGGATCTACAACTTTTGTTGCAATGGAACCCAAAACAAGAGATATTCTTTCAATTGGAAAACTTTCTTGGATTTCAGCGAACCAAGTAAGGGATGCTTTTCTTTTGAATGCTTTTTAACATAATACATCAAGTAAGAAATAATAAGTAATCATGATCAATGATTACTTATTAAAAGATTATTTTCTTTTCATGACAATTTTTTTTCTTCAAATGTTTGAAAGTATGAACTATTGAACATTATCGTGTTGCTCGAGGTGATTTGGAAATCAAAGACTTTCCACTCCCTTAAGGACCTTAAATAATCTTCCAATACCCACTCTCAACCGCCTTCAGTTGTTCTGGTCGTAGCCATAATTAGTTGATTATATTGTCGTGTGAAAGTATTGATGGATCTACAACTTTTGTTGCAATGGAACCCAAACAAGAGATATTCTTTCAATTGAAAAACTTTCTTGGATTTCAGCAAACCAAGTAAGGGATGCTTTTCTTTTGAGTGCTTTTTAACATAATACATCAAGTAAGAAATAATAAGTAATCATGATCAATGATAAAAAATGTATTAATTAAACACCTGTTTATTAAAAGATTATTTTCTTTTCATGACAATTTTTCTTCTTCAAATGTTTGAAAGTATGAACTATTGAACATTGTCGTGTTGCTCGAGGTGATTTGGAAATCAAAGACTTTCCACTCCCTTAAGGACCTTAAATAATCTTCCAATACCCACTCTCAACCGCCTTCAGTTGTTCTGGTCGTAGCCATAATTAGTTGATTATATTGTCGTGTGAAAGTATTGATGGATCTACAACTTTTGTTACAATGGAACCCAAAACAAGAGATATTCTTTCAACTGGAAAACTTTCTTGGATTTCAGCGAACCGAGTAAGGGATGCTTTTCTTTTGAATGCTTTTTAACATAATACATCAAGTAAGAAATAATAAGTAATCATGATCAATGATAAAAAATGTATTAATTAAACACCTGTTTATTAAAAGATTATTTTCTTTTCATGACAATTTTTTTTCTTCAAATGTTTGAAAGTATGAACTATTGAACATTATCGTGTTGCTCGAGGTGATTTGGAAATCAAAGACTTTCCACTCCCTTAAGGACCTTAAATAATCTTCCAATACCCACTCTCAACTGCCTTCAGTTGTTCTGGTCGTAGCCATAATTAATTGATTATATTGTTGTGTGAAAGTATTGATGGATCTACAACTTTTGTTGCAATGGAACCCAAAACAAGAGATATTCTTTCAATTGGAAAACTTTCTTGGATTTCAGCGAACCAAGTAAGGGATGCTTTTCTTTTGAATGCTTTTTAACATAATACATCAAGTAAGAAATAATAAGTAATCATGATCAATGATTACTTATTAAAAGATTATTTTCTTTTCATGACAATTTTTTTTCTTCAAATGTTTGAAAGTATGAACTATTGAACATTATCGTGTTGCTCGAGGTGATTTGGAAATCAAAGACTTTCCACTCCCTTAAGGACCTTAAATAATCTTCCAATACCCACTCTCAACCGCCTTCAGTTGTTCTGGTCGTAGCCATAATTAGTTGATTATATTGTCGTGTGAAAGTATTGATGGATCTACAACTTTTGTTGCAATGGAACCCAAACAAGAGATATTCTTTCAATTGAAAAACTTTCTTGGATTTCAGCAAACCAAGTAAGGGATGCTTTTCTTTTGAGTGCTTTTTAACATAATACATCAAGTAAGAAATAATAAGTAATCATGATCAATGATAAAAAATGTATTAATTAAACACCTGTTTATTAAAAGATTATTTTCTTTTCATGACAATTTTTCTTCTTCAAATGTTTGAAAGTATGAACTATTGAACATTGTCGTGTTGCTCGAGGTGATTTGGAAATCAAAGACTTTCCACTCCCTTAAGGACCTTAAATAATCTTCCAATACCCACTCTCAACCGCCTTCAGTTGTTCTGGTCGTAGCCATAATTAGTTGATTATATTGTCGTGTGAAAGTATTGATGGATCTACAACTTTTGTTGCAATGGAACCCAAAACAAGAGATATTCTTTCAATTGGAAAACTTTCTTGGATTTCAGCGAACTGAGTAAGGGATGCTTTTCTTTTGAATGCTTTTTAACATAATACATCAAGTAAGAAATAATAAGTAATCATGATCAATGATAAAAAATGTATTAATTAAACACCTGTTTATTAAGAGATTATTTTCTTTTCATGACAATTTTTTTCTTCTTCAAATGTTTGAAAGTATGAACTATTGAACATTATCATGCCCTTCAAGATGATTTGGAAATCAAAGACTTTCCACTTCCTTATGGACCTTGAATAATCTTCCAATATCCACTCCCAACCACCTTCAGTTGTTCAGATCGAAGCCATAATTAGTTGATTATATTGTTGTGTGAAAGTATTGATGGATCTACAACTTTTGTTGCAATGGAACCCAAAACAAGAGATATCCTTTTAATTGAAAACTTTCTTGGATTTCAACGAACCAAGTAAGGAATGCTTTTCTTTTGCAAAGAGATCAATAATTAATTGTTTTTGTGTTCTGGTGACTGGAGTAATTTGGAGCAGCTACGCAGTTAGTGAAGTCAATTTCTTCACCAGAGAAAATATTTCCAAAGAGGTACAGCAGCAAACGTAAATACACAAATACGCCTTTTTGGTAATGCTCGGTTTCTGCGTGCTCGTACGCAATGAACAGTCTCCTCGCCACTGGTTCCATCTGTTTCAATTCCATCTTCTCTTCTCTTTTTCTCTTGATTCCCTGTCTGTTCTCCTCCTGATGCTTCTCCTTGATGTTGCCCAAACTCTTCTTCATACTTTCGCTTACGGTAACAGACTCCGCAACTATTTCTTTCCACATCGTCGAGATGAATGTCAGTGCAGCGTTCACTTCTGACGGCTTGTAGGTCTGTGTCAATTCCCGCTTCTTGTAATTCTCTTCTTCCCAAATAGTCTTTTGTAGCATCAAAATGAGCTCTGCTATTAATTGCCTTGATACCCGCATTCTCTACATTGATTGGTTTGGCCTGTTGTAACCACAATTTTACAGCCAGTGCAACCCTCAGTACTGTTGGATAACCTTTTTCCAACCATTCGGTTAATATATTGTCGATCCAAGAGGCGTTTGCCAGTGTTGTCGCATCGAAACGCCACAATTGTATGACTGAAATGTCTGCCCATTTCCCTGTCCACATCTGGTATGGTAAACTTCATATTTATTACTTCCAAGGGCTTCGAAGGTGTCGTGAGCTGCTCGTTTATATGCTGCTTCGTCGGTACAACCGAGTGTGTCTCCTCGCATTGCATGGAATCGGCCATTGTTTGTGGTTAGGTGTTGTAATATGAATTTAGCTCGGTTCTCTTCTATTTGGTAAGGCCCTTCTGTCTCTTCTGGTCCCTTATAATTTGTTAATCGTCTTTGTTGCTAAAGATACCAACTTGATCAACCGGCTCCTATGTGCAAGTTGAATTTAACTGCTAACCCGGAACGGGGTTCGATTTTTCCGTAGTATCCCGTCGGGATTTGTAATTTGAATCTGGCTGGCATTAATTTGTGACTTCCAGCTGGTAATATGAAATCTTCTGTAGCGTAGATATCCCATCCTGCTGATTCTTTTGTAGCTTTTGTAGGTAGGAGGGCATCAGTTTCTGTCAATTCATTTGCAGGTGTGATGTGTGCAACAGTGGGTTGTTCATTTTCGAACAAGGTGTTGGGAAGGTTGTCATAATTTTCATGGTTGAAAGCTGGTGTTATATCCATTCGACTTAAATAATCGGCTATAACGTTTTCTTTGCCTGCAATGTGTTCTATCTTTAGACCAGATTTAGTGTTGATTCTTTGGACAATCCGATAACGGCGAGGATTGTCATTAATTGTGGTTCGTTTCATCTTATTTAGGTATTGAATGAGGGTGTTGCAATCTGTTTTGATGACAGTTTGTTCCCAATCTATCCATTGGTCTAGTTCGGCTATAGCTAGATCGATAGCTGCTAGTTCTCTATCCATGGAGGTTGCCATTGCTCCTTTTGCTGAAATTTTTTTGGCGTTGAGTGTGACCACTTGTTCGTTCTGTATAATGATATATCCTGCATTTTTCTCACTGTTAAGATTGTTGTTTTCACATCCCCTCTTGGAAGGAAATGAGGTTTTGCAGACATTATATCTTTAAAGATGTCCTTTATGTTTCTGGTGTCTTCTATTGTAAAGGCTTTGTTGGGATCTGTCTTTTCCAGTGTAAGTTTTTCTGCTAAGAATGCTGTTCGTTCGACGTATCTGTGGATGTTATGTCTGTAACAATTCAGTAATCCCAGTACGCGTTGAACGTGGATGTAGGGATTCTTTGGATTGTAGGTTAAGCTTTGTGCTAAGGTTTCGGTGAGCTTATCTTCGGTTCTTTTTCGATGTTGTTTGGCAATTGTTAATTCTTCTTCAGTCATAAGGTAGTCGAGAAAGACAATTTTTGTTGCCCCAAAGATGCATTTTTCTGGATTGATTCGTAAGCCACAATAATGTAGCCATTTTAACAGACGGTTGGTTTCTGCAAAGTTGCTGGCAATATCTTGCTGGGCATCTGCTAGGTCGTCCATGAAATGTTTGATTGTGGTGGAAATTTGATCGGCATCCTGTCCTTTAATTGTCTTTAATTGAAAGACCAAATTTGTCTTTAATTGAAAGACCAAATGATCTTGCCTTTAAATGTAGATCTAATAAAAACATTGGTGTCGATCCAAGATTTTTTGTATGGCCTAATTCATTTTGCTTTTGTAAATCTCACACATGCTTGAAAGTAGCTCCTTTAAAATTGTTGCGTCATTAAAACATTCCGAATATGTGAATATTATTTTGGGGTTTTAAGGGGGTGATTACATGATTATTTTCCATCCTGGGTATTTTCCATCCCGTGCTTATAAGTATATCTAAGTTCGAGAAATATTTTTCAGCCTGGTATTATATGTTAGAAAAACATTGCAGCCCGAGATGAAAAGGTGTTTTAAATATCAGACTGTTTACAAATAAAAATGTGCTAACTACACATGTGTAAATCTCAATTTTTATCCTGGTTACCAGGCTGGCTTGATGTATTTGATATAACATGATACACATGTGTAGGGTGATAGCTGTCATTCGCCTGTGTACAATGGGACGCTATAGATCTCATTTTTTCTTTAAAGCCTTCACTATCACTACAAGCACCAGACTCACATCCACATTCATATTCAATAAACATTGACATTTTGTTTTTTAATAAATCTAAAAAAAATATTATTTTTTTGTTTAAATTATATATTAAAACACAATTATTTTTTCTTATATAATATATTTCAACCTTTAAATTTATAAGTAAAGCTAAGGCGCCACTAGAGCTTTTTTCGTGTGCGTGCAATGGAACATTTGCTCCATTGCACGCGCATGAAAATTTTTTGTGTCTCGCCACCCATAAATATTTAAGATTTTTCGGCACATTTTTTGAAAGATAAAAGTTGTGTCTGTGATCTTTTTAGTGAATACTTATGTAGTATTCGTCATGGCTGCAAGCATACAAGACGAGGTTGTGTTGGCTCTTTTATTACTTGACGAAGACGAAGGAGAACAGAAAAGTGCTCCAAAGAGACAATGTTGGATTCAACCATGGTTAGAGAAAAGAGAGACTTATGGGGCGTTTCATACAATATTTCAGGACGTCAGAATGGACCCTAAAAAATGTCAAGCATATATTCGAATGAATAATACCCAATTTCTGTATCTCGTTGATTTGCTTTCTGACGACCTCCAGAAACAAGATACTCAAATAAGAAAGTGCATTTCCCCAGAAGAAATGGTTTGCTTGACACTCCGATGCTTAGCAACTGGTGAAACGTTCCGGTCATTGGAGTTTCAATTCCGAATTTCAAGAAAGAAAATTTCTAATGCGATAATCTGCACCGCAAATGCCTTGGTAAAAAGATTGGGTTCCGAATATTTATCAACACCGAAAACTGAAGAAAAATGGCTAGAGATCGCAAACAAATTTAACGATCGTTGGAATTTCCCTAATGGTATTGGCGCACTTGATGGGAAACGCATAGTAATCCAACAACCAGGCAATTCGAAGGATATCTGAAAATGCATTTGGAATACTGGCCAATAAATGGCATATCTTCCGTCGTCCTATCGCGCTAGAACCAGAGAAAGTGAGAACTTTAACTTTGGCAGCAATAACCTTGCACAACTGGCAAAGAAGTATAAGCTCTATTGGGAAAGTTGACTTGCCAAAAGGATTAATTGATCAAGAAACTTCTTCTGGTGAAATAATTTCTGGGCGTTAGAGAGACGACTTACCAACAGGCTCATGGTTTTCCATCGTAAATGACAAATATGGAAACCGCCCAAATAATGTTGCAAAATCAATTCGAGAAGAATTCACCGAATACTTTAACATGGAAGGCGCAGTAAGTTGGCAATGGCGGGCTGCCAAAATTGACATTTAGATATTAAGCTTGAAATAAAATTGTATTAATTTCTTAAAGGATTTGATAATAGTTTAATAATCCCTTTGAAAGTCATTAAAAGTTTTTTATCGTTTTATATATGTTTTTGAGACCCTTGTTTTATGGTCAAATTGTCCAATTATTAACAACACGGCTTGAGTGGCTGAGAAATTAAAATAGGGAGATTCTAAATTGTTCTAGCAAAAGTTTAGAAAAATCAGACAAGTTAATTGAACTTGAAAAATAAAGAAGTCTTGAACAAAATGTGATTTTTATTCCTAGTTACAAATAAAACAAAATTTTTGACCTGATATAAACCGTAAACGTAAAAATATTAATAAAGTTTTTGAAATGCTTAGTTCCCAGTAAATGATGAATCGTTTGAGTAATTGGAACTGGGCGAAAATGGTCCATGTCCATGATGAGGATTAAAATTTCCTGTCTGCTGAAGCATGCTTGAAAAGATCCCGGACTGGAGTGGGAACTGTTGCGGAATGCTTGCTTGTTTTTGTTGTTCATAATCGAAAAACATGTCCATCACTTTTTTCTTCAACAAAATCCAATCTTTGGGGTCACACTGTAGAAGATTGTCGGCTACCATTTTACCGAAAAGTTCAGCCCATCTTTCCAAATCTAACTCACTTTTTGAAGATCCTTCTTTTCGTCGTTGGTAGCTAGAATTTGAAGAACCCTGTTGCTCTCTTTGTTGCTCTTGTTGATAAGTGTTTTTTTGGGTGATTGAGTATGTTAAAGCTTTCCACAACTCGGCTTTTGCTGTTTGCTCGTCTGAGGCTTTCTGCACTTTTGACTTCTTTTTAGGAGGCTCAGCGTTTTGCATGCTATCATCTAAAGAGCTAACAGTTTCATCCACATCACAAGTGACATCGATGAAGTCCATTTGGTTATAAAACTCCCAATTAGAGTAGTAGACTTCTGAAGAAGCCATGCCGGACGATTGTGATGCTTCTTCCCTAAGCTTTTCTCTTTTATAGTTGGTGACGGTGTTGTGCCAACAAGTCTTAAGCTCTTTAATGGTAAATTTTCCATCGAAAAATTCACTCAGTTTGGTCATACGCGATTCCCTCAATACCCTATCTCTGGCTATGTATCCATTAGACGATTTGAGAGCGTTGCGTTGCGTTTTAAAAACCATATCGGATAGGGGGGTCTGTTCCCATTAAAAACGAGTCACTTCGGCATGAAAAACGTATCGGATAGCTATCACAACGCTCCGCTTCTGAAAGTGATACATCATCTATCGGATAGCTTTTTAAAACGATGTTTTTGTAATGGGAACAGGTAAAAAAGGCGTTTCGGCATAATTTTCAAAACGAAATCTTATTTTTTGTTGTGTTGTGTTGTATGTGTGTATGAAATATGGCGCTGAGTAAAGTTGATTTGAGCAAACAGATTGTGATACTTCAAAATGTTTGGATTTCAACTTGTAATGTTTTGAATGCTGTGATTTCATTCTTGTATCAAAAGCACCAACATCAAAGAGAAATTATTTTAAAGATCCTGATTGCCGACTCAAAGAAAAAAAGAAATAAAAAGAGAAAAAAGCGAAATCTTCCAAAATACTGGGTTAGACCTGGTAGAACTAACATCTGGTGGACCAATATCATAAACAACAAGACTACTTCGGAAGAATGGAGAGAAAACTTTCGAATGAGTGAAGCATCGTTTTACATGCTATGTGAAGAGTTGAGGCCATACTTGACAAAGCAAACTACCAGATTTCGGAAACCTGTGTCTGTTGAAACTCAAGTTGCTGCAACACTATATTACTTAGCTGATGAAGGTAGAATGCGAAAAGTAGCGAACTCGTTTGGTTTAGGAAAAACAACTGTTTCAAAGATCGTTCGCCGTGTTACTTCCGTAATATCACAAATACTTGGGCCAAAATACATAGAACTCCCAAACACCGAAGCAAAAGTAGAACAATTGTCCCAGAACTTTTATGATAGATATGGTTTTCCACAATGTATCGGAGCTGTTGATGGTACACACATCAAGATAAAAAAACCCGTTGATAATCCCACGGATTATGTCAATAGAAAAGGCTATTTTTCCTTAAACTGTCAAGGGACTGTAAGATATGACTACTGCTTTATTGACGTTGTGATAAAATGGCCCGGTAGCGTCCACGATGCCCGAATGTTTGGGAATTCTGCATTGAATGAAATGCTCAGAGATGGAACTATTCCAAAATGTGAAAGAATTATTGTTGAAGGGGAACATGCCGTACCTGTATGCATTCTAGGGGACCCAGCCTATCCTTTGTTGCCTTTTTTGATGAAAGAATTTTCAAAAGGTGGTAAAAATTTCCGCGAGCGTTTTTTTGGTCTGCGATTATCCTCAGCAAGAATGGTTATCGAATGCGCATTTGGACGGTTAAAGGCACGGTTCGGATGCTTAAGGAGAGAAATGGACATAAATTTGAAAGAACTGCCTGCTGTAATCCATTCATGTTTTATTCTACATAACTTTTGTGAAATGAGACAAGAACCAGTAAGTCAGAGCGACGTAAAAATCGCTCAAAAATACGATGCTGAATTCCAGCCTAAAACAGACACCGGGTACAAAATCAACAACAACGAAGCTGGTGGGAAAAAGATCAGAAACATCTTTGTTAAATATTTTGATTAAACAGACAGTAACTAACGAAAGATAAATATTGTATAGTTGAAATATAACAAAAGTATCATAGTAATTTAGTGTCACTGTAGGTTATAATAAGTACGATCATCGTATCGCTGAACACTATCGTTTTCATTGCTTGTATGATTTTCACTTCTTTGGGAGGGATGTCCAAACTGAGGGGAAGGTAGGTTATTAAAGCTTGGTTGATTGAAAGGGTGGGCATATTGTGGATAGGACGGTTGTTGTTGGTTGACAAGCTGACCTAGTATACCAACAGTTTGTTGAATACAAGAACTGATAGTTTCCATAGACTTGAACACTTTGTTCATGTCCGAATTAAACTCTTCTTCGGATGTTTGCAGCTGTTCCACGAGTTTTCTTTTCAAGGATAACTCTTCTTTGGATATATTCAATAGTTGCGTATCTGTGCTAAGCTTACTCGATAATTTCTTATCCCTTCTGTTTTTGAGTCCTTCTTCAACCTTTTTACGTCTTTGCGTTGTTTTCTCTCTTATGTTTTGGGCATCTTCTTCTTCATCTTCGCTTTCTCGGCCTAAACCAGCTTCATTTTCACAGGACACAGACCTCGAAACCAAGGAGCTTGATTGAGGACTGTGGCTTTCATCATTGACTTCAACCTCCACACCATTTAATTCAGTATGTACTGACCCTACTGACTCATCGTCCTCATTCTCGTGTGTTTTTCCTTTGCGAGTTGATGTATCAATACCTTTTGCGATACTTCTAACAGCCGGACAACCACCCCAAATCTTTTCACAAAGATCATAAAACGTGAAGATAATTCTTCCTCCTCCACTTCTCTTCCCTGTATCGACTGATTTCTTGAAATTTGCCCTAATTGTTTTTAATTTGGCTGCAACCCTATCTTTTGTGATTACATCTACATTTTTTCCACGAGGGTAACTGTCATCCTCAACGTTAGGATATTGCTCGCAGAACTTTTCTTTTATCTGTTCATACTTTGTCCTTTTCGATTCCCAACTTACTCCTTCATAATCACACTCTGCTTTAAAATCGTAGACAGCTTCGAGAAGAAGCTGAACTTCATCATCAGTCCAATTAAAATCAGATGCTTTTCCAGTTTTCTTTTTGCTTTCTTTGCTTTCTTGACACGCCATCTTTATGCTTTACACACTTCGAAACTGAAAAAAACTCATCAATTTTTTGTTTGGCTTTGCTTATCGGACTCTCCTACTCAATTAGTGTTCTTCTAATACTCAGAGACTAACTTTTTTAACAAAAGTATTGCCGGGTGAGGGTGTTAAAAAGATCATCATAATACGCATACTTTAATTGACAGTGCCTAATGGAAACAGCATATTTCGTTGTAAAACGAAATTACTAAAAAGCTGTTCCCATTATACGTAATATGCCGTTTTAATTTTCAAAACGCAACGCTCCGCTAAATCGTCTAATGGATACATAGCCTCTATATTCCTCAAGTGTGTGGTTCCACAAAGAAGGATTTTCGCGATAAAAATCAATCAAATCTTCTATCTCTTCACTCGAAAATTGACTTTTTTTCTTTTCTCTTGTCAAATCAGCTACCAAAAATTCCATTTCTCCATAAAACTTCCACTTTTTGGAAGGTACTTCAACCCCAATGTTTTTCTTCACCTCCCGAAGCATTGATGATCTGAGAGAATGGAACGATGCTTCCAGCTTTTCGATCGTAAATTCATTTTCAAAGAGATCTACCAATGAAGCTTTCAAATCTTCTCTTTTTTCTTTATTTTTATTGTAAGGATTATTGGTGTCCCAGAGAGCTGGATTTTCTTTATAAAAAGCAATCAATTGCTTTTTTTGTTCATCTGTTAAAGTCTTCTTTTCCGACATACTGCTTTTGATGCTTTCCTTCACTACATGGACATACTATACTAGATACAGACTTTTTCTCTTTATCAAGTTTGTTTTCGAAATTAAAAATTCATCAAGTGATGAATAAATAATGATTTTGGGTGGCGACATTATAAAATATCGTCGTGGCGCAATTGCAGAGTATGGGACACGAGAGAGAAAAATAATTTTTTTGCTTCATCCCATAAATTTTGTCCCGGGAGCACTGGCACAACAAAATTTGAAGGTTTTTCGGGTTTTTCCCCTTTTTTTAGTTACAAAAAAAAGAAAAAACAGCCATGAGACACGAATCTTTTTTCACTTGCGCATGAAAAAAGCTCTAGTGGCGCCTTAGCTTAAGTTTAGGTATATTTTTTTTTACAACACCCGCAATAATAACGCCCGCAATAATAACGCCCGCAATAAGTAAAAAAACCGAATCTTTCTTACGAATCTAAATATTTTAAAATTAGTTTTTTAAAATAAGCTTGCATAAAAATTAACATTCCTTGGACAAATAAATTATTAACTGTTACATGCTCATACAAAATAGTCGCCACATCATCTACATCCATATTATAAATGTTATCAGAGCGAAATTTCACCACATCAATCTGCTTCATTTATACCAACAAATATTATATTATCAAAATCAAATCTATAATTTAATCTAGACATATTAAAAGAATGCTTAAGGCGAAAATGTTTATCATCTGAATTGTCACAACAAAAGTCAACACTTCTATTTTTTGATAAATCTGGAGAATAATATGTGGTTACATTTTCTTGCAATCCAAAAGTCAACTCGATTTATAGCTTAAACGATGGTGAAAAGTTATTTTTCAATTGAAACAAAGTTACTTTCTGACCATATACTTTACAACACATCAACAAAAACACTTGACCGATACTTTTTTCTTCCCAATTAAATATATTATTCGTGTCGTAGGATTGAAGTCCTATCGAGCTAACAATATAATCATTAAAAACATCATCATAATTGTTAATTTTCAACCAAATTAATTCTAAGGGATTTGCAAATAACAACCAAAAATGTGACTTCATTAAATGATTAATGAAATTATTATTTGAAAATGAAAAACTTCCGCAAAAAAAAAAACAATAAAAATTGTTTTCATCATGATTCACTTGATAATGTTGTAATACATTTCTTAACAAGCCATAATCCATTTTCACATTTTTATGAGCAAACTTATAATGATCTATTAAGCTTGGTTTCCATTGCGCGCTAAATCGCGTTAATTTTTTCGGGTTAATTTTTGTCTCTGGAGTTAATCATATTGAGTATTAACGCGAAGACGTTTCCACTTAAAAAGTAAATTGGCGCAGATTTAATTCTTTTATTGAACGAAACATGACAGATAACATCGACGAAGAACTTTTGCTTTGGATCTTGTTAAGACGAAGAAAAAAAACCCAACAAAATAAACGAAAGAGGAGGCAACCTAGATTTTGGGTTCGAGATATTTTTCTTAAAAGAGAAGAGCTTGGTGAATATCATCAGCTTATACAAGAACTTCAAGCTGGAGATAGGGAATACTATTTTAGGTAGGCTTGCCTTTTATTCCAACCATTTAATTTCTGCTGTTGTTTCTATTTAAAAAGCATTTTCGTCTTTTTAGATATTTCAGAATGTCTCCTGAACGATTCCAACATCTTCTTTCCATGGTGAACCCGTTAATTTCGAAACAAAACACAAACTTTCGAAAATGCATACCCAGTGCTGAAAGACTAGCTGTTACTCTTAGATTCCTTGCAACTGGAGATTCTCAACAATCGCTAAGTTTTTCATTTAGACTTGGCAAGACAACTGTAAGTAATATTATCAACGAAACGTGTGAAGCTATCTATCAGTGTTTAAAAGGAGAGTATCTTAACCCACCACAAACAGCAGAAGAATGGCAAAATATTTCTAAACAGTTTAATGAGAGCTGGAATATGCCAAATGTGATTGGTGCGATTGACGGGAAGCACATTCGTATCGAATGCCCTAAACTAACAGGGACACAATACTACAATTACAAGGGCTTCTTCAGTATAGTTTTGCTCGCTATTTGTGATGCAAATTACAACTTCACTTTATTTGATCTTGGGCAGTTCGGAAGTAACAACGATAGTGGTGTGCTATCGAGTTCAGCGTTAGGCAAAATGTTTGACTCAGATTCACTAAATCTACCACCACCATCGAGACTTGCAGAAACCGATGATTATTCTCCGCCATATTTCTTACTTGGTGATGAAATCTTTCCACTTAAATGTTGGCTTATGCGACCGTACCCTGGACAAAATGCAAACGAGGAAGAAAGAATTTACAACTATAGACACTCTCGAGGACGTAGAGTTATAGAAAATGCGTTTGGTATCCTCTCTGCACGTTGGCGGATTTTTCAAAAACCTATAAGAGCTACTGTCGAAAATGTCCAAAAATGCACCCTAGCTTGTCTGACACTTCATAACTACTTACGTCAAATAGATAATGCTTTTTATTCTCCGAGTGGTTTTGTTGATTCTGAAGACAGTTCTGGCGAAATTGTACCAGGAAGTTGGCGTTCTATAAGCTCAGAGGAGGACATAGGAGCTTTGCGTGCCATAAGACCAGTAAGGGGATCTAGGCCTCGATCGGACGCAATTCAATTACGTGAACATTTAAAAGGGTATGTAAATAGTGCGGTTGGTTGTGTTCCATGGCAATGGGATTATATAAGAAGAACTTCGGCAAAGTACTAACAATATATATATGTGTGTGTGTGTGTGTGTGTGTGTGTGTGTGTGTGTGTGTGTGTGTGTGTGTGTGTGTGTGTGTGTGTGTGTGTGTGTGTGTGTGTGTGTGTGTGTATAAAAGAACAAGTAAATGTAAAATACAAAACATATAAAGTTTTTTAATGGTGAAAAAGTTTAGAAAAAGTTCTTAAAATGATGAATTGTTTTCCATCGACAAGTCTTCATCGTTTATCGCCTGATCAGCAAGCTGACTAAGCCAGCTGGAACGATATACTGGTAAATTTGAGATATTACGCCGTTCAATTAAAGGTGGTGATAAAAATTTAGGGCTGCTGATACTGTTATTACTTTGCTTTTTCTGCAAAAATGCATATTTGTGCTTAAAGATCGTTTGCTGCAATTCCTGCTGAGCAAGACATCTTTCCATTGGTGGTAACATCTTTAGGTCAGCAGCAAGTTGCTTGCAAAATAAATCTTCTGACGTGTCTTCAGAGCTTTCATTCTTGCGCTTAGCAGCTAAACTTAACTGTAAACTTTTCATAACTGCCAATTCCGCAGATTGTAACTCTGAATTGAAATTTTTATCTATCTTCCTTTTCTTCTTTTCTGGAAGCAGCTGCACACTTTCAGCTACACTTTCCGTATCACTTTCGTTCAACGAATTTGGAAGGGAACTCTCGATATCAAATTCACTCTCTTGTAATTCGTCTTCAAAAGCTGCTGTCACGTTGGTTCTTCCTTCCCTAATCTGTATGAAATTATCAAGCCAAGAGAGGAAGAGGTATGGCTGGAAGTTTTTCTCAGCTTTAGCTACAGCTTCTGCCGAAGTACCGGATTTCTTTGACTGTTTAAGTTCGCTTCTTTTTTTTAAATATCTTTTCTTTAAAATTTGGAAGAACTTTTGTGCTTTCTCACCTATAACCAAAGAAATGCATTTTAATAATCAATAAGAATAATCATAGCAATTAATTATTATAGATTTAATGCAATGTGTTTGTAAGTTTACACTGTACAATTTTTATACTTACTACTTTCGATAAAATCTAATTTTTCTGCTATTTCTCTCCAAGCATTTCTATTTACATCACGTTCTTTGAAGGTTTTGTCTTTTTTGTCATATAAACATGGATATACTCTGACTTCTTCCGCGAGTAATTCTTCTTCTTGAAGTGATAAACTTTTTTTGTCCACCATATTTGAAAAAAATATTACTCAACTTTCTTATAATGATGAGAAAAAAGATCAGATTTTGATTGTGAGCATAGTAAAATCTAATATGAATGTCGGTTTTCTTTGATACAACAGGTGGGAACGCGCTAATTCGAGTTAAAATATCAAAAAATTTTGATATTTTAATTCCGGGTTAATCGGCGTTAATTCGAGATAAAATTGAAGTGCTAATGACTCATCATCGTTTCCATTACGCGTCAAAATTTTTCTCGATTTAGCCCACCTGCTTAACGCGATTTAGCGCGCAATGGAAACCAAGCTTTATAGCCTCATTACTTCAAATGTTTGCTAATTCCTTATCATATACTTGATACATTTTAAATATTATTTATTAGTCTAAAAATACAATGAATAAAATATATATAATATTTTTTTCATAAATGTTTTTTTCCTCGTATTTTCATTGTTTTCTTGTTGGAGAACCAGAGCATGTGAATCGAAAAAAGTTTTCCTCTCATAACTTCTTCCACACTTTCTGCAAATAAATTTCCTTTTCTCGACTTAATGCACTTGTTTGACATGTTTTTTTGAACAACCAAGGAGTAAATTCCTTTCTATAGACTTGACACTGTTTCGTCGTTATCAAAATAGTTATAACTTTATACCCGTAGAGAAATAATGTCATCTTTACAACTTCTCGTCATCTTGCTATCAAATTTTATGCCCGAATCAATATTTTTAATTTTATTTCATTGTAAGTTTATATTATTTCATTGATATATTTTGTCAAAAAATTGTAATTTATCGCGTGTTTTGTCAAACAAAAAATGATACCACAGCATAAGCTTCATTTTATTGCGTCAAAATATACAGGTCATTAAAAAATCTTCCTCTGGTTGTGGGCGCAATAGAATGGACTAGTTTATAGTTTGTATCTGATATCTGATAAAATTTCATTTCATTTTTTAATTTAATGAATTTAATTGTTAATAATATTTAATTTTAATTTGAATATTCTGTACTGTTTTTATTGTTCTGTAATCGATCTAGCCGTGAAGAGATTATATGGACATTACAAATTCATCCATGAAATAATATTGAACTTAATTGTCACAATGAGTTGGATGTTATTTTGGTGCTGTTTTGTTCATCGTCATTTTGGGAACCAAAACAATAACTGCAAAAACAAAAGTAATATTCGAAATACCAAGAAAACACACGAGCTGGAGATACCAAGAAAACATACGAACTGGAGATAAATGCTGCTGCTATTCGCAGCTAATGAACAACGAGAACATCATTAACGTTATATAGCTGGAATCTTCTGAAACCGTACAACAAACCATGTAAGTCTTTAATATTAGTTGGTTGATATAAATTTGATTGTTTTCGTAATCATTAATGCGAATGTTTGAATCGTTTTTAGGTCCTCCTCAACCTGTCACTGACCGATATATAATTATAACCCAGAGCTCGTATTTGCAACACAACTATTAGAGAGATGTTTCCTTTCATTGGTCATCCACCATCATTAAAGCAACGTCTTTATCGTTATGTCGTTCAAATTCAAGAAATTCCTGTTACTTCATACAATATTAATTGTTAAAGTATACAAGGGTAATATTGTTGTTATTCTGCATTCACGGGAGGATATGTTTGAGTTCCAGAGAAAAACTCCACTCTGTTTCGAATTGTAGACAAAAACACACCACATCACCATTGGTTTTGGATGAAAAACGTTCCCATCGAAGAAGTACTTACTATTGACTAATAAACTTTGATGAGCATTCAGCTAAATCAATCTAGTTAATGACCTTTTTGAAGATGATATTTAGAAAAACAAATATTTAAAAAAATAAATTTTTGAAATTGTATTTGAAAAGTGTATTTTATCTTTCTATCTGCGATATTTCTCTCCCACTTAATTTTTTCCATGATAAAAAACACAAAGGTCAAACAATTTTGGGTATTAATAATTCGGAAAATAGAAGTTTCGTCAGGCAAGAAAAAGGCATTCTTGATGGTGAATTTGCATTAGTCTGTACACGTTCTACAAAAGTTATACAGGCTACCACATTAAAAAGTCTGGACACCTTAAATCAATTGAACTAAATTTGCGAGTAGTAGCTCTTGTTCCAGACTTCACCAGCAGGTTTTTGGAATACTAATGTTCTTTCAATAAGGTCATAATTATATAGCCAGGGTTAGGCTTCCATTTCCATCCGCGTGAAATGTTGAATTGGCAAACACCTTGCGCGTGCGCTCTTGTCAAAATCATGTTTTTCGATGGGCTATTGAAGTTGCCGACCAATGAGATTCTGTGAAATTTTGCTGAGAATGCTGATTTTCAACATACACACAAGAACAAAAAAATTTGGAGAATTTCAGCCTGTCTCTCCTTCAACCTGTGTCTCTCTTTTGTTTTGCTTTCAATCAAGGGATTATGGTTATGGTGGAAGCACTCAAACTTTAAGAGGAGAAGAGGTTTTTAAGTAAAATTTTCTTTTCTCTTCTCGTTCCATATAATTGTTTCCATTACGTCTGAGTCTGCACCTAGTGGAAATCCGCTCTGGTGTGGCGACGACTGCGACGTGAGAGTATTCAAGGAATTTTCAGAAAACAATGAATCACAAATCCATGAAAGTTTAAAGATTTTATCTGTTATAACTAAAAATTTAATCGATAAACTAGGAAAGAAACGCGATAAAAACATGGAACATCGTAGAAGCCGGTTAAAAACATGGAACATCGTAGAAGCCGGTTAAGGGTTTTCTTCATCAAGTTCAAAAGACCAGAGAAATTAATTCGATATATCGAGTTATTCGTTATATGCCGTGTTCGTTATATCCGAGTTCTACTGTACTTTGTTTTCAATACTACTTTAAGACTTTTCATGAAAACGTGAAAATATGCTACAGTCAAATCTCTGTAGTTCGAACCTCCATAATACGAACTCTCTCTCTAAGGTCTCAAGGTCTCTTCGCCTATGATTTCTTTGTAAATGAACCTCCGTAATCTCAACTCTCCATATAAATTGACCATTTTCTCGGGCCCCTTGGAAGTTCGAATGAAAGAACGTGTAATCAACTAACAAACTCTTTAGGAGTTTTTTTTTGTCAGAAAGAGAGGTGTCTAGAGGTGTCAGAAAAGTTACCACAGGGATAACTGGCTTGTGGTAGCCAAGCGTTCATAGCGACGTTGCTTTTTGATCCTTCGATGTCAGCTCTTCCTATCATTGTGAAGCAGAATTCACCAAGTGTTGGATTGTTCACCCACTAATAGGGAACGTGAGCTGGGTTTAGACCGTCGTGAGAGAGGTTAGTTTTACCCTACTGATGAAGTGTTGTTGCAATAGTAATTCTGCTCAGTACGAGAGGAACCGCAGATTCAGACAATTGGCATTTGCACTTGCTTGAAAAGGCAATGGTGCGAATCTACCATCTGTTGGATTATGACTGAACGCCTCTAAAGGAAAATTGATAATTATTCAGGGGGATTACTTCAATGAACCGAATTTATGTTTAAACACCGCGTTTGGTCTAGTTAGTACATCCAGCCTCGTTTCCAATGACTAAATTACGTAATTCTCTAGACTGACTAGGCCGAAACGTGTTTAAGAAATACTCAGAAATTCGGGAAATGCGTATTTTGGGTTACAAAGAAAACGGGATATAAAATCGGATATTCAATATCGAATACTAATAAAATTCACCCTCAGAATCGAATAACACCGGCTGAAAACGTTCGATTTATATAAAAGTCGTGGTTAAGAAATGAATGTTTCCTCGTTGATATAAAATCCGACTTTTCTCCGTTTTCTCGATTCTCTTTCTCAATTTTAAATGCTTGAAAGGTGTCTAATTTGAAACACGTTGATTCTCAGGAATACAACATGAATCACGTGATTGTTGTGTTTGTTTACTTTTTTACCGTCAGCTATAATATTATCTTATATCTCGCCTCAAATTGATTTTTGGTACTGTACCATAAATCTTAAGATCACGTGATTCGTGTCGTAGCATTCTTGTTGGAAGCAATCTTCCGCTACCAACCACCATCAACGTTCATCGAACAGATGATGCACTGCGGTGTGGATGTTGATGACGTTGATATATATGGTTTCAACGTCATACATTTTGCATGTTTGAACAACCACATCAACTATCTCAAGGTACTCTCCACTTATGCAACACAAGAAACTTTCGATAAACGAAATAAATGGAATCCCACACCTCTCCATGTGAGGTGTGGGATTCCAAACAGGTGTGGGATGCAAACGTGTGAGACTCATGCAAACATTTCGAAAACAGGAATAACTATAAAAACTTATAAACTTATAAACTTATAAAATAATAATTTGTAGAAAATTTCTTAAAATTTGTAATAGTAATTATTTATTTTGTTATTCACTAATAATCCCCCTAATTTTGAATAAAAAAATCGTTTGATAGGTTGTTATTTGGTCATGCAGGATTCCCTTACATTTGCATATCTTATGCGACTATCTTGACAAAATTGATGGTCTCGAATAATGTTGCATTAAATGGATTAAAATGAAAATGTTGGTCGGTGGTCGGTTTTTTCTAGTGGGTTGTTTTGGAAAACGGCGTTAATAAACTTGGTATAAAACTAATTTGACAATAAAACTCTTGGTAAAAATACAAAAATATACTACTTGTGTTTTCAGATTTATACATATATACCTTTTTTGATACACATATTTTTACTTAAAAAAAAACATCAAGTAAAAACAGCAAAGATATTTCTATGAGTAAAATTTGTGGATGCAACAAAAAATTTTAACCAGAGGTTTCTGCAAAAACCATCAGGTAGATATTTCAACGCTCAAACAATTTGAATGAATATTTTGAAAAACTTTTCTACTAGGGTAAAATTTAGTTGGCTTACTAAAAATATGTGTTCAAACTTGGTGTCTAATTTGAAACACGTCTAAGGTACATATACATTAACATAAACGACAGAAAAGTAACAAGAAAGTAACAAGAAAGTAACAAGAAAGTAACAGCAGTTTTGGTTTTGTTCTAGTGTTGAAATATATTCCTGAGCAGTACCACTTTGAGTATGACCATTGGCTATGCGAGCTTATTTGACTGCTCTGGATAATAATTTCAACATGTGGCGAAAGCAAGAAACGGATTCTGATAGGAAACAGCGATTTAAAGTAGCTTGGCGAAAACCAAAAAAAGATTTCGTCGCTCATAAAGTATACCAGAAAAGAATTTATGACTATTTAAAAATCATGCTGACAAGCGTACATAAAAAAGCATCAAAACAAAGCAGGTGTATTTTAAGGAAACCACCGATGACTCCGTGTGAACGTGAAAATCGTCTAACAATCATAGAAAGAGCAAAGAAATTATCGCGGTTTATGTATCACTCCTAAAACTCCTGAAATTGATAAACATTTGAACCATGTGAATCCAAATAGAAATCGTGTTAGCATCTGTCACTTCAATACTGAATCTATAGCATTATCCTTTGCCGAATTTGAGTTTATGCTCAACAAATATAAATTCGATATTATTACCCTTTCGGGGACATGGTTAAAGGATAACCGTCCCTGCTACAACACATAACCATTCCAGGATACAAGTTCGAATTCAACAATAGGACACAAAAACGCGGTGGTGGTGTTTGTACGTATGAGAATACTCATAACTGAGATCATATAACAAAAAAGGACAATACCATCGAACACATGTGGTTAGAAATCAAGGGTAAGAGTAACTCTTTCTTGATCGCTGTCTTTTAACAACCAAGCTCCATATCAACAGATAAACAAACCTGGACACAGAAATTCGATTCACTGTTGTCAACGTTGACACTATATGGACACGTCCCATCATCGTCACTGGGGACACAAATGTCAATCTCTTAAATAAAGAAACGAATGTTGTAAAACCATATCAAGAAACTCTAGATCGTCTCGGTTTAAAACAACACATCACCAAACCGACGAAACCAAACTAATAGACCATATGATCACGAACATAGAAAAGATCCGCCATGCGGACGTACTACCATGCGATGAAATTAGCGAACATGATGCACCATATATAGTGTTATATAGTTTGTAACATAAAAAATGTTGGAGACACGTTATATACATCCGTGCAGAAAATACTTTGACACTCGTTCCTTCAAATCGGACATAAAAAAACTTCCACTGAATCTAGTTTATACTATGGACACACCTGAAGACAAACTGGATATATTTAACAACCTATTCCTTTTTTGCCTAAATCAACATTCTCTCCTCATCAAACAAAAAATCACAAGACCTCCAGCACCGTGGCTTTAGGAGTTAAACATTAATGAAAAGTAGCGTGAATGAAACCATCTTCAAAAACAAGCTCACGTATGTTAGGATCTGTATCAAGCAATTTTACTGGTGTAAAAATTATGGAGAAGAGTGTTTCAAAAGGATAATTGCAATTTAATTGCGAATTCTTTTTTAGAAAGTTCTCCTCCAAATTGGTTTACACCAGTTAAATTAATGCTAGATCCACCATGCTAGAGAATTATTTTCGTATTCCTATGAACCAACGAGACCAACGAGAAACCTAAAGGAGAACGAATTAAAATTCAATTGTAACCAGAACAGCATATCCACGTTCGAGCAAAATTATGCCTCAAAATTATTTAACGATCTACCACCTTTGTAAAAGTATAAACTACAAAAGTTTTTGCAAAGCAACCCGGACATATTTATTAGACAAAGCATGAGCAAAAAGTCTATTAAAAATATAAAAAAATAAATAAAATAAAAAAATATATAAAATAAAAAATAATAAAAAAATATATTAAAAATAAAAAAAAAATAAAAAAAAATATTAAAAATAAAAATAATAATAGTGGAACTCATGTTATTCGAACTCTCGTAATTCTCCAATCTACCAATCTCATTCAATCTGTTCGTTTCATAAGACTCGACTCGCAGCTTCAATTTCTGGTCTTCTAAGTATTTGAATTGCATGGGTTTTTTTGAATTGTTAAAAAAACTGAATTTTGTTAAAACTTGTTTACATTTTTTTTTTTTTTAACACTTACGGATATATACTTCATACGCTATTTCAGTAGAATAGCCAATTATAAATATTTTGGAACTGGAATTTAATCCGTTGTTTGCATTAGCTTTGATTTTCAAGTTTCTTTAGACGTTTATTTGTTTTTTGTTCTAGCGGTAAAAGTAAACGCTATTCCTAACTGCATCTCTAAATTCAAATCAGCTTGTTCTGTCTAATTTATCACTGAGTGTCAAACTTCTGATTTTAGTATTGCGATAATACTCTCTGTGAAACATATCTCTGATAGCAATATTTTATATACTCAGTATTTTAACGGAGCTATATGTCCATTATGCTCAGGTTCTGAGGAATAAAAACAGTTAATACTATCTGATGATCACACTGTGATAAAAGAATTACTTATGTTGCATATCACATTCCAATTATTTGAAAATAGTTATTCCATACGCCATTATATGATGGAAACGAGTCTAGAGGAGCACCAGCCTTTCGCTCGATGGAATAAAAACTTTTGCAAAGAAAGGGAGATTACCCTCACACGGAACTCAGTATAAACGGGCACCGTAACACGGTTGCTGGAGTGATAACTCGAAACTTCTTAGGAGTCAGCCATCTTGCCATCTGTTTTTGTTTACTGCAACTGTTGGACTAACCGTACGCTAACTAGTTATGAGGGCATTACCAGAGAATATTGACTGACGTGAAAGTAAAGGCCGAGCTTGCAGTACGTGACGGAAGTCAATATTCGAAGTTATTACCCGCGTAGCAGAGCTGTATTCGATACAAAAAATTATCGCGATCCGATTGGCTAATTAAGTTTAAATGTGACGTCTCTCCGGTCTATACACTCACCGGTACAGCTCGCTAAGGTGTCATAGCAACAATATTGTTATAAAATAAGAGGCATGAATGTAAACAATATATCAATTAACAGTTGCTTTTCGGGACAATATTGACTGTTGCAAATTGACAACATCGAATGCTGCATTTGTGGTAAGACGTACGGTTTTATCATTAGATTGAAATCATTACCAAGAAAATGAATGACTTCTTCCTATTCTTCAGCTAATCATCTAGGAGCTACTTGCAACTTTGCAGCATCGAAATTGGAATTTGCAATCAATTTAGCCAAACGGTCATGTCTGAGTTGATGCCAAGTTGGGAATATCTCTTGGCATTTCTGGAATATTACTATCTACGTCTTAACCGGACACGTGTTCACCAATCGTACCCTTAAAGAACCACCGAATATGGTAGTTGCGTCCTGTTAGACGACAGGGTAATTTCAGTGTTTTTTTCAACACTGTGCTCTTAAATTTGATGACTAATGGTGCATCTCTTGTTGTTTGATGACTAATGGTGCATCTCTTGTTGTTTGATGACTAATGGTGCATCTCTTGTTGTCGTCCTTATGGCATCTTCCATAACACTTTTGATGGTTTACATTTACACCATCAGATGTTGCTTCCAGCCTTGTACTTGGAGAATATCGCGGGCATTTGAAGCATTGCGTTAACACAGCGCTTGTTAAGGAAACGTATTGATCAGGATCACCGCACTTCACTTTAACTGGATAAATTAGAGGCAGAAAATCTAATTTTCAGAGTCCCAAACTATTTCAGCAAACAATAAGTTGGTTGGTTTCCAGAACTTTTATGGACCACCATACAAGGAAGACGTGAGGGATCAGTCGAATGCCTCAGTTGTGGGATGGCGGCGAGTGTGGTCACGCTCCGACTTGCTATACAAGTATTTTTAATTTTTGCTATCCGAAAACCATCTCTGGCAAATGTATACTCGTGCTGCTACTGCTTTCATGACAAAGAAGTAACCGATACAATATCAACACACACTCCATTTGAAAACAACGAACACTCGACAAGATAAAATTAATCGATTTCATAAACGAGCCATGAACATATGTTACCCAAATAAAACTGCAGAAAACATCCTCACCAATACCCTCACCAATACCCTCACCAATAACCTCACCAATACCCTCACCAATACCCTCACCAATAACCTCACCAATAACCTCACCAATAACCTCACCAATAACCTCACCAATAACCTCACCAATACCCTCAAATGCCATTCATTCATTGGTTCTTGTGCGTCAATGTGTGAATGGTGAGTGTTGCAGCAGCTTTAAAGATGAAGAAGCTTTAGCGACGTTGTTTAACGCTCTCCCACATACATCAGGACAATAGAAAATACAAAAGATTGTAAATGTGCTCATTCAGCATTTTTCAGGCTAAATAAATAAATGAATAAATAAATAAAATGAAATTTCGACCGCTGCATGATAAACTTCCCTTTAATCTATTGCAGCGTTTTCGGCTTTAAAAGTTCGTCAATTATTTCCTTTTTTTGCTTGTTTATGAGATCATTTAAGTAGGATTTTACGGATCTCTTTCGTAAAAACATCAGTTGTGATGTAAACTCCCGTTTTATCATTAGTTATCGTCGTTGTGGCGGTTGAATTAACAGTTGAATTCATTGAATTCGCTCTGCTTCTAAATTCGTAAGGATTGTATTTGATAAGGAGAAAAAATTAGTTCGGTGAACGATTGTTCTTTCTACTGCTTGATGATACAACTTTTTGGCGCGGAAATTAAAGAGACTTAAGGTTAGTTTCCACTTCGCGATTTTGTAGTTATAGCGGAAAAAGCGACGGCGATTTACTACCAAGGAAATGTTATCGGTACCGTAAATCGCCTGTAGTGCTAGCGCTCACTTCGCTATACTCCGAAAAAAGAGAAAAAGGATAGCGCTATATAATAGTGACTTTTTGGACCGTTTTTACATACACTGTGGGTGGGTGCTTATAAAAAGAAAAACATAAAGTAAATATTTTCAAGTTTCTCTCAAAGCAGGTTTTCCAGGTATAGTTGTGCAACCCTGAAAAACTCTGTGGTTTTTGTTGATGATTTTGAAATACTTTTCACAAAAGTCAACTTCCATGAAGCTCATAGGCGTAAAGGTCAGTCAAAAAACGTGGAGGAGTCCAACGTTATGATAATTCTTTCCAGTCTTAAGTGTCGATTAGGTTACTTGCACGCTTTCCTTTTCTACTTTAAATGACTAAACTCTCCTCCACAAATTTTGACTGAGCTCTGGCAAAGCCTCTGAAGCTTATTATTATAGAAACTATAATATAAATATTAATATAAAAATATAAATTGCTCTTTTAAAGATCGTTACCACCAATGAATCTCTGATAATAAGCAGCCAGTTGTAAAAATTAAACCAGTGTCAGGGAAAACAATAGAAGGAGGGATCCCTCAAATTGAAGAGGGAGCACCTCAATTGTGGTATTATTTTATACTGCTGAGGTATCCCACATTTTATTGTGTTTAGGTTACCTCCCCAGCAGGGTGGTTTATTAAATATCTCCCCCATTCCCAAGAATTATTATTGCAAAGTTATATATTTTTTGCAAATCTGGTAATATGAAGAAATTTTCAACGTCACAAAGTCATCACTTCAAAACTGACCACTCATTCGCACTCACTGAATGGGTTAAATTTTACAGGTTTTTTGGCAGATGTTCAATTTTGGTATTTTGAAAAAATATAGATTATATATAATAGTTTATCAATTCAGTATCTTCGTTATCAAATATAATGTTGTATACTTCCATTAAGTCAAACATTGTTTAATTAAGTGGGACTTTTCACTAGTCGGTCCAGGTTAATATCCCCTCCACCCTCATTGAATATTCTCACCAAAATCAAGGCAAAAAGCTTTGACACCTGAAATCAGACTCTTCGTCATTTTGGATCAAATTTTTGTCGTCTTGGTGAAAACCCTACTCATAAAGTCAGACCTGAAATTTGAGCTTCAAACATTTGAGTGTTTACTTAAATCGTATAATTTTAAGTTTAAATGTTTTCGGTTACAAAATGTCATCCAAGGGAGTGAATGGAAGCTCTAAACACACATACTAAACACTAAATCCGTAGGAAATCCGTAGGTTGGACAAGGAAAGTCCAATTTAAGATGGTCCGTTTTAACACGACATATGGTTATCTCGGACTCTCATTAAGAAATCGTTCCATTATATGTAATAGTCTTGAAACTAGAAAATTAGAGAACTTTTAAATTTTGCAAGCACCTGATTCTCTGATAACGACAGTAACTCGCGAAATTTCCGATAACCAAAAACATCATTCAAACTAAAAAAAGTCACTCATAGGGAATGTTAACAAATATTAACTTTTAGATTCATAATTCCTGCTTTTTTCTAGTAAACAACAGGGTGTTCTTGAAACTATGTTTCAATCAGATGTTCTGGAAAATAATTTTGTGATTGGAGTTGGTCTTCCACGGACTGGAACAAATTCTCTGAAGTGTGCTTTAGAAGCTGTCTTGCCCACAGGAAAATGTCATAACTACAGGATTGCTGCATGTCACGAAAACGAATGGAAGAAAATGTTGAATGTTGATAATTCTGATGCCGTACTCAAAGATTTTTTTATGAGAAATGGGTATGTGGCTGTGATTGATTTTCCAACATTAGCACTGAAGGAAAAATTGTGGAAAATATTTCCAGAAGCCAAAATGATATGTACAATACGAGATCCAGAAAAGTGGATAACATCTATGAAGGAGACAGTTGTTCCTGTTATAAAATTGATGGACAGTTATCCATACAGCTTCTTTAAAAATATTTCATTTTTAAAAAACTATCTTTTTTACCATCCTGTTCTGTTCCAATTTCAAAAAGATAACAAATTATTTATGGACATAATTACATCTGTAGAGAATGAAAAGGGCCTTGAATTCTATCAGAATTGGATTGCTCATATCAAGGAAGTTTTTCCTAAAGAGAGATTATTGTTTTACAATGTGGCTGATGGTTGGAAGCCCCTTTGTGAATTTTTGGATGTTCCTGTACCAGATACTCAATTTCCGCACGCCTTAAAAAGAAATGAGTTTGTTAGGAATGTGATCTTAACCAGGAAATATCGTTCCTGGTTGTTATTGTACGAAGTGTTAAGTCTACCTATACTCACTGCTACTTTTTGTTGGTTTGTATGGAAATAAATTAATTTGGGAATGATTTTGTATTTCTTATTTTAAAACTCATACTGAAGTAATTTATTGATGAAAATTTATTAGTAATACTGGCTCAAATTATCTAACACTGTTTAATAAGATCTGACATTAAAGGTCCTATTATTACTACAGCCTATATGCCAATATATTTTGCAACGAAGAAATTGATGGAGAATAAACCTTACTCATTTTTAACATTTGTTTGAGCTCTCATTCACTCTGTGATTGTAATATATGTGTTGCATTTATTAAACAAAACAAAATCAGAAATATATATTATATTAAAAAAAAAAGCGCAATGGGTCGTCGATCAACAAATACAACAAAGAGCGGGAAGTTTATGAATCCTACAGATCAAGCTCGAAAAGAAGCAAGAAAACGAGAACTGAAGAAGAACAAGAAGCAGAGAAAACTTGTACGTGAGACTGTTTTGAAATTGAAAGATCCTACGCACATCATCGAAGAGATGCTGAGATTAGATATGCTTGGTTTGTCTTATTCATATTTTCGTTGTTTTTATTATGAGTGAGATTTTGTTACCCCTCAAAAACCCAAAGCTACAGCTTGGTCTTGGTCTTACCATGCACTAGAATGGAAGGGTCCTCGTTTTCTAATATATTGGTCCCCGTTTTCTAATATGGGTCCCACGGACGAGTCTGCGTCTGTTAAGTAAATGAAGCACATAAAAACAAGGTTGGTTCTATTTACATTTTTTTTCTATTTTACTACTTTTGTACCTTTGAAAACTTTGAAAACCCAGATTGACATTTGGAAATTTTCTGGAAGTTTATTTTCACCAATCAGGTTGAAGCAGATATTTTGTGTGACTTAATTTCCTGGATTTAGTCTTCTTTAGCAACACAACCAATGCCATTCCAACCAGTGCTGTCCGTTGTGAAAAAGAATTAACGTCACCAAATTATTTTAATAGAATATACAGCGGATCTTATTTAAAAAATCATTCAAAACAAATCTTATAAGATTAATGGAATAGTGTAAGCGTGACTTAAGAGATTACAAAATGTGTTGACTGGTTTTGCATTGATTTTGTTTTAGAAATTGAAGGATTGTCAACTGACGCTGTCAATGATAAAGTTATTGCTGAGAAGAAAAAGAAACTCCAAGAAACATTAACAAGAATTTTAACTCTGTATGTAAGTCTATACATCAACAAACATCTTCTTTTGGCTCTTATACTTTAGATAAGGTCTTAACCTGGTGTATATACATCTATTTTTACATTGTAAAGAGAATTGTGATTATGCTCTGTCATATGCAGGTAATATCTCTTTCTTTTGTATAATAATATGGGTGACATCATCGTTCAGCCTTGTTATAAGTAATTAGGTTTGAAATGCTGTTTAATGGGCATTTTGGGCCAATATGTTTTGAGTTTGGGAAGGCAAAACAATTTGTACTATCACATGTAAAACAAAATTTCTCTTCAATCTGAAAAAAGAAGAACTCATTTCTAAAGCAACACTTTAACATCATGTTTTACAAATTTTTTTTCATAGGAGAAGCAAGATCGTGAGAAATTTACTGAAATTAAAAAGTATGCATTCTGTGTTCTTATCTGAATAAATACTCAATGATTTTTAAATTTTGTTTTCAGCAATATATCAAACGAAATTAACCCGGAAAAGAAACTTATCAGATAAATTTCCAGTCTTGTTCTAAGTTCCCAAAAGCCCCAAATGCCCCAAATGTTCATACCTTTTACCTCCATCTTATAAGTTCTGCCATATTTTCACAATTGATGAAGGTGTTGAAGTTGTATCACTTCCTGCTTTGCCATTTCTTTCTTTCTTTGCCACCATGATGAGAGAATTGATACTTACCATCCATGTGAATGTGTTACTTTTAAGGTTCTTCATTCCTTTATAGTAATTTTATGGTTCTTCCCTTAAAATTTATAATTACATGTTTACAGGTTTCAAGCAGAATGTGATCGAAAAAGACACAAAGCTTACTTAGCATATCGTTAGTATAAAATATTGTTCTTTGATGAATGGATTTGAAGTTGTTTTTTAAAGTGAGGTTTTTCTTAATAATTATTTTCTGTGTTTTTTTTGTTTTATTTACAGAAACACAACGAATGAAAGAGGTAAGCGTTTATATACATCATCATTGTTTATGTTTAATTTATGCAACCATCGTTTAATTTATGCAACCATCCATTTGTTGATAATTCATCCTTGTTTCCTTGCAATCATTGTATTTCATTCTTTCGATCTACGTTCTACGATCTATGTGACTATTTTCGATCTACGCGACTATAGAAGTTATAAGCTGTCCACAATGTTGAATTTGCTTTTGTCTAAGTGCTCCCTTTATTTTTATCTGTGCTTTTGCATCAGCTTATTCTTCCTTTACCAGCAACAAGATGCAGATCAACAAAGAAATGAAGAAGAAGCTACTTTTCTTCTTTCTGATGTTGCTTTACCTCATTCAGGTGAGTTTTGAAACACTTGACTGTCACATGAATGTCACATGAATGTCACAGGTAGAACTGCTTACAGGAGAATAATAGGCAGTTTTCAAGATTGGACCAATTGCCTTGATTTTAACCAGCTTAAAACAATTCATTTATATATACATGATGATATATCATATAATTTATTGTCTTTTAGGCAATCTAGCAATGGAAGAAATTCCTTTACCGCATCAGATGATGCCAGGGATGTCAAGGTGAAAATAATAATTAATACTCATGTCTGTCTTTCATATTCATGTCTGTCTTTTCCCTATCAACAACAACAACAACACTTTTAAGTCAAACTGCTCAAGCCATATGATGAGATCATTATAATATTTGCTTTTAGTTCACAACCAATACCTAGTGGAAGTCTATCTGAACATCAAATACCACAAATCCCTGGTCTACCTCCAGGACTTATACCGCCAGGACCACCACCAGGTTTGCCTCCACCTCCCAGTCCTGAGCATGACGATAACATAGAGGAACAGATGGACCAAACAAGTAAACAGGTAAGAAAGTAATTCAATGTTTATTTTGATAACTCTCTGTTCACCTTCGTGTTTCAAACTTAACTGAACCTCTTTAAAAGAATGTTGATGGTGATGCAATGGCGGAGATTGATCAAATGGATCAAGAATTTCGTCAAGTGGATGGTGAAGAGTACTATGCTCAAGACGATTATTCGGATGATGATGGAGAAGGTTTGTAGTTTTTCAGATTACATATAACTTGATCTGCTTATTGATGAATCTCTGAACTAATTTTTGCTAGAAGTTATTGTCCAATTAATTGACTAATCAGATTCAACTAGAAATTAAATTTGTGCGAAATTAGGAAATGTGTTTTTTTCTTCAGACGTCACTCTTCTTGATATTCTGTCAATTTGTTTGTTATACAGTCTTTCCTTTTCAGGTCATAGTAAACGAAGACGAAAAGTTCATTTTAAAGATGAAGGAATGGAGGAAGGTGAACAAGAGACTGAAGATGACGAGGATGATGCCACCATGACTATGCAAAAACGTTTGTTAAAGCTCGCTGGGCATGATCCAGTAAGTTCTTGATATTTTTGACAAGAGAATCAAAAACATTTGAGTACATTACTTCTATTGAGTGATATAATGTTGGGATGTTGTGTTCATAGAATCAAGTCAATGCTTCTGAACGACTGATAACTGTTCCTGGCATGCCTCCCGGTCCACCATCTGGAGTACCACCAAGAGTCATGCCACCTCGACCACCACCAGGGCTCCCACCAGGTACTTTGTTCAAGTCTCTTTTTAAAGTTAAAGACAACATATTTTTATAAATAATAACAAAAGCTGACTTATCATGATGACAGCATTGCACATGGAAGCAATTGTTATTCACAGGTCATAATGACAAACAACTACCAATGTTGTTTTGATTACTGATTTTCAAAGAACTACCTCTAAGTTCTGCATAGGTAATCATGATTGAGCATTTTGGTTGCTATGGTTAACACTAGAAAAAGTTCAGATTGGTACATTAGGGTTATCAATACTATATGTTCTGTTAAATAATATAAATTTAATTTAGGTCCGCCACCCGGATTACCACCGAGGCCGCCACCAGGATTACCACCCATGGGAATTCCACCAAGAATGCCTCCAGGTAAGAATTTGACGTTTTTAATCCAACTGTTTTGGTTTTTCATTAAAATGGCTTATTTAATTATTTTTACTACCTAGGGATGCCTCCGCCACCTGGAATACGCCCGTGGGTATCTGTTAATATGTATGAAGCTCGAACACTGCAAAGTGCTGGTCCACAAAATGTCATTGAGAAAGGGCCTGAAATAAAAAAAGTTGCTGAGAAGGATGGTAAATAGTTTAAGATTAATTAAATGAATATTAATAGTTATTTTTAAGTCACCAAAATTTAATTGGATTCTCAGATGACATAAAAATGAAATCTGAATAACTGAATAACTAAGTCTCTTTTATTGTAGTTCTTAGACTACAGCTTTAGATTTGTCTTCTTAAACTTTGTTATGAGGGTAATGCATGGCTTTTGGTGTATTAACCAAACAAAAAGATAAATCATTATGATTACTCTATTTTCTATGAATTTAATTCTTTCATATTGCTTCATTTTTTCAGAAAATGATCCAGTTATTAGTGCTAAACCACAGCTTCGTAATATACGTGCAGAAGTGACAAAATTTGTACCCACAGCTGTTAAAATTCGTCGTAATCCTTCATCAAGAAAACCACAAAATAGAATTAATATACACGAACGAAGTGCAACTGCACAATCTGTACAAAAACAAAAGGAGGAACCCAGTAAAGATGCTGTGTACGCGAAGTTTATGGAAGAAATGACTGGTCTCCTTTAAAAAAAAACGTAACCACCCATCACCAAAATGTGTGCACATTTTTGGAAGAAGAAGACCTCAGATTGCTCAAGTTATATCTTCCCAAGGACAACGTAATGGGAAGAGATAGCATTCATATCAAGATAGGAGCATTAAATACAACTGCATAACAAGGCTTGGATTGTAATGATTGTTGTCAACATTTTATTGTTTTAAATGGAAGTGTAAACATTTGAAAAGTTCAAGAAGCGAAAAATTCCTTTTTTGAAAGACTTCCATCCTTTCCCTGAAACTTAAGAAAACACTACATTTAATTTATGGACCAACTATCTCTCCAGTTTTCTTCTTGATTCTATATTATTGCCCACTGTCTCTTATCTGAAATAATGGAATTTAATGTCCTGATATATTGTAAAACGGACGGCTCCAGCATATTCCAGAGTAGTCAACAGTCTCTGTTAAATGGATAGGAAACATCGTAATGCAACAGTGTCAACAGTAAACAGTGCTTGTGTATGCATCCTACATGTGTTGTTTTGTCATCTCAGGCTTGTGATTTCATTGGGTGGCCTTTATTAATCTTCAAAAAATCACAATTATTTTGTTCGTTATGGTACATATAGAGATTAATGTGGTTTCATCAAATTTCTTTTTATAATTGTAAAATTCATTTAGAGTTTTATTTTTTGTAAGTCTTTGTTTAACGTCCCAGTCCTGATTAAGCACAAACTCAAAAAGGCCCTGCGTAGCTTTTTGAAATAAGCCCCCGCTCAAATATTCATCTTTATTGATGAAATGTATTTCTTTATTTTGCTTAAGTATTTACATTTTTGGATATGTGTTATTATCAACTTTTTTCCATCCCTCTTCGACCCCTTTCCCAAAAACTATTCACACCTACATCACATGATATATTCTCATTCACAGTCAACTATAAACAAATGTCTGATAAAACAGAACCCATGGATTATGATAATCTTCCAACAAATGGTATTGGTTATTTTTCTTGTACTTATATTTCAATAGATTTATTTCATGATCAACAAAACAAATTATAATTATTATTTAGATATAAGTATGGAATCCAAAAAAGGGAAGAAAAGGAAGAGAAAGAAACGAAAGATGCAAATAGATAATGAAATAAATAACCAAATGAATAACGAAATGAATAACAAAATGAATAACAAAATAGATTCAGGTACTATTCAATCTTGTATTGGTTGATCTATTGCAATGCATGCCATGTTTCTTTTATGTTTTCAATGTTGTTGGTTATGCTACATGCATTCATGCTCCACATGGATTGAATCTTTTATTTAATTTATTACATTTATTTTTTATGGTTTGAATCTCATATACTTTATCAAGGCTAACCTCAGGTAGGAACTAGAAAGGGTAAGTAAGAAAGAAAGATTATAATTATTTATAAGCCAATGGTCGATATGTTATTCTAATGACCAATTATTTTAGTTCAAGATACAGAAAATTCGGATGTCAGTGCGGCAAAGCGAGCAAAATCTGATAAAGTAAGTCAGAAGCACCAACTCATGAGATTTTTCTTGTAGCATGTGAAGATTTTTATTTGAAATGATATTCTCATTTTAGAGCAACAGCAAAATCAGTGAAAGTGAAAAAATAACGCAAGGTAACCTGAGTTAAGTTAATGGTTACTACTGTTATTGATTAGTTTTTAACGACCATTATTAACAATCATTATTAATGACCATTATTAGGCCACTGTTTCAAAGTTCTGTTTTTCTTGTTACTTCAGATGATTCCCAAACTAACTATAATGCTTCAAAGATCTCAAAGGTTTGTATACTGTGTATTTCTTTGACCGGCATTTATATCTCAACCCTCCTCTGTGTTTTAACTTGTAAACAATGAGAGAACCTCAGAAGACACATTCTAAGATTTGAAAATTGTCACAGTTGTAGATGATTTTTCCCTTTTTATTCTGTGTATTTTTGAAGTTAAATTGTAATTCCAATACAAAACTCATCCAAATTAATTATCCATATTTTCCATTAAGGTCCCGTGTACATCATGGGAAAAGACGGGAAAACCTTGACGACTTCAGTCTGATTCGAACATTGTCTCTTTATTTTTGTCCTCTGATACTCTGGAAAAAGTTTGACTCAACTTTTTCGCTTAACTTTTTCACTCAAAGAAGAAAGAAGAAAGAAGTATTTGTTCCATTCCCAAAATCTTTCAAAGGAAACCTGGAGTCTACTCTTACACAATACCTCATAGTATTTGATTGCTGATCTTTTATTCTTTTTTTAATATTCAAATGTTTCAGATTAAACTACCTTGCATCACATATGACTTGGATGAATTATTTTCTAATAACGGGAAAAGACCTGGTGGTTCTCACTTGACATTCAAAGATATACGAACACTCCTTATGTTGACGGTTCATGGAGATACGTTTCCATGCCTACCTACTTGGTGTTGTGTGAAGGAATGGCAGAAAATTCTAAACACAGTTGTTATAATGGCTGGTTGTGTATCTGCTGAAGATTATGAACAACATCGAAATTGTTTTCCTTTCCTAACTACCTCTTTTCCTAAGGTACATTATTTTTTAACGCATTTTATTTTACTAATGAAGTTCGGATTGTTGCAACCTCATAGGTAACGTTCAATTACTAAGGATGCCCAAAAAATGGATGTTGCAATCAATTTTTTAATCAGTTTTATTTCAGCATGAAAAAAATATGTATTAAAAATGAATGTTAACATCGAAAACTGATAAAAATATTTTTCAGTCTTCGCTGTCAGTTATTTTCCATTTGAATTTTTCTCCCTTCCGTTATTAGTCAGCAGCACGTTGTTGTTTATTATTTTTGTTTTTGTTTTTATTATTGCAGACAGTTTGCCAGTTCTCACTAATAACGATTATCTCCCTAATCTCTAGCCGCTTCATTCCTGGTGTATGTTTCATTTAAGTTTGCATATATATTTTTGCGACATTCTCCTTAAAGAGATCCTACCATCTAAAACAATATTCTGTAAAACACTTCCTCAGACCATAAATAAAACATCCCCATATCTTAAAAGGTATAAAAAAACCACTAGGGTCGATAATCAGCCAAATTATTTTTTAATATGGTACCGCCTTTCCGAGAATTCGCTTCTTCCTCATCAAGACAAACTTCGGAGTAGCCCCCAGTCCCTAATGATAAACGCCAAGTTGATCTATCATACCAGAGAGTTCAGTTTGGTGAGAATAAAAAAGAAACCAGTGTGGCGGGTACTTCAATTCAAGTCTTAATTGCTAATTTGGTTTGGACCTTTTCATTTGACTGGTAAATACGAAAGTTTATTTTGATTTTGCTTCTGGGAAATGACCGAAAAGTCGATTCATGGGAAATTCGAGTAAAATGTTGTTTTGTTTGTGGAAATGGATTTGAATTTCATTACACTTTTTTGTTATTTTACCTCTCTTATACTTGTGGTTGACCATGGTATAGATGGTATAGATGGTATTTAATGAGCCTTAAAAAGGTCAGAACAAGTGGATCTCCACTGGGTAAGTACAGTCTTTCTATATTCGTTAGTCCACTCATACGTCACATGGCACGTGGGGACTGGACACTATAACTGAATTTTGGATTGAAGGAGCGAAGCGAAAGGCTGTAATGGCGGCTGTATTTTGCGAACGTTTTTGCAGTGTTGCATAGCAGTGATTCATTTCTGTCAAAAAAGTCAGATGGCAATCTTGTTTTTTCCTGGTTTATAAACAAATAACACATTTTCATTTTAGATGGTAGGATCCCTTTAAGTTTAAGCTACTTGTGTAATGATACTTGTAAAATAGTGTTGAAGTTTTGTTTGTTCATATGTGGGAAGAAGATTGGAAAAAACAATTGAAAAAAAAAGAGAAGTTCTTTCTTACTTTATTAAACGTAAATTAAAAAGATGTTGTTTGGAAGTTTTTTGTATTATGAAAATAACATTTGAGTTTTTTTAAAGAAGGGTTGACCAGTGTCCTCTCTGTGTGTCCCCTACCCCTGGTGTTGGTGTTATTCCTCCCTCAGCGCAGCCTCCAGCCATTTGCCATTTAATTCGACCACACTTTCAGTTAAAGAAAAATTTCCTTATTTTCTGTCGCTTTTAGATATTTATTGACTGTTTGGATTTCATTTTGAAACATCAACCAGCCATTATTGAAGGACATATTACACAGGCATTTGTAAACAAATGAACAGCATTTCAAAGGGCATCTTTTAGATGTGGAATGTACTCGCAAAAGAAATCATAATCTTTTTATACGCAGTTCTGGGCAGGGTAATGGTTTTGTAATGGGTTTTTTTAAGCATGCTTTTTAAGAAGAAAATGATTTTAGTTTCTAATTTTTTTGTATAGTGAATTTAGTTCTAAAAGTTTCTTAATGAGTTTCTTTCTTCAAAAACGAATATAAGTATATCTAACAGTATTATTATATTATTAGTCAGTGACACCTTACGGTATATATACATATAGAACCGCCCGAAAGAAACTTTATATACGCGTTTGCGAAGAAAAAAAGATTTAGATGTTACATGTTTATCTGAAGTCATTATAAAATTTTTTTGTTTTCAATGCAATTTGCTTATATATACATGCGATTGAACCCTCTTAACTTTAGTCAGTCTCTTTTCTTGAAGCTAATGTTATGCTTGAAATGTTATGAAATTCTATTTTTATCTTTTGAGGCAGGTTTACTTGTATATATATTGTGATATAATTTTATGAATTATTACTGTATTATCAATGTTCAAGGTTTGACAAAAAATTACTGATTTGGAAATTGGCAATACTAATTCGTAGTTCCAAAAGTTTCTTAAATTTTGATGGTCTTTATAAAGTGGTTTCTTATAAAAAAAAACCCCAAAAAATCAACAAAACGTATAGTCGTCAACAATCTCGACATGAGTGTTGAAGCAACAAGAAATGAAAATGTAAACGGGACACCATTTCATATATCGCCTTAATTTCAGACCACTTATTATGTAAAGCTCAATCTCCACTAGGCGGAAAATGTCACGCTGAGTGATATAGATTTAACGTAAAGTAAAAACATTGATAAAAATCGCTTGCTGCCACAATTTGTTTTATTATTTATGTATTATGAAGATAATATTTGAGTGTTCTTAAAGATGTGTATGCAGCAGCCTTTTCCTCCACCTGCAGGTGTTCTCAACAATTCTTCCACATTTTGAGTTCAAGATCAAGGTGATTTCCTTTGTTGTTGTGTTTAGACATTTGACAAGTTTTGTTCCCCATTTATTTATTACAGAACAGGCTGCACATGCTGATAGATGACTTTCCAATCATGATATTACATAAAAGTTCTTCCTACATGTTTGAAGAGAGCACATTCAGTCATTATTGAGGAACGGACACAGGCTTTTGTAAACAAATATGCCACTTGTGGAAAGGCATCTACTATAATGTAAAATCTACTCGCAAAAAATCTAATCGTAATGTGTAAAGTATCTTTTCATGCACATTTTTAGACAGTTTCATGGTTTTGTAACGTTTTATTAATTTTTTCAGCATGTTTTTTAAAAAGAAAATCTGATGGATGTAATAGTGCAGGTTGTTTTTATAAGAATCCTAGCGAATGCTTTAGTTCCAAATGTTTGTTAATAAATATGGTCAATTTTAGTTCCTTATTTCTCAAACGAATAAGTAACAGTGTATATACATGTTTATTTTTTTAATTTTCCAACGAAAAAGTGTTTGGATTGTTTTGAAACTATTATGTTTTGAGACCAGTTTACATAATATTGTGATATAGTTTTATCAACTATCGGAGTTTTGTCAATGTTTGAGGTTTGCCAAAAAAGTTTGCTTAAATCTTAAATCTTAAATTTTGAAAGGTCTAGTACTAAGTTTCTTGTAGTCTCAACATTCTTTCATTTCATTCTTTCATTTCTTAACATGGCCATTTTGTTTAATTTCCATTCTTTTATTCCTAAAATCTGAACAATTTGAAATCTGTTATTCTATATTTTATTCATAATTTTTGTGGTTCGTACTAGTAATAGCAAGACTTTGGGGGCGATTTGGGATTAATAGCCGAGTTTCATTTTGACGGGTTTCAAAATATCCTGATCAAAGTGAGTCAAATAAACTTTTTTTAAACCAATCACGATTCGAATCAAGGAGATCACGTTTGAATCTTAAAGCTTTGTTCAAGTTTTGACTTTGCAATACCACAGGGCTGAGAGAGCTGATTACAGGTAGACCTGGCCGGTTACGGATTCATCCGCCCTGTTGGTCACAGCAATTTTACACTATTCTATAATCAACATTACGATTACATTTGAAATTTTTATACCACATTACGTAATCCTTCTTTTCTCTTTACAGGCCATTTTACAGTTCACACAAATGAATTGTGGGAATAATCCAATGTTATATCTAGCATGTGCGAATGTTTATGTATGACAACTTTTCATCATCAGTCCCTGTACACTTGGAAAATTTCCACTTCTTTGCTCAGTTAGAGGGAATTTTTGTTTTCTGAGTAACAGAAAGTAGCAAGTTTTGCTGAATTAATAATTTTTTTTCAAAATTTTCAATTTCCTTCATTTGTGACTCATTCGGGCGAACTATAAACTCATTATTCCTACATTAGATCGATTTGTGCAACTCACTAGTGTGAATTGTTAAACCGGTCTCAAGATCTTTCAAGGGAATAAATTTTTGTGAATTTTCATTTTTGCAAAATTTAATAAAATCAAACTTTTGGCAATGTGGCAAAACATTATAGTGATTTTTCATTCTTTTGTTATGTGCCTGGGTTAAGGAGATCTGGCTCCAGTCCTGCCTCATATTTTTTTTCAATTAAAAAGGGGAGAGTTTCAACCGAAAATTTCTGTGATTGCAAAATAATATGTTTACAGAGAGAATGACCATGGTTATATCCATGGTTTTTTTTTACAAAAGAGAATATTTTTATTCACTTTTTTTCATTGTAATACCTTAAGCATAAAAACTGTTCATATTCAGTTTGGTCAGTTACTTGTACTGTAACCTCCCAAGGTACTTTGAAGCTTTGTTTTTTGTTTTTCGATTTAATCAAAATAATTTATATCATCTTTGCTTGGTCAAGTCAGTGTAATGCAGAAACTGATAGTAAAAACTGGACGTGTGAACAATACAATGCTTTTCTTTAATTTTTGTCATGGCTGATGTATAACTGATAAAAAAAAATGATTATGTATTTCCTCTTTAAGGCCAACCTTAACAATGTTCATATAATGTGAAGACGCCTTGAGTACACGATTAGTTAATCTTTATTATACTCTTGTCTACTTGTTTATTTACCAAAGTTTGTTTTTATACATATAGCTAAATGAGAGATAAATTGTATACATATACAGGAGCTATATACTTATTATTGTGTTCTTATTATAAGAAGAGGCAGAGGGAGACCACGGAGCAACTGGATGGGGAATATAACTGAGTGGACGGGAGAAAAAGGCAACATCTTGACAAGAATGGCGGAAGATCGGGAAGGTTGGAGAAGGGCTGTCATGAACTGGGTGCACCCACGGCCGCCTCGGCTACGGAGATGATGATGATGATGATTATATTATTATTTATATTATTTATTAAAGCCTGTAGACTCAAAAACCATTATACATGAAAATTTAGTTTTTTTAAAAACAGCTAATTTAGCTACATTGTTATAGTCTTACATATATTATATATTTACCTTTTTAACCTGCTGAGGCTTGACGTCAAAATATATGTTATCAAAAAAGATAATTTTTGTGTAAAACATAAATACTTATGAAACAATTCTAATAGTACTGAAATATCGGGGAAGTACCTAAGCAGAAATTTAAATGCAGATACGTTTCGCTGGGCAATATTATTCTTCTGTTTAAAGCGTCCATGTTGAAGTCTTTGTTAACATTAGTTATGCCTCTTTCAAACGATATAAATCGTATAATAGACAGTACCTGCAACTGCTTATTTTTTAATTCCCAACTGTCTCATTCACAATGAAGCATTCAAAATTTTTGAAACACAAATTTTCACTTCTCTAATATTTTTTGCATCTTTTTAGCCTGTTCCTGTTTGCAATGAGGGTAACGGGGTATTAATCAAATCTCCATTGGAAAGCTTGTTAAAATATAAGATGCCAAAAAAATTACAAGCAAGGAAAAAAAATGAGAAAGATAATGGTAAGTGGATGTTGATGTTTTGCAACTTAAAGATTTATGAAAACATTTCAAACATCAAGTTCTCTTTTTCAGAAGGTCATGGAAAACTTGAAGCATATCAGTATGTTTTAACTGAAGAGCAACTTACTGCCAATGAGTTTCCACAATGGAATTCAGCGGCTAAAGAACATGGTAGGTTCGCCCAGTATGTTTTCTACGTATCCATACACATTGCTTGAGTTTAAGGTATTCAAGGGCAATTTTTTCACACAGGTGGCTTTACAAACTACAATGTGGTGGCATTAATTTCATTCAAATTTTGCGTGTGTAAATAGACCTTTATGAATGTTTTGATACAAATGCATTTGTAGTAAGTGTGTCGGGTACTTGGTTCTTTGGTTCTAGGTCCTGGATTCAAGGTGCAAAAGGTCTCGGGTGCTGGGTCCCACTTATCCGGTATGCCTGATATCTTCCCTTGACCTAAACCCTTGTGATTCGACCTTTATTCATTCTAGGTGTGATCTCAACTCGTAAAAATACGAAACTTACCCGCCCTCATGGAAACAGTAAACTGTTTGCTGTGGATTGTGAAATGGTGCGTTGCGATTGGTTATTACATTTACAATGACGTACAATGATAAATAAATAATTTCCTTTTTTTTTTTAGTGTAACGTAGAAGGAAATGAGCGTGCTCTCACACGTATATCCGTGGTTGATTCGTCTTTAAATACGGTTTATGATAAACTAGTGAAGCCTGACCTGCCAATTATTGATTATTTGACCGAGTAAGTTTGCTCATAATACAATTTTCTATTGATTGTTTATTTTATTGTTTTTCCAAAAGTTTCGACATCTACTCATCAAAGTAGTTACTCATACCGGGTGTGAAGAAAGCCTTATTCACTTTGTCTTATTTACGTATAAATTCTTTACTAACTGGACATTGAGTAAACAAAGTCGGCAGTCTTTGTTTTTTCTAAATCCATTTTTAAGAATTGGATGATGGTATTTTCATACTTTTTTTTTGCTTTTCGATTTCAAAACATTTTTCAAAATGGTGACTTCACATTTAGATATAGTGGAATCACAGCAGAAATGTTGCAAGATGTAAATGTAACGTTACAAGACGTTCAAAAAGATCTGTTACAACTCTTTGAAGCCGATACCATTTTGATTGGTCATTCGTTGGATTTTGACTTGAGATCTTTAAAAGTATGTTTAAAAATTGTTCAATTTTGCAGGACCATAATATTTTTCAGAACCATTCGCAATATTCTACAGAATCATTTGCAGTATTCTGCAGAACCATATACAACTTTCTGAAATATGTGTCGTTGGTTGCATTCCACCTGAACATGAACATTTCATCTTCTACGTTCCATGCGCAACAACCAATCAGATTAAGAATTCTTGTAGGGCAAGGAACTTTTAGTTCCGTAAAGTCTTCTTCCTGATTTATTTGTTGTTATTTATCATAGCTTCACCATGACAACATTATCGATACATCAGTGTTGTATGTAGATCAACGAGGACCTAGATACAAACCATCTCTCAAGTATCTCGTTAAGACATATCTAAGGTAATAATATCTCATTGTATTTTGTGAAACAGGGAAACTGCCATTATTGGACCCATGTGACATTGAGTAGCTTTTAAAGTGAATCCATGACAACGGTTAGATACATATGAGACAGTTTGTGGAGACTCATTGTAGTTCGAATACACGATCACATCAGGAACTGTTTTCATGCTATTTTTACATCTGACAATTTCAAACCATCTAAAATTCATGGTGTGAACCTTGTGGAATTTGTTTGGGTGATTGAGTTGATAAACAACCTTTGCCTCGTTCTTTTAAAAACTTATAGAAGAGTTTTCACCGAGAAGTTAGACACTCTTAAGGTCCAGGCGTAATCGCATATGAGCACAGCTTCTATGTTTTCACGCTTTCACAACGATTGCTCATTTATGGTGTGCTGTACATGCGACAGTCTCATTCTTAATGTTATGTCGCATGCTACCCAAAGATTTAGTGTAGTATGATAGTCGGTGGCCAGAAGGTTGTGATCTTATAAAATGTAGTAGAGGGTTGTGGTCTTGTAACATGTAGCAGAGAGTTGTGTTTTGTAACATGTAGCAGAGGGTTGTGGTCTTGTAACATGTAGTACAGGGCTGTGGTCTTGTAACATGTAGCAGAAGGTTGTGATCTTGTAACATGTAGTAGAGGCCTGTGGTCTTGTAACATGTAGCAAAGGGTTGTTGTCTTGTAACATGTAATACAGGGTTGTGGTCTAGTAACATGTAGCAGAGGGTTGTGGTCTAGTAACATGTAGTATTAGTTAAAATTAGTGTCCTGATTATATGAAATTGCTTTTTATTTTTTTCTTCGATATCTTAGACGTGATATTCAGAATTCCAAATCTGGTCATTGTTCTATCGAAGATGCGAAAGCCTGCATGGAACTCGTCCTCTTAAAACTTCAAAAAGGTCGTTTTATTTTGTTTGTTTGTTTGTTTGTTTACTCGTTAGTAAAGGGAATGTTTTCTTTTACTTATTAGGTTGGAGCTTCGCAAATCCTGACAATGAGACAGAAAGGTGAGACAAAAGAAAATTCACATGGAGGACGGGATAGGACGTTTGCAGTGACGGGAAAAAACGGGATGATTACATCTCACTTTTAGGCGAACAAAAGTACATCCGAAAAGAGACAAAATCACCATAAAAATCTAGCTTTTTGAATTTACATTTCATAGTTCAACAAACGTTCGATTAAATTCGACACCATCTTGATGCTTATCATTTATATTCTTCACCAACAACTTGTGCTGTCATTTTTGCTTCTTGCAAACATGAGACAAATTTTTAAACGAAAACATAACATAGGCGAGATCCCGTTTTTTGTCTCGTCCCACCACTGTCTAATTGTCTATTTGCACGTGTCTGTTTGAGATTTTTCTCTTTCAAATATTCTTTTTGTAGCATATTCGAAGCACTTAGCAGAGCACAAAAACGAGGTTAACATATTTTAAAATTCCGTAGGAACATCTCTAGGAGCAATTACTTCACTAATGAAGCTTAAAGTTTCACGATAACGTTTTTTTCCAATTATTTCAGGAGCGCTGATTGATTCTGCGCATATTGTTCGTCAGCATTGCTATGGCAACAGTCACTGTTTGTCATGTGACACGGATGAACAGGTCTGTAAAATATACATGGTGGCCATCATCATGAATAACGTTTTTATCATCTCAAGTCAACTGGAAATCAGGGAAAAGTAGAAGGGAAAAATATGTCCAGGAAAGTCAGGGAACTATATATAAATTTCATAAACTGCCTGGCCATCCTTAGTAAGGAAAACTTCTCAAAAGGTTCATTTTAACCTTGATGGACCTTCCCCTAGTTTCTATTTAAATTTACAAAATGTTTAAATAAACTCTTTATTCTCTCCTTCGTTGGTGTCTGATTATTCTCGACACCGGTATATTTTAAGGTGCGTTTATATTTTTCAAACAGGTTGTTAAAAATTGCCAACGTTTCGTAAAAGAAGTAGATTTCGTTTTTGCTCATCTCAAAGATTATGAGAATCTGATGAAAGGTAATCCTGTTTTTTTGCTGAGTGGTGCATGTTTTGTTATGTTATTTATCTCCAAAATTATCCACCTTCTACGCCCGTATTATCCACCTTCTACGCCCATATTTTTATTGTTTTGGAGATAATAATTTTGATGACAGCATGATAATTTTGATGTTTATTTACCCATTTTACCCTTTATTACCTGGCGGGTATTATGAAAAGAGTTATTACAGGAAATGGGATAATTTGAATGGCTCAGTAGCCAGTTATTACTAAGCCGTTATTAATGCCCAAGTTCTTTCCATAATTGCCAGAAATTCTGTGGCGTTTTCTTATTTTTGTAACAACTCACATACCGCTTCTGCTGTTCTTTCTCCGTAAAATTTAGATTTTTTGTGTGAAATAGTTATAAAACAACTGCAGATCAGGACGTGATTCTGAGCAGTTTCCGATATGAAAGTTTCCGATATGAAAGTTTCCGATATGAAAGTTTCCGGGGCAGTTTACTTGTTCGTTATTTGAACCTCGTATTGCTTAACAAATATTTCTTATAAAAATGTGACCGTTATAAAAATGTGTGTATCCGCTTGCCAGCGCTGAGGTGTTGATGGTTAACATTCAAGACAATACTATTAAAGAGTATGGCTGCAGAATGCTTTATTACTTTTCAGGAAAAGATGAGGTGCCAGATGTATCAAAAGAGGTAAATGTCTTTTACGTTATGTTTAAACATAGAACCTACGTTTAAAAACGATTTGGGATATTAACTTTCACTCGCGTTTATGAATACAACCTTACTTAACTTACAGAATGCATTTAAATCTCTGGATGATTCAATATCAGGCATGTTGAATTCTGCGCCGTCATCAAGTCTCGTCGTCGTATCTCTGACCAGCGGATATATACCGCCTGATATCATGAAGTAAGATGGTTGTTTATTCTATAAGACGTCATTTTCTTTGACGTGCCGACCTTCAAAATGGCGTTTCGAAAATGCTGCGTCTTTAAAGGCATACTGAACTACCCAGGGTCTATTTTTATTAAGTGGGTCGACGAAAGTAAAATTTAAGCGAGAAAATATACAAATAGAGAGTACTAACCTGTTTTCACCATAAATTTAGTAATTAAGTGTAAATTTTCTTCTAAAACAACACAATAATGTTTATACTATACAATAGTGATTTTTAAGAGAAATTTCTGGTAAAAGTTTGCTAAAAAAAGATAGATAGAACCAAGAAATGTTTTGAAGAATTACATATAACATAACTAGAAACATTAAAAAATACGTTTTTATTATCTTCGTTGCACTAAACTGTGTCTGTGCATCAAATATTGTTAACAAAGGTTGATCGTTGATGTTGTTTGCTTTGAAAACGATGAAGAATTGTCAGAATGATATACAGCTAACTTTCCACGGTCAGCAAATTAATGAAGGTGCGAATAATAAATCATTATAAGTTCAAAATAATAAAGAAAAGATTATTTCTAGTCCGCATAACACATAAGCATATAACCAAGGTGACCCCAAGTAACACGCGGTGACCCCAAGTCTTCGAACTCGAAATAAGTGATACCCTGGTTAGTTCGGTATGCCTTTAATATTGATTCCACTCAAAGTATTGCTTTCCATCCATGGTTACCCTTTCTAGATTATTGCGAGATAAAACCCTTCGAAAATCAGATGTGGTAAAAGAAGTAGTAAAGAAAGCGCGTCAAGGTTTATGTTTTGTAAAGATCACATGACATGATCACGTGACCATTCATCAATGTTGTAGTAGTTTTATCAAGGTTTTATAAAGTCACGTGATAGAAAAAACATTTCTCTCGTTTCTCTTACCATCATTACATCGCCATAGTGATTATTTCCTAATCGACTGATTCCTGTAACGTCAGGCATCGCCATATTGAATATTTCATGGAGTGTTCCATAGAGTGTTCACATTGTATATTATAAATGTTGACTCGCTAGTTCTGCCCAAGAAAAATATAGTGGTAATGGAGACAAACACTGCTGACACTTTAAAAAAATTACCAGGACATCTCGGCCAGCGTGCCAGCACACTTTTTCTAGTTGATTCTCTTGTTTTTACAAGTGTACATATAACGTATACTTTTCATCACTGCTTTGGGTTTTCGTTGATTTTGAAGAAAGGAGTGCATTCTTTTAAATATTTTACTCAGGAAGAAAATGCGTTTAGAAGAACAGACCAAAGAATTTATGAAGAAATTGGTAATGATAAGATTTGTAAGATTTACGGAAAGTTAGTTGAAATACAAAGATTGTATTTTTAATTCAGCAGATTTTACGATTAATTACTCTTTCCCTATTACTCCGCATACAAAGCCACCCATTTAAGGGCATGTCCTTAAATTCCGGATAAAAGACCATGGCCTTATAAGTTGGTAACCAATGCATTACCTTAAACCTCCAATTATAACTTGCCCAGAAAGAGTCATGTTGTTGGAGATCCCTAATTAATGACTCTGTTCATCAATTTTTTTTTACTTGTTCGTTAAAATATCATTTACTACAACTTTTGTCTTGTCAATTGCATACTTTAAACCTTTTAATATATATTTACAGGGGACTTCCAAGCCGTTTTTTATCTTTTACTTTGATGCAGTCTTATCACCGTTGCTTTCTCTGTTCCACCAGCTGTCAAAGTGCACTCAAAAGGCTTGGCCTTATGTCCGAAAAACATTTTTTAAAGAAAAACTTGAAAAAAATATTTATACATAGCTTTTAATGCGGGATAAAGGGTAGGATTTTGTTGACGTTGAAGAAAAGGACGAATAGACTGCCTTTTTGTTGCTAACAATGTCTTGAAATGTACATGAGTTGTTCTGTTTGTCTAGTTTTGTTCTTCTCTTGACTGTATTAACTATCTTCCATCTGTACTGAGGAACTTAGTCAAGCCAAAAAGTCATGGAAATTTTTAAGAAAAGTCATGGAATTCCAATTTGAGTGGACCCCCCTCTGAAAAAGCGTAATATGTAATATCCAATCGGCCGAACCAGCCCAGTATCAGGGATGAGATCTCGGGTTGCAATGGGTTTTTTAACATATAATACCGTACCGTAATAATACCGAGATGTACTTTTTTGCCCGGTACACGTGATGAAAAGTGATCATGTAATCACCCCCTCAGCCCGACTCCAATAATTTCGGTAGCGACGGAAAAGTACCATCAAGCGCCATCACGCGCCACGACATGTCATGAAAACCAACCCCATGAAAGAAAATGGAAAGGTGACAAAAATGAGACCCCAAATACTTTGCGTAAAAACAGTTCCATTTTTCTTGGGGTTGGGGGCTCTAGAATTTATAGAAGATTGGGTATAAGCTCTTCTAGGACTCCTAGCAAGCCCGCATTTTCAATTTTAAATGTTATTTTGTAAGTTGCATTAAAGTTCAAATGAAAATGAATTTCATAATATTAGAATTTTTTAATCAACTCTCTTTTTTTCAGAACATGGAGATTTTTACTTTTATTTCAGCAGAATTTTATTGCTGCATTCGTTTGGAAAGCAATAGCTGTTACATTTGTAAATATATATTATATACTGAAACAACTGTACGAAAATTTTAGAACTAAATAAATAAATATTATTCTGGTGCTCAAAAAATCCGTCGATTTATTTGTGACTATTTTTCTACGTTCATTCGTTAGAAACATGCTGCATATTTTACTGGATACAGCTTACAACATTGGTCCATTGATTTTACAAAATGCACTGCTGTACAAAATTTAAATGTTATTTCACTGGATGTTATTTTGCTGATGGTTTTTCTGCAAAGCTCTCAAACCAATTATTATCTTGCATTCTCATCGAATTCATACAATGCTTAAAGACATACCGAACTACCCGGGGTCTTTTTTTAATCGTGGGTCCCACGAAATTAAAATTTAAGCGAGAGAATATACAAACAGAAATTACTAAGCTGTATTCACCAAAATTTAGTATTTTAGTGTAAATCTTCTTCAAAGACAGCACAATAACGCTTATATTATACAATAATGGCTGTTATGGCTAACCATTTAGCAGAAAAATATGACTTTTAAGAGAAAGTTTTGGTAAAAGTTTACCAGAGTGTCCGTGAGGATTGCTCAAAAAAGATAAATAGAATCAAAAGAAGTTCTGTTGAAATGCATATAACATAACTAGAAATATTAAAGAACACATTTTTATGAACTTTAAAGAACATATTTACTATATATTCGTTGCACTAAACTGTGCCTATGCATCGAATATTGCCACCAGAAATTGATCGTGATTGTTCTTTTAATTTCTCTCCATGTTGTTTTGATTTGAAAACGATAAAGAATTGCTGAAATAATACAGACCAGCTAACTTTCCACGGTCAACAAATTCATGAGAGGCGAGATTACTAAAAATTATCATAAGTTCAAAATAAATAAAATAAAAAAATTATTTTCTGGTCCGCATAATTCATGAGCATGTAGCACACTGAGACTTGCCCCGAGTGTTCGAACTCAAAATGCGTGATACCCTGGGTAGTTCGGTATGCCTTTAAACTGTTAATTGTAACTTTTAGCTGTGTCGACAATGGACATTTCCATCAACTTTTAGACATAATTGATTGGTGCTTTAGTCTTGTTATTGGTTGAAACGTCGATTGCAATGTTTATGACCAATTATTATCTTGCATTCTCAACGAATACAGTGAGTTTTTCCAAGCATCGTCATCGTCTATACGTTCAAAAAAATCATAGATATTTCTATAAGGAGCATTTTTTTGAAATGGTGCGATGGACTGTGATCATTTTGCTTTGATTACCCAACCTCGGATATATTGTTTAACTAGATTTTGGTTTAACTTTTTTTATAATGGATCATATGGATACAGTAATTCGTTAAAATAAATACTACAATGCTGCATTTTTATTGGATAATGCATTAAATAGTGGAACATGATTTCTTGTTTTTTTGTTTTTTCTGATCGGTGCTTCTAACCTTTGAAATCGCGTTGGATAGACGAATGTCATTTAGGTTGTGTTCGATTCTAAGCGAGTGTGAACCTCTAACACACAACAACGTTGATCGTACAAGACTGTACGAGAGTTTTGTTCTAATAAAGTCCGTAACTCTCTGTTCTGTTTCACCTCGCTTCTCTGATATCATTTCTGCAAGCCGTTTGTAAAATGTTTACACTCGCGTCCCATGCCCCCACTTGTTGAAAACACCAGGGGTGTGAATGTGCCATTCTCTGCATTTGTCACCCGTTCGTTGTAGTGCCTCTTCTTTTCGGACTCATTTCTTTTGAAGCATTTTTCAGGATCCAGACCCCTGTACCTACGAGCTATATCAAACCTGATTTTGGTGCCGTTTTGACAAACTTATCGAGCACTATTACGTAACTTTGGGAAGACAGTTTTACTAAAACTTGTCGTACTCTGCTATTCCTAAGAACTTTGTTGGTTGTTTTTTAACGCCTTGGCTTTGATGTTTTATTACTGCTAGGTTCTTTATAAAGTTAGATGTTTAATGCTTATATTAGTACTTTTTATTAAATTTCTTGTCTTGTTTGGACATTCACATTGCACTGAAGAAAATAAACGACGGAAAATAAAATGAAAACACTGTTCAAAAATGATTTCATTGTTTTCAACTTTTTTCTGATACATTTTCGAATTTCTTTTTTATTATTTGGAACATATTAAGGTCGGTGCAAATCGAGACAACATTTCAGCCAACATTTCGGACAACATTTCCGTCAACATGTTAGCGCGATTTGCGGTATACCTGACAACATATTGGCCAACATTTTAATAGCTCATTCATTTTCATGAAAGTTCAGTTCTCATTTTTAAATTCAAAATGGCTGAAAAAGAAGCTGTAGCATGTTTATTGCTGGTCTTGCTAGACGACGATGATGAAAAAAGAAGACGTGGTCCAACAAGGAACTGGATCAAAAGAAGAGAAGAGGAAGGCATTTATTCAAACCTTGTCCAGGAATTGTTAGTTGAGGACACGGCCACATATAGAGAGATGATGAGAATGGATTTCGATTGCTTCAAGAAAATTCTAGAAATGATTGAACCAGACATTACACCACAGAACTCTGGTGTTCCCCAACAACGTGTTGTATCTCCTGCAGAGAGACTGGTTCTAACCATTCGATTCCTTGCAACAGGTGAATCTTTTAGCTCTTTAAATTTTCAATTTCGAATATCGGAAAGTGCTGTATCGTACATATGTTGTTCAAAATGTTGGTACGTAAAGCAAATCGTAGCAACATACAAAACTGGCCAACAATGTTTCCCAATGTTGGCCAATATTTATAAACAAGTTAATAAATGTTGGCGCAACATTTTGAGGGATTTTTTCCTTCGCCAACTTGTTGGCGCATACCACAAATCACGCCAACATTGGGGACAACAAATGTTGGTGAGCAATGTTGCTCCAAATGTTGTCTCGATTTGCACCGACTGCTCCAAATGTTGTCTCGATTTGCACCGACTCTTAAACATTCGATTTGTTCATGAAATTGATCATGTCGTCATTAGTTCGTAATTTTCAAAACAATAACGGAGTATTTTTAAAATCATTGGACCCTGATATCTACGAGTTGTTCGTAATACAAAGGTATATTCGTTTTAAGATGAGTTCTCATACAGTCCTGTTTCATCCTGATTGTTTCTCCTCCTTCTAGGTTTTTGATATTTGGCTTGGTAACTTAGCAACTAGCTCTTGCTTACGCAAATCTTAATATAGCGATAACATTGCCCTCTTCAGATCACTCAGGAACTCTGGTTTTGCGCTGATCTAATGAGTCCCCACTTCATAAAGAGTATTGTCATCTGCAAAATTCCATATGACTGTGCTACCTTTAAAATCCATAAGGTCATTGATGAACACTACAGACCAAATCTATTGTTTAATTTCTATTTCTCCTTTCATCAGACTTCTGAAATCGGGTTGTTGTTCTATTAATGTGGGCAATCAAGGCGAGTGTAAATATTGGCGAAGAAGAATCACTGTTCAGATCAGAACTAGATTTTTTTCTTACTTTTTAGACAAAAGTTAAGTGACTCATATTAAAATTTCCATCGGTTCACTGAACAAGTATATCTAAGTATTGATAGCTAAATAGAAGTTAAATATCTCCCAAAATATCTCCTATCTACCACAGTATTCAATGATACCATTTGCCTTTCAATGAAGTGTAGAGTTAATTATCTTTGCAGATGGTTAACTCTTTAAAAGCAGAAGAGAATGCCAGTTGTGATTGATACTGTGATAAATCTATTCCGAAATGCCTGTTTAGGTTGCCATAAATCCAAAATTACGTCAGAGCAGGTCACCGCCTCGTTTTAATCTCAATAAATATGACGTAGGGGCTGTTCAATAATTACATCACGCTAAATTTGGGTTTTTAGAACCACCCATCCCCCCTCGTCACGCTCCGTCACGGTTTCATGTGAGATCCCCTTGCGTGACGTCACTCTAGGCAGAGACTCCCCTCTTAACAAAATTCCAGTACATATGCAACACATGAAAAATTAGAGTAATGCAAGTTTTCTTTTGAATATATAACAAATTAACAAAATGTAAATATCAAGTCAATCGCTTCTTCGGTTTAGATAAAAGTTGATCAATCACTTGTCCAGATTGGATCCATATCATTAAGGACAGGGGTTCCACTTTTGGGAACAACCTCTGGAATATCTGACTCGTCGTCAATTCCATACTAATAGAGTAGGGTAAGAATTGAATTCATGGAAATTGTTGCGGGAACATGGTGCCTAAAAAAGAGGCAGCTTAAATTCGTTCGGGTGCAAAAATTTAAACGAAATCGAGGCTTAATAAAAATGAGCAATTGGCATACGTCAGGAAAAAATAAAAAGCAGAAAAATAAAGATTGTATTATATACTACGTACAATTGAAGAACTACATAAGGGCGCGCCCGCAATGTAGTTCCGATTTTATGCAAGAGTAAGATGGTGTGGGAATTGTAATAACGTTAATTAACGTCGATAACGTCGATTTTATTCATAAAACCGGAACTACATTATGTAATTCTTCAATTTTATTTCATAAAATCTCCGTCGGTCTAACACTGGGTTTCCCAAGTTTGACTCGCTCAACAGAATAGAGCCCAGTCCTCACTTCCTCGGTTCAAAGCTTGATGCACTGTTTTTGTAAACCATTTCCTGAAATATTTTTCCCTCTTGGACAATATCTTTGCAGTAAAACTTTTACCAGGTGCTTTCGTTTGACCATGCGCCCCATTTAAGAATCTCTGTCATAGGTACTCCACGTAAACTTGCTTTCGAAGTGGATGCTGAGTGAGTGGAATGCGCCTTAAATGTATTTATATCAATTCCAGCTTGGGCAAGTATTGTTTTCAACCACCCTGAGATTGTAGAGGATGTCACTGGTTTATGTGGTTTAAGGACACTTAACAGAAGTTGAGAATGACTTGATTTGAAAGATAAAAACGTCTGAGAAGGTATTGTTTTTGTTAGCTTTAGTTAATAGGGAAATGGTATGGTATTTTCATATATATCAGAAGTTTAATCGTGGTTAGGTAAGAGTATACGTTGGTTAGGTGGGAGTATACGTTGTATTGTCTCTTTTCTAAATCTCTGAACATTGGAATTTTAGCTTTTAATTTAACTGTACAACTTTAGAAATCTCTAAATAGGCCAAATAGCCAGAAAGCACTGAAAAATAGGGATAATAGCATTCTTTGAATGGTCGATCCAAAATATTTATACAACAATTTTGTGTTAAATATGATATAATTCCGACACAATTTTTGTATAAACACAGACTTATCATGGCAGTATTACATGAAAAAACAATTTATGGAGAAAAACTGTAAAATGTTTTCACACGCTACACTAGTAAAATTGTAATTAAGAACGCGAATTGGCGAATTGGCCGAAATAGTAGCATCTTTTCACGTCTTGAGGTAACCTTACCGATATCAAAAATAGCTAGACTCATTGAACTCAGCAGACAATGATTAAAGGAGATGATCGTGATAAACATCAGCAGACAATGATTAAAGGAGATGATCGTAATAACCTCACACCCTAGTAAAATTAAAGTGGTAAATACCAGTGGTAAATTCGGAATAGCTTGGTTTCATTTCTGAAATATTAAGTGAAGTCAAGGTAAGTCAAATATTTTGGTAAAAAACATTTGTGATAATTAAATGGTTGATACCTCTTAAAGGCGCGAAAAATGAGTCAAGATTTCTCAGTCACACGTGGAATATCAGACATTTTGATTTTACGATAAATTATGTTCCTTTTTGGTGAGGTTGGTTTTGGAAATCTATGCGATATTTTATTGTCCGTAAAAGTTCAGCTTGAACAGGCTAACTGTATTTTGTTTTGCACATCGGGGAATTTTTAAAGAGTACGACAAAAATCAAATTCCAAAGCAGCAAATCTATCAGGAAACCTGATTATTAATCAACCATATTTTCTAGTTTTAGTGAAATATAATGGTACCTTTATCCAATGAAAAATTAGTCTTGTTTTGCATGGTATTACTTGGTTCCTTTATACCTGTTTACTGGTCTCAAAGATGTCCACAAAATGTCGATCAAGTGGATGTTTCATCGAGCAATTCTAGAAATGTTTTACGAACGTGAGTATGAAGTGTTTTAGTTTATAATTTATTTTATTTAACAAACAGAACTTGTAACGAGAAGTCAATTTTCTTTCAAAGTTTATTTGTTCCTTAATAATGGATAACTTTGAGAAACGCTTCTATAATTTTGAAGTTTGACCTATTTAAAACTCTTGTCATAAAAATCGTCGATTTTGTAAAAATATAACTGGTAGCTTTCATTCATTCATTCATTCATTCATTCATTCATTCATTCATTCATTCATTCATTCATTCATTCATTCATTCATTCATTCATTCATTCATTCATTTGCTTTATTGAAAGTCATTGATTGATTACTTTGGATAAGATTGGCAAGACATACACAAAGACATACACAAGAAAACGAATAGCTTGCAAAATAGTTTGCACAGTCGCAAACAAATCGCAATCAAAATCGAAGCTTTTAGTGGTATAGTGTTCGCCTCCAGAGCTGGAGGTCCAGGTTCAAAATGTGGCGGAATCATGCCATCGAATATAAACAGTATGACTCGATCAACTCAATTTATCACTCAGATAAGTTGAGAGCTGGATTGATGTCTAACTATGTTGTTTAGTTGAGTCGTTAAAGCAGACCAGCGGCTTTAGCCCAAATAGAGGATTTAATGGTCTTGGACCTTCCACACCCAATTGGTAATAAGTATGTTTCATATTCTTTAAAGGTGTATTCGAGATGAAGTAAAGGCCATGTCAATTTCAGTACAACAATCTTCGAGAACGTGTTTGGGACCAGTAGCTTCTGGAATAAATTGCAAAATCAAGTACACGTAAGTGCAAATTTATATGCTAACACCTGAGATGACGCAGTAAAACCTGAGATGACGCAGTAATTCAGTAATTCAGTAAGGGGGATTTTTTTGTAATGACGTTTTCATCTTGACAGTATAAAAAGAAATGAAACGTTCGGAGAAAATCCTTTTTACGATTTTCTTTTCTACAACAATCATAAAAGCTAACATCAAGTTTTATATGAGGCCCGGAAAACCCGAGTTACAAAATCGAGTTATAAAATCGAGTTATGGATTATGACGTCATAATTCGAGTTATTAACGAGAAATTTTTTATTTTCGATATCACTTCGAGTTTCTGACTCGAGAATATTATATTGCTTTAAAACATTCGAGTTACTAACTTAGAAATAAAGTTTTAAATTATTTTTCTCGAGTTATCGTGTCTGCTTAATTTTCAGAATATTTTGGATAGCAAAAACAATAATTTTTCATATTATAAGCATTAGTTTCAAAATAATCATGTCGAGTCATCGTCGAATTCAAATCATCTCCACCACCAATCCCCTGCCCGAAACCCCCTTAATTTTCCATTTTTAATCCCAAATTGTTCCGAGATTCAAAGTAAAATATGTAAGCGTAGAAAGTGTCATGGTACAGTTGTTGTTAAAAATGTTTGAACGATACATAATATAAGGATTGCTTATCATTAAAACTTTCATATTACCTATCTACATCCTTAACTGATTAATTTTGATCCCATTTTTACATTAGCAAATGTAAATCAAAATTAGCACTGTCAAATTATTCCACGTGCAAATTTTCATTAGAATTGAACAATTAAGTAGACACGATAACTCGAGAAAAATCGACTTGATTTATTTGAAAAAGTTATTTCCAGCTAATAACTCAAATTGTAGAAGCGAGAAATATATTTTCTAGTTCGTAACTCGAAGTGATATCGAAAATTAAAAATTCCAAGTTAATAACTCGAATTATGACGTCATAATGCATAACTCGATTTTATAACTCGATTTTTTAACTCGGGTTTTCCGGGCCTCGTTTTATATCTATTCAAATTCCTATTCAAATTTCAAACAATGCAGCTGATGCACGTTGACTCGCCTCATTCTCTTTTATGGAATAATTATGATATTTGAACTCTCGGTAAATCGACGAAAAAATCCGACAATTTTAATTCAAAAACGAGCAAGTTTAACGCCATTATCCTTATAAGGCAATAGGTTCTCCTTATAAAGGCTTCAAAAAGCTTCTTTTTTTAAAACAATTGCAACCGAATTCATGGTCTTGTTTGTTCGTTGTATTAAAAGGTATATTTTCGGTTTTTGACTTTATATAGCCTGGCATTTGTTTTTGCATCTCGTAAACTAAAGGCGTTTTCATAACATTTTCGCGAACACAAACTCGTAAGGGATGTAGAGAGTTGTATTTGAAATATTAAGATCAAAACTGATTGGCAACGTCATTTAAATATTGTTTACATTTTCGTAATTGTCGACACGTACTCTATCAAACATCAAACCGACAAATTTAACTTTTTCTACCATATTGCTTTTTGTTCTTCGATAAAAATGAGAGCGTGGTGAACATTTTAGACAGCTTGTTTTTATTATATTTATTGTTATGTTTGTTAGATGATCACAAAATAATACGATCACGAATATTTTCGTCAAATCATAAATACTTTTCGTAATCTGTTATCAAACTATTTTTAATAAATATGCAAAACCGATAAAAAGATATAAGCTGAAGTCACACGCTTCAAAAAATAAATAATAGATATCGCGATATAAGTCAATGACTTCTGTGACGAGAACAATAGAATTCTATATATAGCGCAGGATTTCAATTTGATTTATATACGACCACCAGAAAATTCAACGCGCATAGTAACATAGCGCATGCGCATGGGGACAAAAGAAACTACATCATTGTTATTTCTATGCTCAAAATCGACAAATCTGATTGGTTAATAACAAAGAAAAAAAAGGAAACCAATTCAACTTTCTACTTAACGGAATTAGATGGAAAATTTTCAAAGCACATAATGTAAACATTGCCTTTTCTACGCATGCTCAGCAATTTTTCTTGTCTGTCCCGTTCCTTTTGAAGAAGTGGGAAGCTGCCTTAAAAGTTCAATTCACTGCACTACGATAATCGTAAGCTATTGGATCAACCACGAGAGACAATTTTTGAGATTTCCATGGAGCGGCGTATGTATGTACCGATCTTACGGTAGTGCGCTAGCCTGTAAATCACCTTGGCAATGTTGTCAGACTCGGGCTAGCATTTAAGTGTATAATGTAACACAAGAAGCAAACGGCAACTAAAAGCATGTAGCTAACTGCTTCATTTTCCATTACAATTTGCATTAAAACAAATCAAGCCACGAGAGGAAGGCTAGGTTTTATTTTCTGTGTTGAAAATTACCGAAAATTCTCCTACTGATTACTGATTGGCTGATGAGCAAAATATATAACTAAATACTTACCGTGAAACAATGTAACGCACCAAAACGAGGCCCGTATGGAAAACTGAGTCAGGAAGCGACATATAAACATGAATTAACTGAACAGCTAGATATTTCTATTATTCTCGTCTTTTTTTTGTCCCTTAATGGAAATTGGACATGAACGTTATCCATCCAATGTGAATAATACCATACTTTTTAACTACAGAAAAATTCAAACAACTTCAAAACAAACTCTGTATATAGATTGATCAGTAAATTTAATGAACAAAATAACATTTTTAGAAAGACATATAGTGGTTATCGTTTAACCATCCTAATTTTAGCGGGGTTTTTATTTTTGGCGATAGATATTAAATGTTTGATTTTTCGTTGCTTGTCACATTCTTTATCTTGAAACTCGCTTCAACTCGCCATATATTGAAATTCGCTTCAACTCGCCAGATTAAAATATCTAATTTTTAAAAACGAATCAGTTTTCAAAACTGACCCCCCAATGCCAGGGCTTTCTTTCTCTTTCCGATATGAATGTAGGAGAGAAGCCTTGGGATCGAGGTTGGAAACTACCTGTCACCTCAATCTTTGTGAAAACTGGCAATAATCTTCTTTTTCTTATGTAAGTGTATTGCATCAGAGTTATTAACTATGATTGCAATACGATAAGATGATACTGATACATAGATTTGAAAAGTCATTGATGAAAATGAAGTATGACCATCCATGGGAAAAACAATTTAACGTTAAATATATCGGCATATCGATATCGATCACTTTTCTTTCATACCATAAAAGTAATTGCATCAACAGCTTTCAACTCTAATTTGCTTTGATATTATATCTATATTGATATTTTGGATTTTCTTGACTTGCAGAATGAAATCTAGGATTGCGTTAAAGAATATAACAAGGAAAATAGTCTACATTGATCGAGTGTGTTTGAAAGGCTATCAATTGGTTAACAAAAGATGTGTTCGTAAGTAAACTTTTGCAGGTCGGCAACCCTTTGTTAATGTCTTCACTTGTCTCTTGCTTTTGTAAGAGACTGTTTAACTTAAAATTGATTATAGAACCTGAAATTTGAAAGTGTTGCCTTTAGCCTGCGATCGTGGTTTCTTCGGTGAAGGTTGCTTGCAAAAGTGTAGTGGTTGTAAGAAATGTGATAATGTTATCGGATGCAAAGGTAAGAGAATAACTTATTGCAGCATCAGCATCTTGAAGACCAAATTAAATACATTATGATTATTTTTAATACTCCAACAATAACAAATAACAAATAACAAATAATACTAATGCTAAAATAGTTATTAACTCGTTTTCCAAAAGTCTTTCTTGATTACATTAAAGTTAAAAACCCAGTGGGCAAACTATCTGTGAAGGAGTGTTTTTTATTGAAACAGCAGGCGATATTGCTTGTCATTCCCATAGAAAACACGCCTCCGCAAAGACTTTTTGAAGATTTTGTCCACTGATGCGCTCCTCCAACCCTGCATTATTGTATTGGTGATTATGTCTTCAGTTGTACAATCCTCTACTTTGAAATTTTTAGATGAAAAATTTCCGATTATTGAAGTTTTTTCTGGATTAGGATGCTTGCTGGTGATAGCTATAATTGTATGTTTTGTTTTAGAAGTCATGTAAGTGAAAATCATCTTTTTTTGCCAGTACAAACTCATTGCAAAATTTTAATTGACTTTCTTACCATCAAAAGTGTTCCATAAATAGCCAATGTGAAGCAGACACATTCCCATGTTTTCATAGATTTTTTGTTTCGCTTAATTTTTATTAAAGCAAAGAATTTTATCTTATGTTTCCATAGAAGATAACTAAAGGGCGGAACTTTTAAAGCAATGAAGATATTTAGTTTTGTATAAAAGACATGTCCAATTCATTCGATTCATTCAATTCTAGCATCAGAAGACGGAAGAAGAGAAACAAGACAAGCAGTGTTGAAATTTCGAGCAATGCACCAATGGACGACAATAAACCAATGTACAACAGTGCAGAAATGTATGGCAATGAACCGATGCGTGGCAATGCACCAATGTATGGCAATGAACCAATGCGTGGCAATGCACCAATGTATGGCAATGAACCAATGCGTGGCAATGCACCAATGTATGGCAATGAACCAATGCGTGGCAATGCACCAATGTATGGCAATGAACCAATGCGTGGCAATGCACCAATGTATGGCAATGAACCAATGTATGGCAATGAACCAATGCGTGGCAATGCACCAATGTATGGCAATGAACCAATGTATGGCAATGCACCAATGAATGGCAATGCACCAATGTATGGCAATGCACCAATGTATGGCAATGCACCAATGAATGGCAATGCACCAATGTATGGCAATGAACCAATGTATGGCAATGCACCAATGTATGGCAATGTGATGGCTAAAGAAGTACGACCTCAACCTAGAATCTATCCTTATCTAGGCCTTGGTACTTCAACTGTTGATAACAATGCGTTTACCATTGCTTCTTCGAACCACCGTTGGTAAAGCTTGGGATATTTGCGTAGACGTTAAAAGAAAGAATAGTGCTGCCAATAGAGAATACAAGAACCTGTACAAATTGTCAAAAGTGCCGTGGAAATTCTCAAAGGGTTTCGAAGTATTGTAATAACTACGTCTACAAAGTATATCGAAATGTTTTTCTCTTTACTTACTCTTCTTAAAAGTCGATTTTATCTTTAAGTTAACTAAATAGATTGCCTTGCTATCGTTCTGTGCAACCTTCGCATCGTTTCAAATCAGGCTAAAAATGACGTTTTTATCCATTAAAATAATGGTTAGTATCAGCATTACATGGCTAAGGATTCTGGGATATTCTTTTTGACGGAAAGTAACCATATCAAAAATTTAATTCGGAAACTTAAACCAAAAACTCACCCGGACAGTGAAGGTTTTGGAATCTTTGTTGAAGAAGAAACTTTCTGGGAGAAGAAATTTTCGCTAATTTGTACCTTGATTTGCAAAATAATTATCCGTTATGTAAAATTTAGGAGGATGAAGGAGACACAACTCATAACTATTTTCTCGTCTTCTATTCAAATTTCCATTAGTCATAAATTCTAAATAAATATACGCGTTTCATTGGATTTACAGCATTACATTCACTTCATCTTATGTACCTTTTAATAAAATAAGCGCCATATTTGACTTGCTGTAAAATTTTCACACGTAAAACACCAGGTTGGAGAAAAAAAGCCCAGACTTTAAGTAATACTAATCTCTCGTCAAATTTAAGATTCAAGAACTTTTTATTTTTACTGTCCTGAAAATATAATTCTGTAAAGTTACTTGGCCTCTCTAGTGATAACAAACTCACTTTTTATGACCAGATTTTGAGTTGAGTGTGTAAAAGGGCCAGTCGAGGTTTCAATTACCTTTACAGAGTCAGAAAACTCAATCAAATCAACTCAATCAAGCAAAACGTCTGTTTAATAGCTATATTATGTCTCAATTTAATTAATAAAACCGCATACTCTAAGATTTTAACAACATATAAACGATCTCTTAGGGCTCTCTTATTCCTAGATTATGACAGAATCTACAAAAAAAGTGGAGAAGTCCAACATTATGATATTACTAACACTATACTAACTGGTTATGAGGGCATTACCGGAGAATATTGATTGACGTCAAAGTAAAGCCCACGCTTGCGAGGCCAGTACGTGACGGAAGTCAATATTCGAAGGTAATGCCCGAAATAAACAGTTAGTATATGGGTTATTACTCGCGTATGGGTTTCTTCAAAATTATATTTCGTACACAAAAAAAAAATTGTCAACAAACTTTTATTTTTATTTTTGTGTGACATTCGATTTGTTATTAAAAATAGAAAAAATCTAGTTCCTTAACTGTTTCAGTATTATTTGTCCCCCCAAAGTTTTTTCTATCTATCTATCTATCTATCTATCTATCTATCTATCTATCTATCTATCTATCTATCTATCTATCTATCTATCTATCTATCTATCTATCTATCTATCTATCTATCTATCTATCTATCCATCTATCTATCTATCTATCTATCTATCTATCTATGTTCTAAAGTCAACATAGGACCTGCTTTCATGCAAGAATTTCTTATTTCCAAACAAGTTAAATATAGTCTTCACACCGCTGATTTTTGTGAAACATTTAGTACATCCAGCTTTCTATTTCATGTTTCGGAAAATTTAATCTCAGTAGCCGGTTGTAGTTGTAGTTGTAGAATATGTCAAAATTAAATATTTGTAGTTTTGAAAATTATACCAGGTTTTTAATTTGTAATTTTGTTAGTGTAAATTAGTTTATTTTGAACAACCAAAAATGAAAAAGATATTATATATAAATTAAGTAAATTTCAAAACGTCGTTAACACGTGAAAAGTAACAGATGTAAGGAAGGAAAAAACATGCGGTACCGGCTACTGTTAGTCAAACAAATCTGCCCATTATCTACAACCCTCCACAAAATATATTGGGAAAACTCCAAAAAATGGTTGGAGTTTGGGGGAAGGGGGGTTTTCCCAAATATTTTGTGTGTTACTATCATGTTAGGCTTCTGTCGATTTGTAAATCTTTTTTGCATATTTTCCTGGACTTATTGTGCACGTTTGATGTAGTCACTTTTCGCTGTTTATAAATCTATACCAATATTTATCATTCTTCTTCTTATTGCGGAACGGAGCTATTTTGGCAAGATCAGATACACAAGAGATCAAAATTTACTACCAAGGAAATGTTTTCGGTACCGTAAATCACCTGTATTTACTATAGGGCATACAGAAAGTGCGATTTAGCTCACTTACACCAGATTTTCCAAGAGGCTTTCAGTGATAAGACTGTTTGACTGATCAATGGAATTTTTTTTCAAAGTATGGCTTTTAGGCGAATTTGACCCGTTTGTACGGTGAATGGATTGTATGTTGAGGTTCAAAGACTTTTTCCCCCCGCAAAGGGTATGTAGGCCCGATACCGATGATATGCAGATGAACCAGCCAGCACCAGGTATATTATAAATGTAGACTTTCTTGCGAATTTCTTTACTGTCTCTTTGCTTTTAGTTTGTTGATATTTTCTTTAAATCCGTCAATTATATGAAGAAGGATTTTTGTTTACGTACATTACAATGTCAAGTTTAGCTAGTGTAGCTCCAGCTGAAAGGAAAACAAAACAATGCTAGGGGCTCTCCTCACATGGTAGCTGGTATTTCAAATAGCTTTCCGAAATTTCATTTTTTCCTCAACTGGGAGAAAGCACACTGAAAGTTTTGATGGGCGGCGAGCGACGACGCCTTGGCGTCTAATCCTATATATTAATACCCGATTCTCTGTCTGTTTGTCTGTCTGCTTGTCTGTCACGCAAAATGGTAGACGCGAGTAGTGAGAGAGATAGGGGAGTCAGCAACGTAAGATCACACATAAATTATTGTTTCTTGTGCAACGTCAATGTAAAACCGATACATTGCGACCCCAAATCGAACGCAAGATTTAAGAAAAATTATCTCGAGAACCAATAGGGATAACTGACGTTTTTTGTGGTCTGCGACATTGGTGATGGGGTGACAAAAGAATTTGGGGAATTTTTTACGGGGCGCTGTGACGTCATTAAAATCTTTGATCAAGCATATCTCTGTAACGGCTCGTCGTACACATATGAGCATTTACCTTTTCTTGATCAGAATTTCGAGCTCTAAAGGATGTTTATACTTTTCGTTACTAAAGGATGTTTATACTTTTCGTTACTAAAAGATGTTTATACTTTTCGTTACTACTTCGTAGACTTATGTTTTCATGAATTCTCAGTGACTGCAGACGCAGGCTGAATATGGGTGGCGAGCGACGCCGCCTGATGTCTAGTGTATATCATATGCTGAAAATAATTTCATTTTTTTTCTTATTACTGTTGTTACAATAGACAATGAAATACCGTAAATAACCGAATAACCGCCCTGGGCACTTACTGAAATTTTCGACCCCGACTCCGCGGCGCTTATTTGACAGGGGCGGCTATTCAGCAGGAGCGCTTATTAAATTTTGTTTGGTACAGATAAAAAGAACAAAAATTTGCAAAGATTCAATATGTTTTTCTTTTAACTTTTAACCAAATCAAAAAGCAATACTACAATCTTAAAATAATTTCTTTAATGAGAAGCAAAATTACATGTTCACAGTGTAAAATTTGTAGTTGTTTATGCTTGACTCGAGTAACCACTCCTGTGTGATTATTATCAGCTCAAATAAACGCTCCCTCTTGGCATGGGCGCTCCTACCCCCGGGGCGCTTATTTGGCATAATTATACAATTTTTTCATTAATCATCAACTGTACAAAATTACACGGATATGATTGGCTTAGGGGCTGGTTATATGGAAGAAATTGTCCCGCTCAGACTTTAGTGATTTGTCACTCGTTATTTCTGGGCAAAAGTTTCTGGGCAAAAATTGCACTCCTACTACGGACTCGTGAAATTATTTTGTCCAAAAATAACTCATACAAATTTATCTTAAATTTCACTCGAAAACGTGTGATTATATAAATTTCACTCGAAAACGTGTAATTATATAAATTTCACTCGAAAACGTGTAATTATATAAACTACACTGATTGTTATGTGTATTATGTTTGTAAATAGTATCCTAGCAACTAAATGTTTTGGTATGTTAAGTTGGCTTAAATTTCATTTCAAAAATGTCAACAAAAAATAGAAGTTCATTCAAAAAGATCACGTACCGTATAATTTGAATACAATTTTATATAAACTGACCAATGAAATTGCTTATTCACAATAAAAATATCATGTGATTAAAACTATTCAAAGTAACTAAAATTTAGAATATGTCTTTGCTACAGACTGAAAATTTTAGTAAAGTCAGACTCAAAAGTGATCAAGAGAATTGTAAACTAGAAAGGTTAGTATTAACTATTACGGTTCTAAAAAAGTACTGTTATTTTATTGAACGAAATACCCTCTCTCTGTCAATAATAAAAGGATGAAAAGAGGAAACTGAATCAAGAATATTTTCGTCAATGTAACAGTCCCACAGAATCAGAGGTTACAAATGATTTCTTTTATCTTCAGATAGACAGTTTATCGCGCTGTATTCCTTGTCTCCGTACATCAATTGTACAAAGACGCTCTCAATAACAATGGATGGACAAGCTAACATCGCGGAGGAATTTGAATGTTCCATTTGTATGGATGCACTAGTGGACAACAAAAATTTGCCATGTGGTCACTCATTCTGCAAAGAATGTCAACTTAATATGTTAGAATTTCAAGACGGAGGGAGTGCCATTTTGAAATGTCCACAGAAGTGTTCATCATATACAACTATTCAAGCAGACAAGACCTTGGATGATGTTTTACAAAAGATATTCATACTGGAATCGGCTCTAAAGAAAATCAGAAGTCAATCAGATTTGTAAGTAAAAAAGCACATATATATATATATATATTCTTTTCATTTGTAAATGAGAGTCTCTGAACATTTTTGAGGCAAGAAAGTGTAGAACATATACCTTGTAAACGTTTTAGGGAAAATGTTTACTGTCAAGAGGAACATAAAATCAAGATTCCATCTTCCCGTTACTGCAAGAGTTGTCGCAAGACACTGTGTAAATCATGTTTCGACGAACATCCATGTGGCGATGGAAACAATCATATTAGCATAGCATTTGATCATCAGAAGAAATCATTTCAACCCATTTGTGAAGAACACAAGGCGTTTGCAAGACACATCTGCAGGGAATGTAATGATCAACTTATTTGCATATATTGCAAGCACAGAAGGCATAAAGTTCACAATTTCGTTGATTTAGATTCCCATATCAACGAAATAAAAAGAGATTTAACTGCGAAAACACAACAAAGACTGCCTCTTGAAAAGATAATTGAGCACTTTCAAGAATTCAGAGAGAAACTCAGTGAGGAACTGCTAATAAGAAAGATAATTCGAGTAAACAGATTTATCGCCAAAGAGAATGAAGAAGAATCAAATATATTAAAGCTGTTTGATGACCACGTGACCATTGTCACAGATGAAACATATGAATCAGCTACTGAAATGAAAAATATTCTCGATGAACCAAACGCAATTCATAAGCTTGTATTGATATCAGAACAAGAAGCTCTGCTGCGGAAATTGCAAGATATATCAGATAAGCTATCCTCAAAAATAGTTCTATCTGATTTAACCGATGATAACCATTTGGGAGAATTACAAATTGATCTACATGAGAGTGAAACAAATTCCTTACACGTTGAAGATGTTGAATCTCCATGTAAAATTATTAAGGCGAATGTAAATGGTAGGTTAATTGAAATTTCTTTCATTTTTTGATTCTGTGTTAGTGTCAGTATCCTGTAAACTTTTCTAAACTCCTTCTAAACTATTAAAGTCACTTTTATTAATAGCAAGTAGCTGTCACTATGAATGCCATCGCAATAAACTGAACAGAGACAGGCTATAGAACAGACAGGCTTCAGATAAAAAAAGAATATATTAGTGTTGGATAAGTTTTATGGAACGAGCACCCATGAACTTTTTCATTAAACATTTGCTGTTTCGATATACATCGTTGGTTTTCAAGATTTTGTCTAATTAGGAAATAATCAGAAGAATTTCATTAGAACCATTTTATTCTGTATTTCTATATAAGAAAATATAAAATAATGAAATAAATCATTCAGGTTGTGCTTTTTCATTTGGTAAGTGGAAATCTATAAAGTATATCAACAGCACCTTCTATTTGTGTCTTGGGTCTTCTATTCTACTTTCACATTTCACTCCTACCATCGATAAAAAATCATCAAGTTTGTACCATTGTATACCGTTTGAAAGTTCGACATTCACTGCTCTACTAATTAAATGTTAATTGTTGTGACATTCAACATCATTTTTACATCATTATCGTCAAGGAGCAAATATCAAATAATGCAAGAAGTTGATTGGGAATGTTAAGAAATGCTTTTCTAAGCTATGAATCCAAATTCGATGGTTGAATTCCATACAATACTATCATAATACTGTTTTAATGAACTTGGAGATCCTCCGAACAAATATTTTAAGTATTAGTTTCTCAAATTTGCGTTTTATCTTAACCGACCTCATCGAAATTGACCACGATTGACATACTGAACAGGCTTCTATTAAAGCCTGCTCTGTTTTGCTATACTCTGCCTGTGACGGTTATTATTATTTGTGAGGGTTATTATTATTTGTGAGGGTTATTATTATTTGTGAGGGTTATTAATATTTGTGCTTTGTTTTTATTGCTTAGATCTTTTAAAAATCATTATTATCAAACCTGATTTCTCAAATATTTTTCATATCAACCAATTACTTTATTAAACACATGTGTATCTGCTTTTTACCTTTAGAAATGACCCATTCAACTGATGTCAGGTATGTGTTATTCCTGCCCATACTTTTTGAATTCATAAAACGTGTAGTAAACAGATGTGCAGCTTCTTGTTTACTTTTAGAAATGGACAGAAATTCCTAGATGAAATCATGAAAAAGTGTCAAAAATTCACATCAAAAGAAGGTATATATATTGTATTTATAACCATTTATGTATTTTTAAATAACATTGTTGTTACCATTTATAAATATATAAATATACAAATTTATGTGTGTGACCATTTTCTATTGGTTCGTCTGTTGTTTCAAAACTTTACTTTTGATTCATTACTTTTGAATAGATATTAATGCCATTATAAAGAGTGGACAAGATGTTACCATTTTGAAATTGGCCTTAACGTTTGGACCAATATTAAGCAAGGCATCTGACTTTTTATACGTTGCAGTTAAAGAAAACCAACCTTTGATGTTGGAAGTCATCTTAGAATGTAAAAATGTCGACGTTCATACAAAATATAATGGTATAATAGCATTAATGCTTGCTGCAAGAGACGGACACAGCGAATGTGTCAAATTATTACTTGAGCATAATTGCGACATCGATATAGAGAATGAACATGGAAACACTGCACTTATTATTGCATCTGATTATGGACATAGCGAATGTGTCAAATTATTAATTGAGCATAATTGCGACATCGATATGAATAATGAACATGGAAACACTGCACTTATTATTGCATCTGATCGTGGACATAGCGAATGTGTCAAATTATTACTTGAGCATAATTGCGACATCGATATAGAGAATGAACATGGAAACACTGCACTTATTCATGCATCTTCTCGTGGACGTAGCGAATGTGTCAAATTACTAAAACAGTACATGAAATAAGAAAATTTTCATGGAAGTAATTCTCAAACAATTTTTTATAAATATGTTTATTTTTTCTTTTTTTATTCGAGGTGTTCATAGCTGTAAACTTTTTAAAGTAAATCACAAAATGTTTGCTGAAATATGGATTCCTCGTCGAAGTTTTAAAATTAAGCGTTTGTAGGCGAAAAGTGGGAAAAGTTTTCATCATTCGATTAATTAAACCGATTTTGACTCTTGTCGTGAAAAATTGTTTACATCATTCGATTTTTTTAAATTTTAATCGATTAAATTAATCGAAATGTAAATCACACTTAAATACAATTTAGCTACAAAACGAATTTTTGATTTATTTTGAAATATATAAATAATGTTATTCGTGAAAAGAAATAACTTTGAGAAAGAAATTTCTTCTCGGCCTTTGAAAACAGAATTACGCACGAAGGAAGAGTGTAGATGTTTGACTATTAGTAGATGTATTCTTGTTATTCTATGTTTTAATTATGACGTATATTCTCAAAAGGGACGTAATACTTTTCAGAATTTAGGGTGTTTTACACTCCAAGAAACTCGTACCTATCTGCGATCAGTTCCTTCATAGCGTTTACATGATTTATGCGATAAGAAGCTCATATGTCGGTATAAATCTCGTACCTGTCGGAGTTCTGTCGGTTTGGATTAGTATTTATATATTGTAATATAAAAACTGTGTATCAATATACCAACGTTAAATAAAGTAAACAAAAAAAATCTGTCTGCGAGATATGAAATTTCATGCCGGCATGAAATTGAGTTTTTTATACCACGCATGCGTAATTAATAAGGAATGAAAAATTCCGGTAAGACTGCACGATCTGCATGTAAACTGAAGCGATTTTCCTGCCGGCATGAGTTTTACCATGTCAACAACCCTTAAACGCCTCGTTTTGATGTGTTTCTTTCTATCACGGTAATAACTTAATTATAATATTCGTTTAGAAAAGAAATTTTTCGAATTTGAGAAAATGTTTATTTATTTCCTTCGTTTCCAAGATTTTCGTCCATTTACAAAAAAAACTCTTTCCGCTTTTCATATTCATGTTTACATGATATAGTAGAATCTCCATATAACGAACCATGACGGGACTTGAAATCGGTTCGTTATATCGAGAGTTCGTTAAATCGAGAGATTTTAAGATGGTTTTCCTTGGGAGAGAAAAGAGAACCAGGTTCGTTATATCGAGATTCGTAATATCAAGATTTCTTTATATCGAGATTCGTAATATCGAGATTCTGCTGTATTTACATTTTTATTTTGATCGCGACAATTTCCTCCGAATAAATGTCTCCTGAAGAAAAAAAGTGAGAAACGATAAGATTAAGATTTTTCAGGTTTCTCTAATTGGGAAAAATAATTTCTCGCGAAATACGTGACTATTGCAAATCGAGCAGTTTTCTTCTAGCAATATTTACATGCCTTCTGTAGTATTATTAAGATTGATTTTTGATAATTTTCATCAAAGTATCTCTAGAGGCTGGGTAGAATAGTTTGACAAAACATCGACAAATGGCGCATTAACGTGTCACGTGTCAAAGTTCAAGTTATGGGGTTCAGCAATCTCAACCCAAGGGCTTCTTCTCTCTTCTTCATTCGGACGTTTGCGGAGGGAGAAAGAAGGCCCGATGGCGAATGAAATGTTCAAAACAAATGTGAGAGAGAAGCACGAGTATATTTTCAAAGAATGATATTTTTGCCATATTTTTATCAAGCCATTCTTTTGTTGAACTTCATAACTATTAATATTCCCCTTTCACACGTTTTGTCTCTTTAATGGAAATTAGACATTCACATTATCCATAAAATGTTAGTAGCCCAAGTCACACTGAGATTAGTTCGGACTAGTTAAGGTTATTCATAGGGGGGTTTTCGATTTTATTTCGGATTTTTTTATTCGGTAATATAGAAGACATTATTTTACTCTTTCCAAAAAGTATATATGGAATAATACGTTGGCCTAATAATACCATACTGTTTAACTACAGAAAAATCCAAGTTAACCAAATCAAAGCAAACTCAGTATGTATATTGATGAGCATAGCCTGACCCTAACCCTGACTGACCGAAACAAATTTTACGAGGTTGTTATTTATTTTTACTAAGGAAAGGTGTGTTCACCTTGTTTACAAAAGTCAATTTGGCATTTATTTCAAAATTTGAATACAATTCCCTATTGGAATATCAATAATGAAAATGATAATTCTATTTACCCCTGGACCTCTAAAACAATGTAACCCCCTGCATTTATTACCAACTGGGGGAGTAGTATTTTTAAATAGAGATATATACAGTACAACCCTGTTAAGCCGGACACCGTTTATGTCGGACTCCCCGCTTAGTCGGACTAATCTCTTGTTCCCCTTGCACTTTCTAACCTAATTTAGGCCAAAATGGTTCGGTTAGGTCGGACACCGTTTAAGTCGGACTTCCCGTTAAGTCGGACCGTTTTCTTCGGTCCCCTCAGCCACAAAACACCGCTTAAGTCGCCCTTTTTTGAAATTGAAACGTTAAGTGTTCGAAAAACTCTTCGCATGAAAGGGGAAAAATGCAGTGGAGGTAAAAACAGCAAGATTCGACTAACAGGCCTTGCAGCTGCAAATATGATCGGAGAAAAGCTACCAATGTTTGTGATTGGAAAGTCGCAAAAGCCACGCTGTTTTAAACACATAAAAAGTCTCCCTTATCGTTATCGCGCCCAGAAAAAAGTTGAATGAACATTGAGTTGTTTGAAGAATGGGTGAGAGAGCATGATGAAAAATTTGAAAATGGGTGAAAGGTGGCTCTAATTATTGATAATTGCCCAGGTCATCCGATAATTGAAAATCTTAAATCAATTACCCTTTATTTTCTACCTCCAAATACGACTTCAGATTTACAACCGATGGACTAAGGAGTAATCTGGTCATTAAAGTCGAAGTACAGAACCCACGTTATTTAGAAGATTTTAGCAGCAATCGATCAAGGAAAACAACTCTCAGCAATTTCCATACTTGTGACGCCATTCTTGTCACCTATGAACAGTAGCCTTTCCAATTTCATGGAACGAAGTAACCAAAGAAACAATCACTAATTGTTTCAGCAAATCAGGCTTTTGAGAAGATTTTGCTCTGAAGAAGATGATGACCCCTTTTTTACATTAAGAAAAGCTTTTGATGATCTTGGCGCACATGGCCAAGAATTTGTAGCTGATGGTTTACAACATCAAGATAGTTTACATGTTGATCGTGATGTTGAAGCAACCGAAGCTTTACTTACAGAAGAGGAGATCGTGGAAGAAATTCGTGGTGTCGATAATGAAATTGATGATGATGTTGAGATGGCAGATAGAAATGAAGAAATCCCGATAAAACCAACTCCACAAGAAGTTACTAGAGCTATTGAAACTCTATTGGACTGTTCCATGTTTACGGACAACGGTGAAATTACCAAATTAACAACAACTGTTTCTACCATGATTCACTTGGAAAATATTTAATATATGCGACAAAAATCTATAACTGCTTTTTATAAGTAAAAGTGCTTCACTGAGAAAATATGCTTTGATTTTTTAATTAGCTTTGTCCTTTTTTCAAAGTATTCTCGATAAGTCAGACTGAATAGCAAAATAGGTGAAGTTTGAATAAGTCAGACTCCCGTTAAGTCGGACCATTTTTTCGGTCCCTTGAGAGTCCGACTTAACGGGGTTGTACTGTAGTATATAGATATAGTATATTAACCATCCCAATCTTTATTTATGGTGATAGATATTAAAAGTTTTGATTTTTCGTTGCTTGCCATATTCTTTATCTTGAAACTCGCTTCAACCTAAAATTATATAATTGAAAAAATGACCCGCCAGTGGCAGGGATTTATTTCTCTTTGCGATATGAATATTTGACGTAGGAGGTTTACCAATTTGTTCGCGGAACAGAATTTTATGTAGCGCGAGATTCTTCGTGTGTCTGCATTATTGAATGCTTAATGCAGCCTTGGTTAAAAATCACGCTATTATTTACTTGTGAATGGCACAGGAAAAAGAGGCTCCTGAGACTCAAGATAGCTATCAAAAAGATTAATGTATGCTGATGATGAACAGGCTTGTACAGTGGAATTACATGAACTTCAGCTAAGGACAGGAAGTGCCAACAGACTAATAATGTTCAAGACAAATATTAGCGATGTCAAAATCTCTCTGTCTATCACGCAATTTCGACTTGCCACATATTGTTATTTCTGTCGGAATAAAAAATATCATGAACTGTGGAAATGAAGATCTGTTAAAACACTTATATTTGATGCATGCTGGGCACTTCTTCAATTCTCAGCAAGTCCTCTTCTGTTGATCCTGTTCATCAACCAATCTTGGAAGAGAAAATTGTTCCCTTTTGTCAATGGATACCCCATATGTGGAAGTTGGGCGTAAAAAGTTGGGCGTAAAAAGGCGTAAAAACAGTAAAAAAGGTAGTCAAGTATTTGGGAAATGGAATTAAAATATTTTCTCGATGAAGTTTTGGTAATATGCACTCATTGGGAGTCGAATAAATATTCATGAATGAAGGGATTTTAATATTGTGAAAACAGGTAACTGATAAAATGGCGGTTTAATTGTTTGAAACATATAATGAGACCTTGTTCTTCTAATTTGAGAAAGTGTTGTTTATACGATATTCTTACACTTGTCCAATAAATCTATAAATAGACTCGTTTTGAATTTTCTCATATTTTATGATGTGACAAACAAACAAACAAAATGTTTTGAAATAAATTAATGACATGATTTTATGTTATGCAAACATTTGTGGTCAGCCATGTTGTTTAGAATAAACAATTACATCATAGCCACATTTGGCATTTTAAACCAGGTTAGCAGAATATTTTCTAGCATTTCTTCAAGATTGGTTTAGTTGTTGATTTGAAAGAATATTCTATGAAAATTTATTTTAAGTTTGGATATACTTGATCACCCACGTGTTGTTGAGGATAATGGTGAGCGAGACGAATACAGTATAAACGGATTTAAATCGGAATTTTTATCATGCGATAATGACATAAACGCCTGTCTGGTAGGTATAATACGATGTTCTTCAATTGGAAAGGCTACTGTTCATAGGTGACAAGAATGGCGTCACATATTCGGCGACAATAACGGCGTCATATGTTTACCTCAGAATGGCGTCACATATTCGGCGACAATAACGGCGTCATATGTTAACCTTAGAATGGCGTCACATATTCGGCGACAATAACGGCGTCATATGTTAACCTTAGAATGGCATCACATATTCGACGACAATAACGGCGTCATATGTTAACGTTAGAATGGCGTCACATATTCGGCGACAATAACGGCGTCATATGTTTACCTTTGGCACGTCTCTTATTTGATTACTTATTTCTGCTGTTAAACAATAAAATTTTATGATAAAAAAGATCATTCTGGTTGGTGCGATTAGAAACGAGGCTTGTTTATAGAGAACGAAAGTGACGAAAATTTCTTTTCAACACTATTCCCTAATGGGAAAGATCAACCTCGTTCCCAGGGCTTTTTGCAATCGCCTTGTCTTTGTCCCACATATATCGTAAAGTTAAGAAAGAAGCCCGGAGCGAAGTTGTGGAGATCTATTTCTCAGATGGCTCCGAGTTTTTAAGAAATGACATGTCTCTCTTTACACATATTAAATGTTAGGATATTCTAAGCCTATCAGGTCACGTCACTAGACGCGTTCGATTTTGTGGCATAGTGATAGATCATTAATTTCCGCTGGATAAAAAATGACGACCATTAATATAGGAAAGGATAAAACCCTTACATTTCATCGTCAGCCTAGACAGAGTTTTGGTGCTGTTGTTACACTAAAACACTACGTCACCAAACAGATTGTTTATTTAATTTCTGCTCGAAAAAAAATCTATTTACACTTCAAAAGGATATTGTTTAAAACTGTATTCATCCTCTAATCATATATTTTTAGTTGATAAAATTACACGCTTCTGAACTGCCACCAATTGAAACCATTTTTCGAGCAGGGTAGAATATGATATCGATTTGTCTGTCATATAAAATCTTCATTAAGATTTCTTCTTCTATTATGCTTCCGATGTCGACTTGTGGAGCGGAAATCTATCCCTTAAGCAACGCCAACATCCGTCGCTGAATCAATCAATCAATCAATCAACCTACAACCCCGCCAACAGTTTCCTGGATAGCTTGAACTTTTCACTCAGTTTTCAAGTCAGTAGCCGATTTTTAATTGGATTTTTCTTAAAGTATTCGTTAACTGAATAATTACTTTTGCTGTCTGAATATGAGAAAGGTCCTGGATTCGAAGTTAACTCAGACCAATTTTCTATTTCCTGGGATTGTACAATAGTTGGACCGTTTTTGTTTTTTTTGTCTGCTATTTTCAACCACGTGGTCACTTCCATACCTCCTCCCTCCCTCTTTCTGAATGTTGTGTACACCCTCCCTCCCTCTGAATGTTGTTATATATGAAAAATGTTAACATATTATAATAACTCAAAACTTGTTGATATTTTTTTCTTTCATAATCAAATTTACTTCCTGTATATCCGTTCACAATACGATATCACTGTTTATCACCTAATTTTCAAAGAAAAAAATTATTTTCTCTTATATGAAGAAAAAAATCATTTTTAACCAATTCGCGTTCCTGCGTCCTACTACGTAAATAGTTTTGGTAGAAGATTTAAAAACATCTTTGCTAAGTACAGGTAGGTAAGTTGCGTTATTTCGTCTTTTTCTTCTTCGTTTCTTCTTCGTTTCTTCTTCATTTCTTCTTCGTTTCTTCTTCGTTTCTTCTTCGTTTCTTCTTCGTTTCTTCTTCGTTTCTTCTTCGTTTTTTCTTCGTTTCTTCTTCGTTTCTTCTTCGTTCTCTGCTTCATTTTCAGTCTTGATTATGGCCTTTTGTTTTATCTTTAAAAGTTTCGAACCAATCCATCATCGTTTTTGTTTTTGGACTCCGATGGTATTCTGGGTAAATTCTATCACCATGGACGATAAAAACAAAGTGGAATTAAAATAACTGCTTGTTCCAAGAACGAAATCTGATTGGTTGAAAATACTTTTTGATGATATCGGTTATGTGATGCTTGTATCAATCAAATTTGACAAACTGTCACATGTTATTGTAGGTTTAGAACAGTCATTGTTCATACCTGGGTTGTGGGAACACTAGATGTGGTTTCCACTGCTAACAAATTCTAATCTGTGTAAACAAACATGGCGGTTTATTTTGATGCATAAGTAAACAAGAGGGTAAGCAGCATATCAATCTTATGAATACTTCAGATAAGTTTTTTGTAAAATAGAAAAAGTTCTCATGCCAACCTGTCACTCAACTCATTACAAATTTCTCATTCTTTCTGTTGTCTTTATGTCAAGTGTAAAGTTGAAGCTTTTCTTTCGAAAAGTTCCGATTACTAATTTCAATCTCTTGTTTATTGTTGATGGCATGTTCTGTCAAACAGTGTTGAAAGAAAATCATTTGTTGTCTATAGAGTTCGTTACATTTCTTCCTGTGTCCTTGCTGTGCTCAGCAGGAAAATTGTGCAAATTTGTTACAGTGGAACTTATATGACGTTGCGACAGGATATAAATATAAGGTACGTGCGTTATTAAATACGGATCTGCAAAATCTGCGTATCTAAATAAAAAGATAGTTGGATCAAACGGACAGGATTTTTTTTCCAATTTCTCCTCATTAAGTTTCTGGTGCAATCCTTTTAAGTTTAGTCTGGTAAGTAAGGCTGGTTATGCTCGCTCTGTCAAACCATTTTATAAGATTTTTCACCGTAATTTCTCTTCGAAGATAATTGTCAGTAGTAAAACCTAATGGTCGAACCTAATAAAAACGACTTTTTTTATAAAACTCAAAATTCAAAACAAAATTTGAATGTATTGAAATGAAAAGTACGATAACAAAGTCTTATTTCCACCAACAAGAAAAAGTATGATTTTTATCCCTTAACAAAAACAAGTTGAACGAGTGAAAAGGGAGTGAACATATTTTGACAACATGATGATATTCTTTCCAATCTTCAGGTGGAAAACATAATTGATGAAAACATCTCTCACAGATAGGCAGATTAAGTTTTCTTTCATCTTTTAATCTCCTTAAGTTTCCGCAAACAATCAGCCGCAGTTTGTTTGATAGGAATCACCGTCACTAAAAAAGAACGAGCTGGTTAAACGCACCGTAAACAAAAGACGAAGACAGAATACGTTGCCATTCATAGGAGGTAAGTTCATTTAGATATCTTTTTCCAACACATATCGAGGTGATATTTTGTGGAGTTAAACTATTCTAAGAGGAAACGGGGGAATTCTTGAAATCTAAATACGATAAATATCTTGTGATGTGGTAATTTAGTTGTTACATCGAAGGATAGTATGTGGAAGAAGACACTTGCTGTTTCAGAATCTGTCCTCGTATTTGCGGATTTGAGGCTCTAAAAACAAGCAATCAAACAGCAGAAAATATTTTTTGTTGTAAATGATTTGTTTGTTTATCTATTCATTTTAGCAACAATGCATTGTCATCTTCTTCTGTTCTTTGTAAGTATCTTCATTCCAGTATATTTTCTTAAGGTCTGTTTCACACGTCGTGGAAAGGTACGGAGCGTAATCTAGAACGGTCTCGCAACCAACACATGGGAAAGAGTTTGCGTACACTTTTCCATGCAGTTTCTGCTTCTACAGCGTAATTTTGTAGAGCGCATGAAATTGAAGTTGTCAAAGAAGTTTCACATGAAGACATGAAGACATGTGAAAGTCTCAATGGGCATGACTTGTTATAAATGCACCCAGGGTCGATCCATTAACGATTTTGAAGAATATAGCTCGATACCTGGTTAATGCCAGGATTTATCTTTTGGTTTGCAATTATTTTTATTTTTTTGAAGCTTTTTTGGTAAATAGCTTTTCTCTGTAGAGAATAAACAATGATAAACATCCACCAAAAATGGTTCGAAATGTAACCTCGTTTCTGTTTGTTTTCAAAATCGTTATTTTTCTGTGATCTAAAATAAATTGGGTTCGTTGTTTCAATGTTGAATATCAACACAATTTTCTTATCATTTTAAAGTTGATAGTTTTGCTTGATAACAAAACTCTATCAACTTATTTATATTTGCAAATCTTTGGTTCCGACTGGCGAGTGCACACAAACCATGAAACCTTTTGAAAGATGTTAGAAAATATTAATGTATGGTGCTATCATCATGACAATGTTAAAAATGAAAACTGAAGACAAAACAATTCAGCAAATCCACCATGACCCTCCCCACCAAAAGTTTTTTTCACGAGACCAAGATATCTTCTTGATAGGGGATTAAATGAATCATCCTTAATATCCACCTCGAAGTTAGAATGTTAGAACCTAGCTTCAACAAATGATAATTTCTTCCAACAAGATTTTCTATGTTGTTAGAAGGTCATTTCGTTGTAACTTATATGTGAGCTACCATCTTGTTGTTTGTTACTTTTAATAACAAATGTTTTTCTTTTCAAATTAACGCGCGAATGTTAGAAGGACAATATTATTATAATAATTAACAAAATGACGCCCACAGAATTGAAAGGGTCTTTTATTACTGCTTTTCAATTGCTGGAAAGTTATTTCAGATGTGTTATGATGTTTCTTAAACATTTCAACGGTGTATTTACTTATTTACTGTGTATTGTAAACTTATGGTCCTGAATGATTCTCTTTAGTCACTTTTCTCGATAAACCATGCATTGAAGATAACATTTGAAACCTATAAATCATCAGGTAAGCGAGACTAGTTTGTTGGTTGTATTAGAAAGATCAAAGGAAATAATTCTATATAAGACGTATATCTGCTTTGTTTGGTGATTTCATGTACCCTTGTTTAGAGGAATGCATCACGTCATGTCAAAATGGAATATGCGTCACTTCAGATGACGGGACTGCGTTTTATTGTAATTGCTTAAATGGTTACTATGGAAACAATTGTGCTGGTAAAATTCTTTGCTTTGTATCTGTTTGGATGGTATTAATCCTGTTCATTTGCCAACCTGCCATAGCTGTGGTCTTTATTTTATATCTGTGGCCTTCATTTTATAGATCATCCATGTGATTCTTCTCCCTGCAAAAATGGGGGACGCTGTGTGCCAGATAATATTGACGCGCGTTACTCGCGTGGTACAACATTGCATATGAAGGATGTGGTCAATCTAGTTTATCAAACTATATCTTCAAAATATGAAAGCCATATTGTTCTCGGCTACCGTTGTGATTGTCCAAAAGGTTTTCCCGGGGAGCACTGTGAACGTAAGTTGTTAAACGAGTTTTTGTCTCGCTCCATTTTTATGTTCGAATTTGTAACGAACTCTAATTTTTAAGAAAAGACAAAGACAGTCTATTTATTACATAAAAATCACCAGGCTCTAAACTTTTTTTTTATTTGAATTTTAGGAAAAGCAACATGTTCCAAAGAAGGTACCTCTCCGTTATTTAGATCAACTTTAAAATACGCCCATATAATAATAATGAAACATCTGTTTTTATAAAGATCATCTCGTCTATATCCGCTTATTAAAATTTTTATAGAGAGAGATTCCGACACTGACGTTGTCACATGTTCTGGGGTCGGAGAATGCACTGAAGTCAATGGATCGGCGACATGTAATTGCAATATTGGTCATGAAGGACCACGTTGTCGAAGTAGGTTTTGTTTATCAGATAGGAAGGCCGACCATGGCTATAAAATGTTAGAAATGAAATTTTTCATTGACTCCATTACTCTATAGTGTAAATCTAGTATTATTATTTCAGCTTACACTGCATGTAAAGAACATAAATGCACCAATGGTTTCCCCTGTCTGCCTTTATATGGTTCTGCAGCATGGTTTACAAGTAACTTCTCATGCGCATGTAAAGGTCAAGATAAATACTGCGCAATATGTAAGTCAGTCTCTTCCTTTACAAATAAATAAATTTACTGTTTATCTCCATCATCTAATGAATATGTGTCATATGTTTTGTATGTTGTAGATGATGTAGATGAATGTGATTCCGGAACACGTTGTGACCCCAATGCATCTTGTGAAAATTCTATCGGTTCGTATTCATGTTCGTGTAACCAGGGCTTTAGAGGTAATGGTTTCATTTGCGAAGATATAGGAGAATGCAAAGAGGGTTCACATAAATGTGATACAAATGCGGTGTGTAAAAACTTACCTGGTTCATATGAGTGCGCTTGTAATAAAGGTTTTCTTGGCAATGGTTTCACTTGCCAGGAAATAAATGAATGTAGCAATGGGGATCACAACTGCGATGTGAACGCTCAGTGTACAAACACAGCTGGTTCATACCTTTGTATATGTAACGTCGGATACTCTGGCAGTGGATACGTATGTGACGAAATAAATGAATGTGAGGCTGGTACTGCTAAGTGTCACAAAAATGCACAATGTTCAAACACACCTGGTTCTTACTCATGCGAATGTAAGGAAGGTTACTCAGGTGATGGTTACTCATGCTCGGATGTGGATGAATGTAAGGCTGACACTCACACATGCCACAAAAATGCTGATTGCTCCAACACTGACGGCTTGTATTCGTGTAAATGTCGGGAAGGCTATCGTGGTGACGGACATGGTTGTGTGGACATCAACGAATGCGAAGAAAATACGGACCGATGTGATAAAAATGCTCAATGTATAAATACCGTCGGATCGTACAATTGTCGTTGTAATACAGGATATGCCGGCAGTGGATATCAATGTAAAGATGTCAATGAATGCCGTGACGGAACACATCAATGTCATCGAAATGCGGACTGTGAGAATACTATCGGCTCTTATCATTGTTCATGTAAATTCGGTTACTCAGGAAATGGACGTTCATGCAAAGACGTTGACGAATGCCAAGACGGAAGCAATCGGTGCAGTAAAAACGCCAAATGTCAAAATAATGACGGATCCTACTCATGCACCTGTAATATTGGATATTCAGGTAATGGTTTAACTTGCTACAATATAGATGAATGCAAAGATCAGACACATAAGTGTCATAGTGATGCATTCTGTACGAACACAGATGGTTCATATCAATGCACGTGCGATGAGGGGTACAAGGGGAATGGTTATCAATGCGCAGACATTAATGAATGCCAAGTGGGCACTCATAAATGTCATAAGAACGCTCGCTGCATCAATAACAAAGGTTCTTATGGTTGCCAGTGTAACATTGGTTACTTTGGTGATGGAACCTCGTGTAACGACAAAAATGAATGTCTGTCAACTGAACACCGATGTGATAGAAATGCCGCTTGTATCAATACCGATGGAAGCTATGGGTGTCGGTGCAACGGCGGATATTACGGCAATGGGTTTTCATGTCGGGATGTTGACGAATGTCGTATTGGTAGTGATCAATGTAGTTATAATGCTGACTGCACTAACACTATCGGTAAGCAAAATTTAGTATCATACTCATTCTATACATGGTGCGAAACTGTCTTCTTTGATAAAAGGAAGTTTGTGGATCATTTTGATGGGTGGAGATTTTAATTTTATAGGATCATATAGCTGCAGATGTAAACCAGGCTTTTCCGGTGATGGCTTCACATGCACAGACGTCAATGAATGCACTGCAGGATCAGATGATTGCCATAACAACGCCGACTGTTCAAACACAGTAGGGTCTTATAGATGTCGTTGTAAAGCTGGATATAAAGGTATCAGTTTCTAAGAATTCAACGATCGTCGGATTCGCAAAAAAATATTCTTTCAACTTGATACACCAAAAAACTTGTTCTAATACTTAAAACAAACTTTATTTTATTGCAGTATGAAAACATTAGGTAAAATGGTCGGTCCAATGTATTCCAACGAGAGTTTAAGATCTATAGAAAAAGGCGAACATTGACTAGTACAAATGATCTGCAATTATCTTAAAAAGTAACAGTTTCCACAAGCTCAAACAACACTGTGAAGAGAGCTACTATTTCTTTGACACTAATAAAAAGGTTTTACATTGACCAATCAACGTCTTGCTTTTCAGGAAACGGGCGCGTTTGTACTGATATTAACGAATGTGAAGATGATGCCAATTCATGTCACCGTAACGCAAATTGTAAAAACATTCCTGGATCGTATGTTTGCACCTGCAAGAAAGGTTATGGAGGAAATGGTTATTCTTGCGCTGATATCGATGAATGTAGTAGTGGGTCACATACTTGTGATAAATTTTCGTCAACTTGTATCAATCTTGACGGAAGTCATGCGTGCAAGTCAAAAGGTAAGTCTAGTTTTCAACACATCCAGGCTATGTTTATATTTCTGTTTCGTGGTGAAAATGGTAAGTTTAAACGACAAACCTTTGACGTGGATGGTTCTCCCTCCATTTTTTCTTGTGGTTTGGACTATTCTGTTTGACCTTTCGAAGCCTTCATTCAATCTATCAAATGGGGAAAAAATGTGGACTTAATATTTTTCATTGTCTTTTTTTTCAGCCGACATGGAATTTGCTATACGTTTCAATACCTTAACAAATACTGCCGACACTCCGGTCTTATATAACATCAGAAATAATCGTGTCGACGGCATTTCGATGTGCGCCTTTTACAAACTGTCGGAATATCCTGAACCTTATGAGAGAAGTTTATTCCAATATGTCATTGAACAAAGAGTGGAAGGGTTTCAAGTACTGCTTCATTCCGATCCTGAGAAGTTGGAAATTCATTTTGGTGGCGATTATCCGATCAATATCCCGTTTCCTGTCCGAAATTATGATTGGACACATCTCTGCATACAATGGAAAGAAGGTCAAACATTTCGTTCTCATTAAAATTTAACAACGTTTGTAACGAGGAAAGGGATATACCCGGTGGTTTTGTCGGAATTTCTTTCAGAATAATTTAAAAAAATTCCAATTCTTGTGTGACTCTAAAACCAATATTATCTGCTATATAAAGACATACCAAACTACCCAGGGTGTAATTTAATTTAGTGGGCCCCACGAAATTCAGGATTTAAGCTAGAGAATATACCATAAATTTTAGTATTACACAATCATTTTTATACAATAATGGCAGTTATCGCTATAAGCATTTTGTAGAAAAATATTCTCTAATAAAAGTTTATTTGTCTGTGAGGCTGGTCAAAAACACGGTAGAATTATGTTGCACTAAACTGTGTCTGTGCATCGAATATTGCCTCCAATAATTGATTATGTTGTTTTACTACAAAAACGATGACCAGTTAACTTTCCACAGTCAGCAAATTTATGGAGGCGCGATTAATAAAAATGGTAGTTCAAAATAAAACAAAATATTTCTTGTCCGCATAATCCAAGAGCATGGAACACTTTTTCGAACTCAAAATGCGTGATACTCCGGGCAGTTCGGTATGCTTTTAACATATAGGGAAAGATTTACTGATAAAATCTAACCTTCCATATTTGTAGGTGATTTGACCGTGTACAGGAATGGAGAAAGATACAACAAAGATGACACCTATAAAACGTACTTCTTGCGTCGAGGAAAATTCCCTAGAAGTAACAGAGGCAAAATTATCCTTGGTCAAGACACCCACGACCAATCTGTACCGTACGGTATCACCAATCCATACCGAGCTTTCCAAGGCATGATTTCACATTTGATGCTGTGGGAGAGAAATCTTACTCCTGAAGAAATCAAGGAAGCGTTTAACAAGGCACCACCTACAGATCACATGATCGCGTCATGGGATGAATGGAAGTCACGTGCGAGAGGCCGAACAATAAAAGTTGTTCGATTCAACAATAGTAATAGACCATAATTCCTTTCCTTTTTTTTTTCCTTTACTTCTTTATTTATTTATAAATTCTTTATATTTATATACAAAAACTTTCAAAAGTATCAATATTTTGACATTAAACTTTCAGTAAATTTTTGTTGATGTCAATTATAAATATATATATATATATTTATCAAATATAACATGTATCTTAGGCATATCCAAACTAGAAGGAAAAATACAAATAAAAAAACTTTATACCCAGTCTCCTTAAACCCGTACCAGTAATCGTAATAAAAATAAGTCATAATAAAAATAACATTAATCAACAACCTCGGACTTAACCTTCTCTCAGAGGCTTGCTTGCAGTTCTAACGATTATCTTGTCCTGGAACCATATGAAACCATTACAGGTTTGTGGAACGGGTCAATAGTTACGGGGCTGAACTGCAACTTTGCCCTCCTCACAGATATAATCACATAAATCACTTATTCTCGATCTGTTAAATATTGTATATCAAATTCTCATAAGAAACTGCTTTAGTAGGCATTAGATTTTGCCAACTACCTTTCCTATTCACAGAATGATACCAAAAAAAGAGAAGCTATCATAATTATCGGGATTTCGGGTGAACTCAATGTCACACATGGAAATAAAAACCGGGTTTTATTATTTGAAAAAACGGGAAAATTGCTGGATATCTGTTGTTTATTGCCCCAACAAAATAAAATATTTTCTTTTCTCTATTATTCTTCCTCTACTTATATTTATTATTCTATTCTTATACGAATCATCCATATTTTGAGATATCCTTCCAATATCAAAGCAAAAACACAAATAAATATTGAAATATAAATATTGAAAGTTGTTAGAGTTTCAAGTTCAATCATTTCTGTTCTACAATAAGCCCTATGGACTGTTTACAAATCACTCAAATTCATCAAATTCAAAACAGTGTCAACAGCCAATCAAAATGAGCATGATATCTATAAAAATAAGTTTGAGGGGGGTATCAGCAAGTAGGCTTTGAAATTGAATTTAATGAAGCAACAGTATACAAACGAGCAGGAAGGTATTATCATCTGTGAAGGAGGGTTCTGCGAAGGAGTGTCCGAACAGTGTTGGTGGTGGTAGTCAAAAATTTTATAAATAAATAAACTTTTCTTTTAATTTAATTTTATAGCAACTTCTCTTATTTGTTTACCTGAAATAGATTTATAACATTTGTTAATAAATATAAATAAAGATAGATGTTTTGATGTTTATCAAAAACTGTATCATTTACAGTCTTGAACTACCTAACTGTTTGTTTGGCACAGTTTTTGATCATATGACGGGAAATAACTACTGTGGATTGGTTGGAATTGTGTCATGTGATCCAAAAATGTGCAAAGCAAAATTTGCCTAAAGATCAAAGAATAAATTGATAAAGTTAATGTTATAGATTTCCACACCAGCAAATTTGCTATAATGACTATAATGATGCTGAAACTAACTAATTTCTTCTCTAATTGTGTTTAGATGGGGTCAATGAATGCAACGATGGTACCCATGAATGCCACAAGAAGAACGCCAGATGTATCGATACTGCCGATTCATACGTTTGTGCGTGCAAACAAGGTTATTCTGGGAATGGTCGCATTTGCTATGACATAAATGAGTGTACACTAAACAAGAACAAGTGTCATTCAAAAGCCTTTTGTACAAACACCATTGGAAGTTATTTGTGTCGATGTAAACAGGGTTTTAGAGGTAATGGTCAGACTTGCGAAGATATAGATGAATGCAGCGAAGGTTCAAATGGTTGTCATATAAACGCAAACTGTAGAAACACCATTGGATCGTATGCTTGCACATGCAAAAGCGGATTTAAAGGTAAAGGTAAAGCATTTCAAATCAAGATAAGGACATAAGGCCAAGAGGAGGGTGGAATCTTAGTAAAAAAACTTAACATTTTCAATGTCTTGATTTGGGTTAAATACCATCAACCCATAAAAATGAAAAGCATCTTTATAATACATGCGGTCTGCTATTTAGCTGGGATCCACCTGTTCTATATCCATGATGGTGACGGATTTATTGATTTCTCTTTCTAAGGAAATGGGCTAGTATGTGCAGATGTAGACGAATGTATCGATGGAAGAAGTCGATGCAATAAAAATGCAAAATGTTCAAACACACCAGGTTCATATACATGCAAGTGTAATCCAGGCTTTCGAGGAAATGGATTTGGGTGTGATGACATGAACGAATGTTCTCTTGGTACTGCTAGATGCGATAAACGATATGCCAATTGTTTCAACCAAATTGGAACATACAAGTGCACGTGTAAACTAGGCTTTTCTGGAAATGGGTTTGTTTGTTCAGATATCGATGAATGTAAGCAGGGCCTTCATCGATGTGATAAACAGGATGCGAAATGTACAAATTTGATCGGAACACATTCGTGTGCTTGCAACACCGGATTCACAGGTGACGGTTTACGATGTACTGACGTCGACGAATGTTCGACAAACCAACATGACTGTCATTCCAAAGCTGATTGTACCAACACTGTCGGATCTTTTAAATGTACATGTAAACCGGGCTATAAAGGCAATGGAAGAAAATGCTCAGATATACACGAATGTATCGAGGGAATTAGCAAATGCGACAAGAATGCCATTTGTGACAATACTGAAGGTTCCTATTACTGTTCATGTAAACGAGGCTACGAAGGTTCTGGAAAAGTTTGTCAAGATGTTGATGAATGTAAACGAGGCTTGAGCAGATGTCGACGATTAACTCAAAAGTGTGTGAACATTCCAGGAAGCTACGTATGCCAAGAAGAACGTAAGTTTTATTATTTTAGTCATCATTGTACTTGTCTGTCGCCTTGATTTTTGTGAGAAAGGTGACCTGCAAACTAAAAATACTATAGATTCAATCGGTTAGTTATTATAGAGGAACTGCAGGAAAAAAAACAATATTTTTCATAAAGTTTTAATGATTTTTATCAATTATTACATGGAATGGATGTCGACCCTCTTGTGAATCATCGTTCCTTTTAAAATTAAAAGATCACGAATTTTGTTCAAAATATGCGATAAATAAATAATGAAAGAAAAACAGGAATAATTATATATAATTTTTTCATTTTTATAAACGATTTGAGGATACTTTACCTATTCATCTACGTCATACGTCATACGTCATTCTGAAACTTCTTTACAAATGTATAACCAAAACTTCATATACGTAATTAATTCATATGGGTCAAAAAATGTGCTGTTATAAATATCGCTAACCATAGCAACTAAAATGCTGAATCATGATTACCGATGCGGAATTTCGTGGCAGTTTATAAAAATTCATCAATCAAAACAACACTGGTAGTGGTTTGTCTTTATAACCTAAATAATAAATGTTTTTGTGCAGTTCTGACATCATTATGATTTTTTAACTGGTTAATTCTCGAATTATTATAAAAATCAACTTTCAAAGTCAGCAAAAATTTGTAGCAAAATCGAATTCTCATGCATAAGCGCTCCTTTACGTCAAAAAGGTTGTTCCACAAGAAGTGGAAGAGGCGCTAAATTAAGTATTTATAATTCCGTTATTATGAATAGAATTTTAAATTCTTTTCTTTTATACATACAGAAGATCTCAACTTTGCTGTACATTTTATGAAGCACTCTCGTACCCAGGACGCGCCTATAATGTACAATGTGAAAAACCAAAGAACAGATGGCTTATCAATGTGTACTTGGTATAAATTATCAAAAAGTCCGTCACCATATCCAAGAAGTTTGTTTCAATACGTCATCGAGCAACGAGTGGAAGGTTTTCAAGTATGGCTGCATGGTTATCCTTTCCAAAAGTTAGAAATTCAATTCGGTGGAAGATATTCTATTTTCATTGATGGATACGTGACTACAAATTTAGACTGGACGCATTTATGTATTGTGTGGTATAGAGGTGAGCAATTTAAATGTGCTTTAAATAAAACAAGACCGACATGATCGGCCAAGATTTCACGAGTCATTGAATGGCTCTAAAGTAGCTAGTCTGAACTAGCCCATAAAACCTCGTTTATGTTTGTCTTTTGGCCAAAACATGAAAAATCGAAATTGTCACCATTGATCTGTTCGTGGAAATTTTCCCGAAATTGAAATATTTTAAAAAATTTGGTCCAAACTTTGCCACAATTGCCTTTTTTGGCCGAGATATAAAAAATGAGCACCCACGGAAACTGAAAAATAACATCATCATGGAAACAAATATACAATTATCGAAATCTTGGAAATTACTTCATGACATGATCCAGAGGCATGTAAAAGTGTTCGGTAAATTACTAAAAAAACTACCAAAAAGCGTTGGTAAGATAGATACCCACCGAGATCAACATCTTTCACTTCGTGAAATCTAAAAAAATAGCTTATTGATTTTATCTTAAGAAAAGTGCTACAGAATATTGGAATAAAAGAAGATTCTTTCACTCAAATTCACTTTTCTATAATCTCTTGTTTTGACTGATGATGAAAGTCGGACGACTTTTGAAACGTCTCAAATATAAATAAAATTAATAAAATGTTGCTTCTTATTTTTATCATCAAATCTCTTGTTTATTTTCAGGTGTTTTTACTATCTGGAGAAATGGAGAACAATACGGCGCCGATAGACGTTATCAATCATATTTCTTATATCAGGCAACATTTCCCAGTAATAATAATGGTAAAGTTATACTTGGACAAGACACTGATGATCAAAGTGTGCCTTATGGTATAACAGACGTATATCGTGCGTACCAAGGTTGGATCACACACTTTATGTTATATGAAAGGGCGCTAAAGGAAACTGATATACAAAATTCCTTTCGAAGAACGCCATCATACAGTGGTGCTTTCGTAACATGGGATCAATGGAAGTCACGTGTTCGTGGTAGAACTGTAAACATTGTGAGATTCGCAGGAAGCAGTTTACCAAATTGATAAAGAGAGAAGGAAGACTACCCTGGGTTTTTCTTCAGAAAGATATTGTTTGAGAAGAAAATCGCCAGAAAAATTAAAAAGTTACGTGAACCGATCAATGAAATAAAAGAACAATTTCAAAACAAGTTGTCTCCTGTAGAGGTCACTCTCCGTCAATCTAAACCTTAAGAAAAAATCAAAATTGTTGATTACATAGCAGAAAGTGTGTTTTAATGAACTAACACATTCAAAAAATTTAAATACGCGAATTCATTCCTTAAGTTCCTGTTATGCCGTAAGGAATTAGATAAATTATGCTCAAAATAGAAACTTTTTCATAATGGAAATTGCTTTTATTTTCTCCATTAACGTCAAAAAAATAATTTTTTATATAATTTATGTAAGATACACAATGAACTAACCTATTTTTAGCAATTCGGAGTATAGTTCATCTATTATTTTCCCGTGTAACAGGACCTTTAAAAATATATTTTATTTATTGTGTAATAATTATGTATTGTCAGATATTATTGTATATATTCACTCAGTCTCCTCCTTTTATATCTCCTCGATGAGATGTATACGAGATTTTGGTCTAATTTATATGTAGCACTGTTCCTGTCTAAAGCAGGATTTCCACTTCAAAAAATAATATGCGTATCAACGCATCCGTATCATTGATTGTAATTTGGAATTACTTCTAAAGTTCAATTGGATTCAACTTTTTTTTGCAATACACATATCCACTGAAAAAGGGAACCAAGCAAACTACTAAAATTTTGCAACGTCTGCAGTTTTGCATGAATTTTCTGTAAAGAATGGATATTAGTTCGCGTATTGCATCGAACCATAACGTATCGTATTTTGTGCTGATACGCGTGTCAAAAAACTGGAAATCCCGCTTAAGAAACTGTCCCGCTTAAGAAACCTCCATAACATTAAGATATCCATATCTCGACCAAAATAACTTTTGCGAACTATTGTAATTGTTTTCATCAATAACCCAGTTCCAATGCACACGTCAAATCCCATCTTTAAAATAGTTGAATTTATTTTGTAGATAAACTTTCGCGTACGAAGGGTTTTGTACGGACGCCTATAAGGCGTAGGGGCGTATTAAAGGTCAGTCAAAAAAAAGTGGAGGAGTCCAACGTAATGATATTTCTTTTCAGTCTTAACTGTTGATTAGGTTACTTGCACGTTTTCCTTTTCTACTTTAAATGACTAAACTCCCCTCCACAAATTTTGACTGCGTTCTGTCCTGATAAGGGCGTAAAAATTTTTAATTTTGTTTTTTTTGCAATTGAAGACATCCAACGTTTTAGTGAATCCACTTGTTTTAAATTAAAATCATAAATTGCAAGACAAATTGTTAGAGAAATATAATAATGTTTACTTCTCTACCACAGACAAGCCAACATCTTTGTTATTCTTTTGCATAATTTCTTGCAACTACCCTGCAGTTTAAACACACTGGAAAACGTCTAACATAAGTCTTCCAAACGGATGATTGTCGGGGTTTTTTTATCTTCACTTTTGTTACAAAAATTGTCCAACAAAACGACTAGCTTAAATTCCTACTTTACACTAACCTTTTATTTCTTAGCATTTTCTTTCTTTCATTTCTTCTACTCTGGCTAACACAACGTAATTGGATGACGTCACTTAGAAATGTAACACAAGCGAATTCATTCAGTGAGTAATGGATGTTATAAGTTGCAATATCAAGAGCAGAAAAAATGTTAATGTCCCCTGGGCTTCCGTAGTTTTGAAAAATTGGCTAAACTTTCACGAGCTTATTTAGGTTTTCATAACACATGTTTGTGAAGGAAATAGCCGATATTCATGAAAGTAAATCTAATATTTCAATGACATTTTGAAAGGAGCGCCAAACCGTCATTAATTATCCATTTTACTTCGTTCCAGTAAACATGCATATCATGTCCCTACAATCATGTCAATCTCATCCACTGTGTTGTGCACTTCAGATACCATGCGGAGTACAGGAAATAATCCCATCTTCGCGTATCGAGGGTATATGGAGGAACTTATCCATTCTGTTGCGTTATAGCGACATCGAAGCTTATCTGAAGCCATTGCCTAACGGTTACTAGTGGACAACCTAGAGTCACCCAGTGAGCACGCAATCGTCCTTCAGACGTCCCATGGACGTCCTCCCGTCCACCTCTCTGCCACGTCCCATTGTGGACGTCCTCTAGACGCCCTCTGGATAAAAGGACGTCTTTGGACGTACTCTCCAAGTCCCTGTTGGACATCCTATTCGAGCGGACGGATTAGACTTCACTTGAACTAAACTAAACAAGAACCAATGGTGCAAAATGGTAGCAGCAAAACTAAGTCGCAATACGAACAAAATAGATACAAACTCATTCATCGGAGTTTTACTTTTAAATTTTGTTAACCCTTCATTAGAGTGGTAGGGTTTCTTACACTCGTCCTGTAAACATTCATTGAAAAAACAACCGTATGATGGGATTTTTTGCTTGAAACTTTAAGTACCTTCATAACAATCAAAACTTTATGAAAATCATTCAAAATTACTGTATGTTCATTTGCACTGAAAAACGAAATGTCCAGTTGGTTTATTTATTATCTCACACCCCACCAGACTAGTTTTCTTAAAACTACTCGCCACACTAACGATGGGGTTAAGTGTAAACAAGGTTTAATAAAGAAACAGCATTGCTTAAAACAAAAGAAATATACATTTGTGAGCTGTAACCATAGATACTTATTACTTAAGAAGGTCGTTTAATAGAGTTAAAGTAAGAACTGCTTCTTATGAAACTTTTCATCTTGAACTGTAGGTGAAGCCGAATGCCTCGGCAACAAAATAATATCTAATTTCAAGTGATATACTTCGCATTAGAAGTAACTGAAATTCTCCTTTTTATATTTCATGGGAATAAGATCCATTTTTTCGTGAATGACTGGTGAAATACCAAAAGAAATACTTATTGAATGTTTTGATAAGCTTTTGAAAATTCCTAGCCTGTGTTCGTTCATACAATTTATATAGTTTCGTAAAGGGAATTTCGTAGAGTCTAAAGCGTGGGCTAAATGCCATTTCGGCAGATTGCATGCAAATAGTTGGATACTTCAGTAAAGAATTCTAAAAATTGCTTAAGACAGTGAAATTGATCTAAAAATAACATGTGCCGCAATTAGTTGCTGCCCTCCACCATTTTTAATGCGCATTCGTGCGTTATATTCAGCTAAATTAATATTTTGTATCAATTTGTATGAATTATGAATTACTCCGAACATTACTCTATATATTGTATCTGGTTGGAAATGATTTTGAAATAGGTGTGACAGCTCATTTATGGTTTTGACTAATTGCTGATAATCAAAATATAACCTTAGAATAATTTGAAGAAAAACTGACAGAAATTTAAAGATGACATCATCAACCAATTGCGTGTTAAGGCGCATTTATCATGTATACAAAAATGCGACAGTACAGGACAGGAAAAAAGGGTGAAATCTGATTGGTCCATTTGGTTACTGTTTCTGCCACAAAGTTCAATTTTCTCATCGTACTGTACAGGAAAAAGAACAAAACTAATTTATGTTGTCAGCCTCTTGTTGACCAAGATAAATCTTCCACTAAGAATTTTAATAGATAATCAGTATGTGAAAAAAAAATCGTCTTTTGAGACAATTTGGAGTCACCTTTATACTAGGAGACCTAAAGGGGATTAATTTTGGGGGTTTCAATAATCAACAGAAATTATGTTAATGTACTCCTCCACATATTTAAAGTTAATGTACTCCTCCACATATTTAAAGTTAATTATTTATTTATTTTATTTATTTAATCTTTATTTAAAGTTGGAAAGACATATACATAGCTTGTGTGACAAACTAATTAAATCCAACTACATAATTCGTAAAAATATAAAATACCAAAATGTAAAATAAAAAAAGAAATGCTAAAATAGAATCAATAAGAATTTCACGTGATCTGGGCTCGAGAATTAAATTAAAGGAAAATCCACGCACTAATTCATATGCAATCTAGATAGAGAAATTGTGGCATTGACAGTAGCAATTGTTGAGTGTTTTGATTCGAGACTTGAATAGACTTAATTTTGGGCAATGCTTTAGATCAGCTAGAAGGTTATTCCAGAGAAGCACTGCTCTAAAGACGAAAGAGTTTTTGGTGCACTCTGAGCGCTTAGGTAGCTGCAACAGAGTTCCATGACGCATGTTATAAACAACAGACTTTAAAACAAAAAAATCCCACATAAAACTTGGAATTAGTCGGAAAATCGACTTATACACTTCAGTGGCAAGAACATCAAATTTGATTTGTGTATTGACACAGCGTTATATGTCTCCAGGACCTTCTCCTTGGGTGTGACGAAATCTAGATTTACTGTTCTCAAAGCTCGGATGTGCGTGGATTCAATTTTTGCCGAATCCTTCTTTGAGCAGAAGTTTGGACTAGAGGACAGTATCTAAAGCAGGATAGAACATATGCATTGCATAGCATTGTTGCCTTTGGCAAATTTAAGTAAGAGCGAATTCGTAATAAGGCATTTATTTTACGATTCGCTTTTGTGCATACGTCTAATATGTGAGGTGAAAAACTCAACCTGTCGTCGAGAGTTACACCCAGCAGTTTCACACATTTAGTAGAAGGAATAGTGTGACTGTCAACAACAAGTTCGTTTTGATTTTCATCATGACAACCAAGAAGTAAAAACTGAAATTTATCTGAGTTGACAACTATCTGGTTGATCCTAAACCAGTTTGTGATAATAGGAACATCTCGGGACAATTTAGATAACACCTCACTGAGAGAGGGATCACACGCATATAATGTATTGTCATCAGCAAAGTTGGCAATCCCAGATGAAATTTCAAATTTTATTTTAAATAAAATAAAATAAAGATGTTGATCTCGGTGGGTATTTATCTATCTTACCAACGCTTTTTGGTAGTTTTTTTAGTAATTTACCGAACACTTTTACATGCCTCTGGATCATGTCATCAAGTAATTTCCAAGATTCTGATAATTGTATTTGTTTCCATAATGATGTTATTTTTCAGTTTCCGTGGGTGATCATTTTTCATATCTCGGTCAAAAAAGGCAATTGTGGCAAAGTTTGGACCAAATTTTTAAAAATATTTCAATGTACTCCTCCACATATTTAAAGTTCGGACAATGCACTTATCCCGAATATCATTTTTTTTAAAAACGGAATTATGGCCGTATTATCAAGTTTCGGCCCCGTATTATCAAGTTTCGCACACCATTATTTTCACTTAACTTTTAGTAATAGACACTTATTTCAATTCCCCTGTGAAATAGTAGCCGGAGTCTGTTCACAAAAATATTTATACGAAAATTTAAGAAAGAAACTTTTTAATTATCACTTGATGACATTCTTTCGTTAACTTCTTTGTGCTTGAGTGAACTTTTTTTCCGGCGCAAAACATTTTTTCCATGTAACACGCCGCCTCCACAAGACTGCCGATTAGCGAAGCAAAATACGAGGGCTGTAATAATTCATTTTTTTCAAGTAAGTTTAGTCATGCTCATGATATTTTTATCAACATCCTTTTGTTTTTTGTTGTTTTTTAATTTGCATTTTCCCATTTTGAAAATGGACAGTACAAACGTAAAAATGCGGTCTGTTCGCAAAAATCAATCCATTCACAAAAATTAAACCACACACTGATGGCCAACCTCAGTCCCAGGGTTCACTGATATGTAAAAAATATATGTTTACACATGATCCGATTTTTATCTCCGGCAACTGCCATGTTTTTTACGTAGCCATCCCAAATACAATACGATTTAATTTTTCTTCCCATCTCTGTTATTGTTGTTGTTATGTTAGAATTCTAAAAACTCAAAAGTTAGGAAGGGTTAATTATGTCGCAACATTAACCATACCTGACATGACGACATTTTGAAATTGTTTGACGTATGATGAACTAACGAGCAATTAATGATAACGACCAGAAATTAATAAAGGACATAGGATAATTTTATTAATTTCTGTGTTCAAAATATATCACGACTGCAGTAAAGGTTCTTGCGAAACACACATGTTCAGTTTGACCACGACTCCGTTATTTACCACTAATTTATTTACTTATCATTTTGATATCAATAGGTTTTGTATATTGACAAAACTTTCTGTGGCAACGCATCTTAAATTTCTGTTCACATTTCTTGTATTTTGTTCTTGGTCCTATCAGATCTCGTTCTATGTTAGTGTAAACAGGCAAAAGCAAATTGTTAGTTGTTATAGGAAGGGTAAAAACAAAACGAAACGAAACAAAAAACAAAACAAAAACGGACGGAAATCAACCACAAGTAATTGTCGGAAATTAACTAGCTCAAGGCCTGGTTTCAATAACGAACAACTCTCTTTATGGGAGTATAACTCTCTGAAAAGATCGAGAAATGGAAACCATTCAAGCAATTTATACAATATAAGTTGAGTTTCCAATTCGCAGGTTACGATTTAAAATGATAATTTAAACACACAACCAGACGCAGAATATTATGACGACAGGATGATATTGATGGAAGAAATAATTTCATAACCATAGTGTCGCCTTGACCTTCCTGTGCATAAGTCATTGGCAATCTGAATATATTTCATCGAGCAGAAGAATTATCTAAATTTGAAATGATACGAACGATGTTGCTGCTCTATGTTTGTTTTATTATAATAAACATTTTGTTTACAAATAATTTGTTGGCTATGAAAATTGAACGGTTACAGAACGGTGACGTTATTTATACTCAGAATTGTCAGGAAATACCGGGAAGTGTTTCAAACGGACAAAACTGTAAATGCAATACAGGAAATGAAACGTTTGTTTATTCTGATGGCTTGTATCAATGTTTACCAAGACAAGAGATTGAAAAAGGTAGGTAGCAGGCCAATATTTCGTTGAGTTTACATTTTTGTGATAAATAAAAAAAGCTATCATATGACTTCCACCATTATTGCATGCTGCTACTTCTCAATGTCCATTCACTAAAGAGTTCATGAGTTTACCAATTGTTCATTTGCTTTTGGAAAACTAGAGGGACGAATGCCAGGCTGATGTAACTATCAGTCTTTGGTGGTGTATTCTGTTTCGTGCTTTTTGAAAACATTTTAGCTTAATTGCCCCCCGGCGGTACGGATCCCGTAAAAAACATATTTCAGGACCATTACGAGCACACTGTGTAATATATGATATGAATAATTTCTGCTAATTTGGAATGTTGGAACTATTTTTTGTCAAAATAGATTAATCTACTTGTTTTAAATTTTATAGAGTGCATGACTTTACAAGGTGTAAGTGAAACACAAATAGGTATAGTGAATCTGGAAGGCATAATCGATCTGGAAGAACAAAGCATCGAATCACATGGCTGTCCTGAAAAAAAACTATCAGCGACACTAGTTTCTTTGGATTCCACATTACATCTCGACATCAAAGCTTTTGCGGAGTATCGATTGGGAAATGCTGGTGGAGAACTTTGGGTAAAATATCGTAATTGTACCTTCCTTGCGTTCAGGAAAATTTGAGAGTGTAAGGCGTGGCTAGATATGTTTTGTTTTATCCTTTGACTTTTAGGTGGAGATTGGCGGATATAACCAAACTGTCAAATTCTTGACTGGTCATCTGATAAAAATTTCATTCATCTGTCAGCAAAAGTCCTTCTGTGTGTTGGGAAAAGTCAAGGGCAAATGTATGGTTGATTTTCATTTACTTTTACTATTAAAGTTTCATTCAAAGGGATTTCAAAATATTTTGCCATTTGCGTAAAACTATCCAAAATTTCGAAATCTCAATTTTGTTAGAATATTTAAAATTTTATACTTTTCGGATTGGATGTTAGCCAACACTATTTCAAACCTAATCAATATACCTTATTCTATGAAATTAACGCGCTATGAAATTAATGCGGTTTTTAAAAATCCATATACCTTAATTTTTTTTGACTTACAAAATTCACAATGCCTCAAATTCACGTTAATTTCATACATTATACACTCTATTTGTTATTTGTTAATTTTATTCACTAACTAAAGGCAATTTCGTCAACTGGGTTAATTTCCTTCATGCTAATTTCACAGCGAGTTAATTTCCTGGAATTAGGTAATCCTCATTCAAATATTTTTACTATTGCTTCCCAATAAATTGTTATTTTCTTTAGTACATATTCCTGATAAAAATGTTACAAATAATTCGAAAACAACAAAATCGGATAACAATATTGGGATCATTATTGGAGTATTGGGAGGATGTTGTTTCGTGATGGCCATTTTATTATTTTTCTTGTAAGTTGATATAAGAGCAACTTTGAATCATTTTAGTTCATATTAAAGTTATTTCCATATTCCTTGGTTTGGTAATGATTTCATACAAATGCGTTTGAAGCTTGAGTAGGTATCACAGGGTACAAACTTAAATGAATATTTTCATTGGAGTTGAAAAAAAGTGGAAACATAAATACTTAATCAATCAAAAGATTTACATTTTGTGATTTTTACTAGAAGAAATTCTATATGTTTGGTCATAATTAGGCTTTTTTCCCATTAAATATAAGAACGTTATTCTTTTAGGTGCAGACGGAAGAACATGGTAAATAATTTGCTTTAAATTTCTTCATTAAAGTCAATATTCATTGCCACAAACCTAGCTAATATTGTACAATACAATATTCATTGCTACAATACTGCACCAATCCCACAACTCTTTCAATCATCTTCTAAATAAAGTCATTACAAGTCTAAGTAAGGTCATTGGAAACAATGAAAAATATTTTGGTAACGAAATGTTCATGAATACATTTACATTATTCTTAAGGGTCGTGGCACATTTTAGATTTCTCACTAATTGTTATTTTGATTCAGAAAAAGAAACTTTTCAGGGATGGAACTACAGAAAACATAACACAGATATCTCAAGAAGTACATTCTCTCGAAGAGAACAGCAGATATGAAAATCCAGTGTTTATACGTAAGTCTTATCTGAAGTTTTAATTTCTGAAACACTGAAAGGAAATAACGAGTTTGGAGAAAATGAAAATGATGATAAAACCGAAAGTGAAAACGAGTAGGAGGTGGAAATGGTTTGCTGAATCTGGACATAGTGGTTCAAACCACTTAAATGTCACGATACGGGAATTTCAAATGCCATCAAATAAGTAACTGACTGGGGATTGGTGTGATTGCAGCTGGAAAAAATATTCAACCTTCATAAAATATACTTTGAGAACATTGACAAAAATATCAAAGGGTAGGGGTAGTTCCGGGGTAAAATCGACTAAAACGGGAGAGTGTTTCCTTGTTGTGCACAAAATATTGATTATGATTCGATAATATTTAGTGTATGATGAAAAAGAACAAGATGTAATGAACGATGAAACGGTAAGTTATGCTTCAGTGTGTTGTTGGATGACGAGAAAGATATGACAAACAAAATTCTGTTGAAGTATTTTTCACCTGAAATATCATCAGAATCAACTCCAGATTATTTCCTTCCATATTTAGAAATTACCCGAAATCAAGCATCCCGAATCTCATCTGCGGGATCTTATAGCATCGTCTAGTGATCGAGAAAAGAAACTACCTGATCAAAATATAGTAGTCGAACAGTACGGGGAACCTTATGTAAAAAAAAACAAGTCTTCATCCAGTCACAAACAATCGTTGGAAAGTGACGATAACTATTTGCAATGTCGAAGACACTTATCATCTGATACATCCTCGTTTATTGATCCAGCAGATGATCTCTATGGCAACAATAACATTCAAAATAGAAACATTATAGTTTCAGCTCATTCCGAGGATTCTATATTTGTCGAAACGGGAATTGAATATGAAGAACCGGAGATCAAACCTTCACATTTTTCTGAAGATTCCATCTATCATGAAACAGTCCCAGATGTTTATGCTCAAGTAAATAAACCAAAGAAATATACAGAGGATATGTATTTAAATAAGTTTTGAAGAATATAATAAAAAAAATGATTGGAAGAGGATGGTGATTGATGATGTCAACTAAAATTTAAGGTTGAATTAGATTTAACACTAACTTTGATCAATCAAGAACAGTTAAGGAAAGAATATAACGTTGTTGAATGACGATTTGGCACACCATTGAAACAAACTCATTGAGTGATGTTGCTACGTGGATATACCTGCTTAAATCCCTGCTTCAAATCCGATGATAGACGTTTTTCGTTTTTTTATTAGAATAAGTTACAATACGTAAATGTAGGTTAAATCTATCCTCCTAGGTTACAGTAAAATGATTACAGACAGATTTAGTGTTAAACGATAAATATAATTGAAATAATCCGCCATCGGATTTGAACCACTATTTGATTGATGCAATGACATGTTTTCACAAAACCTTATATTGGCCCTTTTGGCCGGCCCTTATTAGTCCGGATTTGGCCATTTAGGACTGTATTATTGACATTATTGAGACCCAGGCTATATAAAGCTTCTATTTCCTCTAGAGTTAATATTATCATAAACATTGATGAAACGAGTATTCTGGGACACATTGTCTAGGGAAATCTTTTTAATCAACAATGTTGATCTTGTTCTTAAGGGTTCGGGTAATTGTGTCTTAAACCTCAAAGACGATCAGTGGAAAACAAGCATAGAACACACATATTGGCGATGGGGTGACGAAAAAAAGAATTGGCTCTAAAACTTTTTGGGGACGGGTGTGAAGTCATCAAAATCTTTGATCGACGATATCTCAGTAGGCACGTCGTACACCGACGATCCCATACATTTTTTTGATCAGCATTTCAAGCTCTATAGCGTGGTTCTACATTTTGGGTACTACCAGGCATCATTCAAACACTATCAAAACAATATAATAATCTTGCTACCTTCGTTTCCCTAAAGGCGAACCTTAATAATATCAATGCAAATACTACAATAAAATAAACTGCTAGCTACACATTTCGGCATAGTAGTTAAAACTAACTGATACGAAAATGCTACGTTCAACCACATTAAAAACATAAACAAAGGTAGAAAATGATGAACTGATAACACGAACACATAACAGGTCTACATCGGATAGAACAGTTACTGATGCCAATCAATGTTGTTATTGTTTATTACTAAACTTAAAGCGTTGAATAAAAAAATAAAAACAAAACAAAAAATTTTACACACAGCGTCTTCATTTTTCGTTTAAAGAAATGATCGTTGGGAAAATTTGATGAACTTTCGAACGCAAAAAACATTGCATTGCGTTCTCCTCCGGGTGGTTTTATGATGTCTTCCTTAAGGCACCACACTCCACGAAGTAATAAAACTCCGCAAGATGGAGCTAGAGATTCCCCTAATGGGAGATTCCCCCTATACTCATACAGAAATAACAAACATCCATTGACGAACTTCCCGAGAAATTTTACCTAACGTTCTTTCTTAAAAAGTTAGGTAAGAAAAAAGCAAGATTGTGTATTAGTATAAGAAGACTAGTATCTCGTGTAAAGAATTTTTACAGGTTCATTTTTCCCGTGAGTTACCGTCCCCAACACCCGTGCTTACCCTTTCTCATTCAATATAAGGGTGGCCAAAAAATAAAATCATAGAATGGCGACGGATAAGTATCACTAAGTTGTAGAGCTCGAAAAGATGATCAAAAAAATGTATAGGATCGTCTGTGTACGACGTGCCGTTACCGAAATATCGTCGATCAAAGATTTTGATGACGTCACATCCGTCCCCAAAAAGTTTTAGAACCAATTTTTTTTTTCGTCCCCCGTGCCAAAAAATTCACGTCGCGTCATTTGCTACTACTAATATACTAATACTGAAAAAACGCTTGTCGCAGCATCGTGGTTTTACGCGCTCCTCATGAGAATATGACCGTGAAATTTCTTAAAACGTATCACTCTCTAAAATAAAAGTGCTATGCACACTCGCTATTCGTATATAAGACTAGTATCCCGGGTAAAATTTTTTTCCATGTTCATTTTCGTCCCCATGAGTTACTGCACCCACTGCCCGTGCTCTTCATCTGTTCCAATATTAGGGTGATGAAAAATAAAATCACATAATCGAAAAAGATAAGTATCGCGAAGTTGTAGAGCTCGAAAAGGTGATTAAGAAAATGTATGGGATCGCCTATGTACGACATACTATATACTCGCAACTCAGTTGCGCACAATCTAAAATGTCACTATATAACAGTCCATACGAACATTTCGTTCCCAGTCCTTTTATTCACACTGACCAAACTAAAAAGTGGATGCACACCTCGCTATTAATAAAGAAGACTAGTATCCCGTGTAAAAACATTTTACGGTTCACTTTCCCCATGAGTTCACCCCACCATGATAAGAAATATAAAAATGCAACCTAAATACGTTTCTGCTACATTTTCCAACTATTGAGTGAAACCGTAAAATTGTCTTTGCACGGGATACCTGAATCAAATGTGAATCATAAAAAAATTATACCTGCTCAGGATTCAACCGAAGGGTCTTTCCACCATGAATTCATTAAATGATTTATCCCAATAGCTTGTACCATGATGTTAAACCATGATTGGCACATTCATTCTCCTTGGTCATATATGCCTTTTTATTAAATTTTCTAAATCTAAAATGAAAGAAATCATATAGAACAGAAGCAAATACATGATCATCAGAAACAGAACAAATGGTTGCAGAATGTAAAATAGCACTGATAAATAAATATCATGTGTCGAAACTTTCCCACTATACGATCAAGATAAGAACAATGGCTTAGCTGCGGATTCCAAAATGACATACATAAAGCCAGTAACAATAATCAGTATGTTCCCCTAAAATGTACATGATGCAGCAAAAGTTCAACTTTGAAAGAAATCACACATTGCACGCTCTCCCTCCCCACCCACTGACCAAATAAAACAAACAAACAAACAAAGAAAAAAACAGTACTAAATTATTAGAGATATGATAGATATACAGGAATGACTTAGAGAATCATCATAGAATAGGTAGATGTGATCATTGTGAGAATCATGATAAGAAAGAATGCACCCTTAAAAATGTTTTTAATGTATTTTCCAACTATTGAGTGAAACCGTAAAATTATGTCTTTGTCCGAGATACCTGAATCAAATGTGAATCAGAAAAAAATTATACCTGCTCAGGATTCAACCGAAGGGTCTTTCCACCAAGAATTCATTAAATGATTGATTAGATGATAATCAATCATCATCATGAGAGGGGGGAGCATGAACTTTCTTGAAAACAGCCACACAAAAATTCGCTTGAAAATAAACAACAACAATAACTCAGCAGCAATAATATCTCAGCGTAACGCAAAACCCTTTACTGTAGAATTTAGCTCTGTAACATGTTGATAATGTTTCCCACATGATCGAAATGATTGCAACGACGGAACCATTTTTAATCACTGTTAAATTTGTAAATTCCACTTCGTTAACAATCCTCCAATTCAATTCTCTCTCGCTTTCCAGCACACCATTACTACAAAAAATAACGACATTATCTTCGTGTTTTCATTCACTTTTTTATGTATATACTTCCACTCGTTAATTCCATCATTACGAAACCATCAGTTCCAAGAAAAAGAAATAAATCAAAAACCATTTGCTACCATTTGACAACTTCTTCTGTGCAAAACCATTTTTAATAACTGTAAGTAAGATGTTCTTCACTTCCAGTACACGTTTCTACTATGAACCACACTTTACATTTTTTCTTCCACTCTTTAATTCGTTTAATAATAATACAATCCTTCTCTTCATTTCTTCTTCGTCTCGCGAATCAATCTTTACGAAAACAAAAACAAATTTGTTTACATTTTAAAAACCCTCGTTTCTTTTCTGCATCATCATCATGGGACTGGTAGTAACTTTACTAATACTTTCGCAACAAACAACAATATTATTCTTCACTTTTTGAAATAAAAACAAACAACAAAAAACAAAAAACAGTTCTTCGCTCTTCTTGTTCAAATAAAAATGATCGTTGAGAATATTTCAAACGAAAAATCATTGCATTGCATCCTCCACCGTCGAGACTTTCATTGCCTTCTTTCGCGTACAAACACGCAAAAACATAAAAGAGCCCGTAAGGTGGAGTCGGGACTATTACTAACACGCAAACGAAAAACCAACTTACTGGTGCCGTTTCAAACTTCCCCAGACAAACTTGTGAGAAACGGACCGTGAAAAATCGGCAACCTCACACGCAAAATATTTTACCAAACTAAAAATGTTATGCACAGCTCGCTATTAGTATATAGACTAGTATCCGACGTGAATTTTTTGTCATCCCTATATTTTGAAAAGGAAGATCATGGGTGGTGAGTGCTAGTCTATACTATTAAGAAATTTCACGGTCATTTTCTCACGAGGAGCGCGTAAAACCACGATTCTGCGAGAAGCATTTTTCCAGTATTAGTATATTAGCAAATGACGCGACGTGAATTTTTTGGCACGGGGGACATTGCATTGCACCCTAAATAGAATGCGATTTTCAGGGGCAAATATCTCGAGAACCAATAGGGAAAACTGACGTTTTTTGGTTCCGCGATATTGGTGATGGGGTGACCAAAAAAATTGGGTCTAAAACTTTTTTTGGGACGGGCGTGACGTCATCAAAATCTTTGATCGACGACGATATCTCCGTAACGGCACGTCGTACACAGACGAACCCATACATTGTTTTGATCAGCATTTCGAGCTCTACAACTTAGTGATACTTATCCGTCGCCATTCTATGATTTTATTTTTCATCACCTCCAAATTGTATGAGAGAGGGCAAGCACGGGGGTTGGGGTCAGTAACTCATGGGGAAAGTGAACCGGTAAAATGTTTTTACCCGGGATAATAGTCTATATATTAAGGTGGTAACAGGAGAAAAAATAACCAATTTTTCGAAATTTATCAAAAATGAGTATGATACATCTTTGGAATTCTTATTCTATCTACTTTCATATACAAGAAATCAGTTTAGCAAAAAAATATTCATTATCCATATATTTCCCTTAGAATCAGCACGATTACTGGTTCTTATCCCTTAGCAACGCCCTTAGCAACACACTTACTCTAATATATACAGATAGAAGGGCGCTACGAACCTCAAATTCTCAAAACCTCAAAACCAAAAAAAAAAAAAAAAAAAAATCAAAACATTTAAAGTTTTGAAAAGTTTTGATAATTTTTAAACTTTGATTTCTCGATTTGGATTTTTCGCAGGATTTTCAGCGGTTTAACAATGATAACTTTTGATAGAATTGAGCTTTTGATCTGAAATTTTCAACATTGCTTCTTTCTAATATTTAGGATGTTTTGAAGGAAACAGATTTTCAGATAAACAGGTTGCAGGTTTTACATACAGGACAACTTCTGATACTTTTTCATCTTTTTCCCTTTTTCAAGTTTGACGGCCACTCTGGTTTCAAAAACATTACTCACAAAAATTATTTTTCGCTCAAAACATTCCTTTACTATCTATGAGCACACCCTGAAAATTTGAATAGAATTGCATGTACCAATAAGGATATATCTTTGTTACAAGTAAGGATGTATTTTACGGTCAAAATTAATTAATTATGCGCATAATTAGTGACGTCATGGTATTTTTTTCAAAATTTTTATCTTTTCCTATTCGTTTTTATACTAGTAACTGTGATGCAAGAGAGTTTTTTGAAATTCCAAATATTTCTGAAAAAAAGTGCTTTTCCCCTGTTTCCACCTTAATAGCAAGTTGTGCATAACAAATTTAGTTCGGTCAGTGTGAATAAAAGGACTGGGAACGAAATGTTTGTATGACTGTTATAATTGAAATTTTAGGTCGTGCGTAACTGAGTTGTGACTTTAATGGCGATTAGTATTATAGTAGCGCGACGTCAGTGGGTACATTGCATTGCACCCAAAATAGAACGCGATATTTAAGGGAAAATATCTCAAGAACCAATGGGAATAACTGACGTCGCTTTGGGCGCGCGATATTGGCGATGGGGTGTCGAAAAATTTGGGTCTTAAACTTTTTGGGGACGGGTGTGACGTCATCAGAATTTTTGATCGTCGATATCTCCGTAACGGTAAGTCGTACACAGACGATCCCATACATTTTCTTGATCAGCTTTTCGAGCTCTACAACTTAGTGATACTTATTCTTTTGGATTCTGAGGTTTTAATTTTTTGTCAGCCCTACAATTTGAAAGAGGAAGAGCACCGGAGGTGGAGGCGGTTACTCATGTGAAAAATGAACCTGTAAAATGTTTTTACACGCGATACTAGTCTATATACTAATAGCGAGGTGTGCGTACCACTTTTATTTTAGAGAATGGAAAGGGGGAAATATCTCGAGAACCAATGGGGATAACTGACGTTTTTTGTGGTCCGCGATATTGGGCGATGGAATGAAGAAGAAAAAAAAGGGTCTAAAACTTTTTGGGGACGGTGTGACGTTATCAGAATCTTTGATCGACGATATCTCCGTAACGGCTCGACGTACACAGACGATTCCATACATTTTCTTGATCGGGTTTTCGAGCTCTATAACTTAGTGATACGTATTCTTTTGGATTCTGAGGTTTTAATTTTTTGTCAGCCCTACAATTTGAAAGAGGAAGAGCACCGGAGGTGGAGGCGGTTACTCATGGGAAAAAGTGAACATGTAAAATGTTTTTACCCCGGGATACTAGTCTTATTAATTCTATAAGCCTTTTAAGCCCTGGTCGCGAGTGCTAAGCGAAAAAATGAAAAAACGTCAAATTTGTTAAATAGACAAAAGTGGCAACGGTTTCCGTATCCGTATGCGTATTAGTATACGGGGAAACCATTGCATTGGGTCAAATGTTTACATTTCCGTTGGTTGGCGATAGAAAGGAGGAAAGATAGTCAAAATGTGTGGTAATGTTAGATTAGGTAAAAGTAGACAAGGAGGTACGATTATATTTTTGCTTCAGATTTATAATTAAAGATTGTCTTTTAGATACAGAGTAATAAATTTATTTCAGAAGTAGTGGCATCATGTAGAGGAGGGTTTTTAGCAAGTTCTTTTTAGAAAAAAATTTTAAAAAATTTTACACGGTATACTAGTACAGCCAGACAGAAACTCTACACGTCGTCTTCGAAGGAATTAATGTTAACATGGAAATATCAAGTCATTATTAAATTAAAAATATTTTGTATTCTACGTAGTTTGTTTTATCTTACGCGGGCGGACACGTAAAGTTTCATTTGCGCTGTATTCAACGAGATTGCATCGGTAAAACGTTTTTACGCGGGCAGCTGGTATTTTTTATTAATTCATCATAAATAAAAAAGGTCTTTTTAATGAAACTTAATACTAATGGACTTTTCGCCTGTAATTTCTAATATTGAACAATTTTGTCAACAGAAACGTTCGCGTAAAAAGTATTTTGATTAGATTATGATGACTCTCTATGACGAGTTTGTAGATGACATCCTTTTTTTCTAGAATACTTCTTTTTTCTCTCTGTGTAATGTACCCCAGCTTAATATGATGTTTTAAACAGTACGAACTTGTATTGTGACTATAATCAATTTCATTAAGAAATCCAATGTCCTAATGTTCGAAATAATGAAAACGAAAATTCGAAAATGTATCAAAAAGAAGTTGAAAATAAAGTTGAAATTATTTTTGAACAGCATTTACATTTTCACTTTTCACTCAATGTGAATTGATACAAAATACAGGTATGGGAAACTTTACTGTCAGCGGACCACAATTTGACACAAAAATCAGGCTTTGGTATATAGCAAACGTAATATTTAGTAGGCGTGCAACATTGGAATTATTTTTTTTCTCACGAAATTAATTCGCAAATTAGATAATTTTTGAATACCATTATTGTTTTAATCCCGATCAAGCTAAAAGACTGAAATGAAATATCATAACGGTGGACTCCTCCACTTTTTTTTGACTGACCCTAAATACGCCTATGGAAAGTTGTTAGGCTCTTCCTGGTATTGTACTTGTTCGATCGTGATTCAGCTGCCATTAAGTTAAACACTTCCCTCTGCCCAAAGATTCAACCACGACTTGTTTTCAAATAGGTATTTTCAATCCTTTGTTAAATTCCCCTTGGTCTATTCGCTTGGTTCAATTCATAAAAGCTCAGCAGGGGTAATATTTTTTTAGCCTTGGAATTTCTTTAGCTGTGTTTAGATCTGTTGGTATGAAGTAAAAAATCACTGCAAAGTGGAGGGTAGTTAGCCGGGTTATTGTTAAGGAAAAGCACCACTAGTACCACCAAATCCTTCTCAGGCACTTTACCTCGAAGAAACAGGTAACCTTTTGGAAGTTTTGAGGATACATACTCTGATTTCTAAAATAAACAACACTAATAGGCTCAAAATGGCAAATAAAATACCAAATAAATAAGCGATTTATTTCTAGTTTCCAAATATACAATTGGCTTTTCTGCTAGAAATGCGTAGGAGAAGTTTGTGTATGCATAACGTCAGTATAATTTTTTTTAGTAAAATGTAAATATACGTAACTCCATCAGCAATCGAGCCATTCCTTTATCCAGTAAGTGAAACTTTGCGGCATTTGAGAAGGATCTGAATGTTTCACTTTGGCGACACTTTAACGGAAGTTCCTTGAATTGCTTTGCTGCCAGACGAACGAAAGTTCCGTGGAGACGGCACGGTTTTATCAAAAATTCGCTTTCAGTATTTCTTGGAGATTCGTACCTGGGCGGTGTCATACGGATTAGTTTCAGGTACTTGGGCCAGTTGTCGAAGTTGAGTGCTTTGTATGCTAACTTCACAATGGCGTATTTGATTCTTTCTTTGACTGGAAGCCATCGTAAGTTAATGATATCTGGACATGTTGCGTACTTGTTATAGACAAATCCTGCTGCACATTTCTGGATCCGTTGGAGCCCACGTATTTGTTGTTCTGTCGTGTTGCATAAAACTGCATTACCGCTAAGCATTTCAGCTAAGGATTTTCTCAGAGGAATAGTAAGATATCTCTTTATCTGTTTCATTGTTCTTAAATTAGCGTGACAACTTTTGGTTAGGTTTGGTTATTCCAAGTAGCTTTGATGTGCTCCTCCCAGTCAAGGTGAGAATCAAATGTGATTCCAAGTAGTTATTGCTTCTTTACCAATTCGGGTTCTTCGCCGTTAATTTTGATTTTGCAAAATTCTTGACATAGCAGATATATGAATGCAAGAATTCATCTAGATTGTTTCTTTTCGAAAGTGCTTTCGTAGTAAACAGCATTGCCTTGGTTTTCGCGGTGTTCAACTTTAGATTTGACTTGCTTGCCCAATCGTTTAGTATTGTGTTACCTCTTTTTGAATCTCCGCAAAACATGTTTGGATGTCTTTTATTTTGGCGCTCTTATAAATTGTTGTATCGTCAGTGTATTGAGTGGAATTGACTAGCAAGTTCTTTTTGTATGCTAGCGACGTAAAGATTGAAGAATATTGATCCTAGTATACTGCCTTGTGGTACTCCAAATTTGACCTCGATTGATGTGGATATTTTGTCTTCGATTTGAACAAATTGGTATCTGTTGGTTAAATAGCTATAGAAAAGTAGCATGATATGTTTAGAGAAGTTCATTTCGTGTAATGATTTAATTAAGGTCATATTCCACCGTATCAAAGGCTTTAGAAAAGTCGGCCATAACTGTTAGCGTAATTTCACCTTTATGAATTGCCGATGTAATGTCGTCATGATTCTTCAATAATGTTGTCGTTGTGCCATGACCACTCCGAAAACCAGATTGAGTGTCATTATATTTTCCCGTCGCTTCAATAAACAATGGCATTTGTTGGAGTATAATTTTTTCAAATATTTTCGACATTACTGGAAGGATAGATACCTGTCCGAATTCGTCAGGAGTATTTCCACCATTTGATTTTGGGCAAATCCTTGTATTTTCCAAGCAGTTGGGAATGTAGAGGTATCGATTGCGGTGTTTATAATGTGAGTGATCGGAGACGTTAAATATGACCATCTTAACGTATTTGACAGGGATGTTGTCGTACCTTGTTAAGCAGTCAGTACGCAATGATTGTATTGCTTTCCAAATGTCTTGATAACTCACGTGGCGCAGTGAAAATTCTGGTAGGTTGTGAATTTCTGATAATAACATTTTCTTGTCCACGCCTTTCTTCCCAGTAATTCTTGAGCCAGTTTCGCTGTAGTTTTGGTTTAAGGTTTCTGGGTTTGCGGAATTGGTTGGTCGTAGTAGCCTATGGATTGTTTTTCACACCTCCTTTGGTCGCTTAGACGATAGAGCTGTCTTGTAGAAATTTATTTTTGTGTTTCTAATGGCTTGTTTAAGTTTACGTTTCACATCATCCTTGTATCTATTCCAAGGTCTATGACCTTGGTGGGCTGACTTTCTTTTCTCCTCAAATTCTTTCTTTATGTGGACGATTTTTAGTTCTTTCATCCATGGCACTGTAGGTCGTGTCAATTTGATGCGTTTTAATGGCACCAAAGAGCACCAAAGAGCCTGATCGATTTTACTGGTGCTTATAAAAAACGCGCGTAGTGGCTTAGTCGAGTGTTGTTTATCGTAGAATAGAACAAAAGAAAAAGTTATAAGATTATTTAGACAGATCTCGTTATACAATGGGATTTTACTTTAACATTAATATTAAAGTTTCGAAAGATCAGATTTCCTATTGTTACAATTTCAAATATGTTGACTCGTACTTTTAAACTTGGTAGAAAACACATAATGTTTTGTTTGAATGATCGAGTAAAACACATAATGTTTTCTTTGAATGATCGAGTAACTAAACCGCATGACTTCTATGAATTCTGAAAATTGATTTAATTTCTTTTATCTTATAGAAACTGCCATTTTCTGAATATTGGTTTTTGACAGTTTTTATTTCAAGTTTGCTTAAAGAGAAAAATTGTCATCGATGGATTTTACAATTTTGATATTATAACGTTTTGAAAGTAAAATAAATCATTTACTTGTAGAAAAATGGTGGGAAAGTTTATTACGTATGGTAAGCTCATTATATGATTCCCCAACCTGAAAGGAAGGAAGTCTGGGCTAGAGGTTGATAATTCTCAAGACTGACTTTCAACCTACCCTGAGCAGATTGCTTCTGGGACCAGCTCTCTTGGATTGTGGCAAAATACACATCATAAATTTCGGGATTGAAAAATCGAATTTTTCAGGGGGGAACACCCCTCTAAAATGTCAAAAAAGTGAGAGTTGAGAGTTTATGTTTGAAAGAAAACACAAGGCTTGGCGGTATTTTTCCACATGATTTTTGGTTCTCACTAGATTTCCGTTCACCACAAGTGTTCTAAAATCAAATAAGCATAAATACGACTAGGCGTTGATCGTCGCCTTTTGCTCTCATGGCGCCCTAATGACATAGGTCTTTAGGTTCAATCTGTTGCACCGAATCGGATTTTTTGTTTCAAAAGGTGTGGACGTGCTTCCAGCTCCGGGAAACATTTGGAAATTCGGTGATAATTTTTTTTAACTAACTTTACTTAAAAGTTGTATTTCTGAATTTCTGAAACAAAAATCTCATGAAAGTTCTATGCAATTGAGTTGCCATTTCGTAGAAATGTTATTACCACTTGCCTCTACGGGATGAGGGAAGGGATTTTTTTGTCTCAATTATCCAGGCGCATAGTGGAACGTCTAATCGGTCCAAAATTCACCATAAATTACTTCAGTTGAATTTTTAAGCAACTTTTCGTCGCTCATCCCACGCGTCGGCCTCTTACGCTTCATTTACTTCCAAAGCAACACCCTTCAAATAACGCCTCTCTTCCAGAAACGTTCCAGGGCAATTACAACTTTTTGGTACACATTCTATAGTTCCATAGTTTTGAGCTCGTTAATTATTCATGAGATGCCGAAAACAGTCTTTCTTATCATATTTTGTTAAGTCGCATCAATGGAAGCTTAAAAAAAATGCAATTTTCGTAATTTTTAATACTTGAGGGTAGTCCCCCCTTAAAGAATGCGCGTGTTTAGATGAAAAAACTTTGTACATACCCTGTTAATAGAAGACCTTAACAGGTAGGTGGTAAATTAGCTTCCAACCGGTTATACCATCATATTCTTTGCCAAAACATCAAACATTGATTTATGTGTTTGCTTTGTCTACTTTGCTCTCGATCATCCAGGCTACATTACTGGTATTATTTATTGCACCCGCTAAGCAATTCTTTGTCACAGAAATATCAGAATAAAGATGATCACACAACAATCTTTATGCGTATAAAGGCCTTAGACACTAAATCCATGCATTCCAACCATTTTTAGTTAGTTAAGAATTTTTTCAGCACAGTGGTGGACAGTGGCAAGGTATGTCGAAAATATTATTTTATATTATATATTATATTATATATTAAAAATATTATTTTCACGTTTTTCTTTTATGCTTTATTAGTAATAACTCCTACAAAAATTTCGGTTCGTCAGGGTCTCTTCTTTCTTGGTTTCTTGGTTAATGGTATCCGTTTATTTTGGGTTATTTTCTTAAATGAATGCTTTTGATTTATGCTTTGACATCTGGCTATTGGGTTATCTTCCCCGGTGATCTTCCTCTTTCCTCCTGAAACATCCTTGGCAAATTTTCAATAGCCGGTAGTGAGGGATAAAGATATCGTTGTCTCGATTTGTCTCGATATCAGTAGTTACTACACATACAGTTTCTGAAAGGGCCTGGGTAAACTTACTGAAGAAGGAAATCGGTTTGTTGTTCTTTGGTAGATTTCGCATTTCTTCTCATGGACGCTAGCACGAAAACACACATAATAAACATAATACATAATTGTGAGTACGGTGGCTCACAAGTGCAAAATATGCGTCAAAATTAAGCGGGAAAATGACGGATATATTACTGAATATAAACAAAATGTTACGAGAAACCAGTAGATATTCTGAAAAATGTTTGAAATGCTTCTAGGAAACCGTGTGATGAAGATGGGGGAAGGTGAGTGGTTTCAATCGATGTCAAATGACGTCATGAAGACTTACGACTTACGAAGTATTTTTTGTAACATTTTGTTCATTTTCAGTAATGTATAATAATAATAGTTTGTTAAATTGTTACGCATATTTTGCACTTGTGGCCCAACTTAGGTGAGGGAGGAGGGTGGAGAGCGTGGAAAACCAACGCATGACAATTTCCGAGATTTCCTATGACGTAATTTTTTGTATAAGAGGCTGTAACAAGTGCACAGATAGTAATCAAAACAAGATTATCATTTGATTATCAAGTTTGACATGTTCCTTTTGTTGTAATTTTGGTCTTTTGTGTATATGTGATATTCAATAACTCAATGAATTATTGATTTCAATTCTTAAGATTTTAAATAAAACTGTACATATAACAACGACTTTCGATTCAAGTTTATGTTTGGCGAGTAAATGAGAAAGATAAGTCGAATTAATAAAATGTTAACTTTAAAAAAGCATGTTTTAAACACTATCATGAAACGATAAATAATTTCAAATCAAAACTTATACTTATTGAAGAAGGCTTAAGACGCGTGTAAAGAATGCAAAGTAACCAAACTTTTGATACATCTGCTGCAGGTATATTATATATAAATCTTATAATTATTCTTATAGTGCATATGATGCAGTGATGATGGAATAAGAATATCCGATTTTTAATAAACTTGTTTTTTCTAGCTACTATAATGCCATTGGGAATTTATTTATTATTATTATTATTATTATTATTATTATTAATGTTTACCCAGGATAGCCTCTTCAGTTCTGATAGAACTGTTATCAGTGAGGATCCTGCGAAGGAGGTCCCAGAGCATTTAAAGCCCCCATTTGGGCTACGGAAGTCGCAAGTATGCTTCAACCGCTCAACCAGACAACCCCCTTAGATATCAATCCCGCTCTGAAGCTGAGTGCTAAGCTGAGTGGATCGATTCACACTGTTATAGTCGCTGGCATGACTCGGCCAGGATTTGAACCCTGACCTCCCCCACTAAAGGCGAGCACTCTACCACAAGGCCACCAGTCGGTAAAAATTCTGTGACTATTTGTGACGGTTCAAGTGCAAATAGCGATAATCAATGACAATATTGATAAATTTATCAATAATATCAATATATAATATAATATAATAATATCAATAATATTGTAGAATTTTGCTAAATTATTGCAAAAAATAATATTATTGCAAATATTTATTGATAAATATGGTTATAAATTAATGAGATTTATTGATATTTGTGATAATAGCGATAATTTCTTAATTATTCTAAAAAGATCTGGAATAATTAATCAGCGCTTATTCAGTATATTAATGTTGTCGGTAATTTATGTGAAATTATCATGCGAAAATTTATTGATAATTTATCGCAATTAGCGCAAAGTTTGTGATAAAGAAAGTAATTATCACAATTATCAATAAACTTATCAATACAGTTATTACAAGTATTGATATTCTAAGACTAAATCAAATGTATAAGCAATAAAATCTATTGCTCTTTTATCAATATTAGCGCAAATATTTATCACCATTTCCGCTTGTAGTGATTTTCCCTTAAACTGTCACATTTGTACCCATCACTACCAATTTTTTTTAAAAGGAATGACAATAAGATTTCTGTCTTTGTCTGCTTCAGTTTAACAACAATCCATTGCTATTGGAGAATCCATATAATAGCATAAAAAAGGTCTATTGCTATCACATTCAAACCTATAGTTATGATCTGTGCAAATAAACAAAATAGAATTAAAATCTATAAACCATATTTCATATCATATAAATTCTAAATAAATTATAATTAATGAAAACCATTTTTACCTCTTAAAATCTATTTTCATAAAATTTCATATATAAAAGTTTTCATTTGAAATGTCAAAATAACAACTGATTAGTTCACACATTATATTAGTTTTGCTGATAACATGAAAGGAAGAAGCAGTGCGAATAGTCATGAAACCATTCCTCTCACAGGTTTGTTACTGTGTACTCTGTTCGTTAGATTCTTTGCAATCTCAATTGCATTGTTTATAAGTTCTAACCACTATGTATGCTGATATATTTACGGTTCATATTGGTTGATTCTACTGACCAGAATTACATAGAACGGAATTCACATTGAAAAGACATTTTATTTTGAATTGAAATTTAGTAGACTTCTATCCTATGATGGACCCTCTATTGTAAACATGATTTCAATAGAGTTTGACAGGTCAGTCTATATTAAAGTGTTTTGAATTAAAAGATAATTTTAACCAATGAGAACACAGGGATGGACAATGTTTGTCATGGAAACTAATTGAATTTTGTAAGAGGATTTAATTTCACGAATTAGACCAAAAAATTTCTCGTTTTTATGGTAGTTCATATATTATTGGAAATGATTTTGAAAAAATCGAGGTTTGATATACCTCGCCCGAAAGAAACTTTACGTTTCTGCTTAATCAATATAATCTTATGCGAAGTTTGGCATTTTTAGAAGTTAACGGTCTTTTATTTATCTAACATGAGATTTTAAAAAAAAATCACTTTCAAAAACATAATCACTTTATGTAACAGATAAAATTTGTCATGAAAATATTTTGTGTTTTCATGTAAAAATTCATTCATTTGCAGACTTTGCAAATGTTGCTACATGTAATGGGCTCTATAGTTGCATTATATATATTTGCATCTATCTTTCTTTTTCAGAAAATAATGGATTTGATGGAGGTGTTTATGACACATTCAGTCCTGATGGTGACGAGGTTTTTGAACTAAATTCCTTAAACAATTCGATTCAGAATGAAGTTGTTGAAGTAGCTGATGAAGACGATCATGACAACGATTTTGCACAAGAACTACTTGCTTCTTTGCCTTCTTCACGTTTCAGAACTATCCGAAATGCATCAGCTGGTGAGTGTTAGTTTACTATGATTTCATTCTTATGTAGCTCTCAACTTTAAAAATTAACAATAAAAGAAAAACAGAAAATCGTCAACATTATAAAACTAAAACAGGGTTAAGCTCATTTAGTAAAGCCAAATTTCATCATAGTGGCATATAAAATTATTGCCGAAATGCCAAGTTAATTGGGAACCCATGGTCACAAAATCAATCTGCTTATTTTACCATTAAAAATATACTAGCTACCCGGGTAAAACATATTTACCGATTCATTTCTCTGTAAGTTGCAGTCTACCCAGGCATATTAGAAATAGAAAAAGAACTTGTGTTTAAGTGTTAAAGCTCATCCATATTTAGATTTTGTGGTGTTAAGTTATCAGTTTTTAATTTAATTTTGAGAATAGCTGAAGTATTCAAGTCAAAGTTGTCGATTGTTTAAAAAAGTCATAATTTCATGAACTTTGATTCTTTATTTTTAAGAATTTTTCATTTAGGCTCTGTGCGTCATCGAAAATCAGTTAGAGATTTTGTGGATAATAATGCTTTTAACCGGAATGTTACCGATAGCGATGATGAGTTAGAGATCGATGATGTAGCAGTCCGAGGCTTAACTCCATCAAATACAGAGGAGCTTCGAGATATGACAGAAACACTACAAAGAAAAAAATCTGTCCTGTAAAGCTTATTATTATTTTTTTCAACTATCTTTTGTGAGGAGACTCTACACTGCAGGGCTATAATGTACTGAAGATGTTAATGAAGATATTACTTATAGTTATTATTTATTTAGGGTTAGAGTTCAGGAACAGGAGAGGAGAGCAAGACCAATAACTGGATGGAAAAGTAAGAAATATCAAATGGCAATGGTAAACATAATTTTGTCATTTTCATCGTTCATTTCATCTCCATTTTTTACGATATCTGTTATGTTGTGATGTGTTGTTTTGATTTTACTTTTAGAGTTGGGTCAGATTCAAGCATTTTATTAAGGATTCATTTGCTGCTCTCGATATTTGGAGAAGTCATATGAAATTTATTGAAGGTGAGTATTGCTTTTTTCTAATTAGATTCTCATAACTCCCTTTCTATTCAAGACCTCAAAACTCCAAAGGTGCTTTTAGAAACCCTAACCCCAACAAAGGATTGAAAAATTCCAGAAATAGCAAAAATTAATCTGAAATGCATATTTATTCTTTCAATTTCAATATCATCTTATTCATTTTCTGGAAATTATCTTCAATATCTGAATCCTTTATTTCAAATGGGTTTTTATTTTTTTAACTCGCTATATAAGACTTATTCATGTAAGAGCTCATGCTAATGATGCATAATTGAATGGTGTACACTTCGCTTCACTGTGCTTCACTTCAACTTCGCCTAGCAGAATATAGGAGCTTGTTGAACTTTGAACTTATTTGAGAGGACATGTTGTAAAATGTAAACACTAAAATTCGAATCAATGCAGTAAAGTACCTGTTTGCTGTTTTTTTTAGGGTTATTTGGTACTGGTGTTTTATCGTATTTTATGTTTCTACGTTGGTTATTATACATCAATTTATTCATATGTCTGTTGACCATCTCGTTTTTGTTCATCCCACAAATGATACATACACAGAGTTCAAAAATGAATAATGAAAGTTTTACTGGGCTTGAACTGCTAACTGGTGAGGTATGGTTTAACTTACCCTACCTTCTGATTGAAACATGTAAACATGTAAGTAAGTAAGTAAGTAAGTAAGTAAGTAAGTAAGTAGGTAACTGTTTCAGTTGGTTTTTCAGCTCACCAACTTCCAACTGGGAAGATTTCCTTCTCCCATATAATGATTCAGGGATGGTTTTTATACTACAATATATTTTATAGACAGACTGGATTCTTCCAGTTTTATTGAAGAGAATAGTTAAATTTTCTATTTTCTATTACATCACATCAAAGTTTTTTAGGTTTTAGCAGTTTCTTGAAAAGTTGCCATATAGCTTTTCATTGAAAATATATATAATCTAAATCAACTTAAGGATCTATGAAGGGATAACTGTTGTTACACCAATAAATTTCACAGACAACAACAATAAGTGTCACAACAACAAAAAAATATTTATAATTATATATTTTATATATATATATAAATGTCACAAAAATGTTTTTATAATGATATTGCCTAATAATATTAATTAAATGATATTAAAAAAAACGGGTAATGATAAACAAGTAATGAAGTTTTTTTAACATATTTAACATATTAAACATATTCTACTTGGGAGCACATGTCCTGTTGTGATGATAAGATAAAACGTATGGTCAAAACAGTGAATGCTTGTGGAGTAGATTTCTTTTAAGTAATAGCAAGATTCGCATAAGATGCGACTATATTTCCCCATTTGTATCCTCTTTTTTCGAAAAATCTGAACAGTAGAAAAATGGCAATGACCGTACTGATATTATCTTGCTTGATAAACTGAGACCACATACTTGCTCTATAAACTGGCATGAATAAATCATACGGCCTGATCAAGAAGTTTTCAGTATTCATAATTACTTGTTAAGTGTTGAAATCAGTAAAAAAAATATATAATTATTCAGTAGTTGAATTCCAAACTAACCCTACAGGGAACCTGAGATAGCAATAGAGATAATAAAGAAATACAATTTAATTTCGATAAAAACTATATTTTCTAAATTCTACACAATTAAATAATATTGGCTTCTTCTAGCAATATAATTCTAATACTCATATTCTTTCTTGGTTATTTTAAAAGAGATCATATCAGAGATATATATGCATATTTCACCTTTAAAAATTCTGCAACACCACAGTTTAGTTTGTGTGAGAACACTTTTGGTCACAGTAACTAAAAAATTTGTGACATCAATATAAACTAGCTGCCCGGGTAAAAACTTTTTATCAATGTAATTCTCATTCATTACAACGTGAAAGAAACTTGACGTGTCCGCGTAAGATTAGCTTTCACAGAGGATCAGTGTTATTTCCATGTCCAGTTCTATCGCATGTCTAAACCAAACTGCGTAGAATACAAAATATTTTGAATTTAATAATGACTTCATGTTTCCATGTAAACATTCAAGTTTCTGTCTGGCTGTACTTTACCCGGGCATATTAAAAAAGAACTTGTGAATTAAAAACCCTCCTCTACATGCCACTTCTTCTGGAATAAATTTATTACTCTGTATCATTAAAGACAATCTTTAATTATAAAACTGAAGCAAAAATATAATCATACCTCCTTGTCTATTTGTAAGATACACCACATTTTCAAACTTATAAACTTAACAACTTTTAACTAATCTCTCCTCCTTTCTATCGTCAACAAACGGAAATGTAAACATGTGATGCAATGCAATGGTTTCCCTCTATACTAATACGCATACAAATACAGAAACCATTGCCACATTTGTCTATTGAACAAATTTGACGTTTTTTGTTTTTTCACTAAGGACTCGCGACCAGGGCTTAAAACGCTTATAGTGTTAATATATAGATTAGTAAAAATATAATTAATCATCAATATTGTTGCAACGTTTATTGCTGCGACATTTATTGGTACAACTAAACCACTTTATTTTTTTTTTTCTCATCAAAGGGTTGGTTCACTCATACTGAGTTATACTATGGCCAATACACCAATGCGGAAATAAATGGAGCTTATAAGATGAAATATGCTTACTTATTTGTTGGTGGAGGTTATTTGTTATTCTGTGTCATCATCATTGCGGCAAGGTTTCTTTTTTATTTTCTATAAAACTTTATCTCATATATTATCCTTTTCACCCAAAATAAAACTTTGGCACCTATCTAACAGTAGAGGTTAGGTTGAAACATATGATTCGTTTTCTTTTGAAATGAAGGAACAGTTGAAAAAAATTTTACATTTTTACATTTTAAATTTTAAATTATTTTTTTTAGGATTCTTATTATTTAACAATATTTATTTTCCTAAAGAAAAAAATTATTTTTTATTGAATTATATAATTTATTGAAAATATTTAGTTTCTCTGAACAAAATGGTTTCTTTCATAGCATGGCCAAATCTTACAAAGAAAACTACATTGACAATGGAGAAGCATTGGCACCATTTGCAACTAAGATATTTTGCTCATGGGATTATGCAATATCAAACAAGGAAAGTGCTGACATGAGCAGTAAAAATATAGCTCAGGATTTGGTGGTAAGTTTTGCCCATTTTAGAAAACGTGCTGATGTAACATTTTTGTGTTTTTTTGCTAATGTTTTGATTTTTGCTTATAAATTTCAGGAGACACTTGGAAGTGAGCTTAATAAAATTGATGATAGATCATTTGCAGATAAATGTGCACTCACTTTAATTCGGTTGTTTACAAATGTGATGATATTAGGATTAATGGCTGGTTCTGGCTTTCTAATCTTTTATGTTTCAAGTTATGCAATTGATGTATGTTACGTTTGGTGTATTTAATTTTGTGCAAGAAAGCAGAAGTCCTCTTATTGTTGTCTGCATCCTTGTGATCAGATTGAAGGCATTCCAACGAGAGTGTGAATAAATCTCTCCCTGTTCTTAATAAGATAGTTGGATTGATGTTATGGTTATCTAGTTTTGCTTATTGATTTGGCTTTCATGACCTATATGTGTGTTTTACATGAATGATACCTTCATTTTTCATTGTATTTATTTTTAGGGTGTATTTGAAAATAAAGAATCCAACAAATTAAAAGGTTTATTGCCTGCTTTAACTATATCAGCAATGGACTTCATAATGCCATCTGCATTTGTAATGATTGCATCGATCGAAAAATACAATTCTGCAAAAACAAAGATTACTATAACATTAATAAGGTAGAAATGAATTTCTTATATTTCTTATATTTCTTAAATTTCTTAAATCAGTGAAAATATAATCATCAGGGAGAATTTTTCGTTGCCACTGGTGGGAATTTTAAAATTCCCATGAGAATTTCAGTGGATACACAGTGGGTTAGGATACACAGTGGGTTAGGATGCACAGTAGGTTAGGATACACAGTGGGTTAGAATGGACAGTAGGTTAGGATACACAGTGGGTTAGGATACACAGTGGGTTAGGATACACAGTTCAACTAATTTGCTCTTTCGTTGTTTTTTACTTTCTTTTAGAACAATCATATTAAAACTTGCCAGTCTTGTAGTATATGTGGTAACCCTACATGCAGAGCTTACAGAGACAGATAAAGTGAGTTGTTATTACTGATATATGTAAAATATTCTAAAACTATTCACCTTCTGTTCCAAACTATTTTTGATGGTTTAGTAATTATCTTGGTAGTATTTTCTGTCTCGAGATTACTTTCAATCGAAGCAGTAAGAGTTATATTAGACTGGGATGGTTATCTGTTACGTTCAAAGTGGATCTTCTGTATGCAGCTATATATTTTGTATTTCTTTATTTTAGATTGGAAGTGAATGCTGGGAAACTTTTCTTGGGCAAGCATTCTACAGATTGACCATAGTGGATTTTATATTTGTCCTTTTGTCAATATTTTTCGGGGAATTTCTTCGAAAGTTAGTGTCAATAATTTGTTGATTATTATAAATAAATTTTATCTGTAGGTTTTCTCTCCTGATATCTTGCAGTGAATTATATTCATAAAAAAGTAGTCTCGTATAGTGATACCTGCAATCTGGATTCGACCATTAATTTCTATATTTTCACTTGACTACATCTGTTTTTGAACACCTTGTTTCATCTATCAGTGGATTTTTGGGGGGCTGGTTTGGAGAAATCATTAAGTTATTTAAATTATGTGAATGTGCTCTTTGTTTTTAAGTTCAAAGTATGATAAGTGAACTGACTGATAATGTATTTTGTTTTGTTGCATACCGGTCATGTACCGATTCTAACCAGCTAAGTTAGTAGTGTAAACCTTTCTTAATTTGTCTGGGTCAGTGAGCGTAAGGGTCAGGCTATGCCTCGTTCTCTCAGGGGAATTTAAGAAGCTTCTAACCAAGAAGTTTAGCTGATTAGAAATACACTCGCTGAAACCACAAAGTTGCATAATAATTCTTTTGTTTTTTTTTTCAGTATTTTTGCAAAACATGTTCGTTGCTGTCACATATATAGACCTGGATTTGATATTTCGAAGAATGTCTTAAACTTGATATATGGACAAGGTTTATGCTGGTAAGATACACAAGAAATAAATATTTTTGGGAGTTTTGCCCTTCTATACGCTTCTATGATATGATACTTCCGTCAAGATCCAAAGATAATGTTTTCTTTTCCATAATATTGATTATTTCGAGTATGCGAAACGCCATAAGTTCCTGATGAAATATTTTGCGCCTCAATCATTTTACGCCTCAATCATTAACAAATCATTTGAAATATTTTACGCCTCAATCATTAGCAAATCATTTGAAATATTTTACGCCTCAATCATTAACAAATCATTTGGATTTTAAGTGACAAATTCCATCAATGTTGATTTTTCAAATTGCATTGCGATAACTTAATTATGGAAGTTGTCAATTCTCATGGGAATTACGCAAACTGTTTTTTTTTTTACTTTGTTTTCCTTGATAGGTTGGGAACATTTTACTGTCCTCTCCTTCCTGTTATCAATGTCGTGAAATTAGTTTTAACCTTCTATTTAAAACGAGTAAGTTTGGTTTCTTTTCTTTCGATTTTCATCTCGTAAAGTTTCATAGAATTCTGCATGTTTGAACAGAGAAGGCTTTTTAGACATTTTCTGAGAAATGTAAAATAAAAATATGTTTTATAATTTAGATAAGTGTCGTAAGAAATTGCAGACCTTCCATGCGGCCGTTCAAAGCTTCTAAAATGGCTGTTCTTTTTCTGGCGTTATTGTCTTTAATGTTGATTCTTGCTTTGATCGTGACTGGTTACGTGGTGATAGAAGAAGATAGGTTAGTCCGTTTAACGCGAACCTTATTTGGAAATCCTCAAACCTTAATTTGGAAATCATCAAATCTTATATGGAAATTCTATAAAGTAATGTCGATTTTGAATCTAGAAAAGTTTTGGAAGTTCTTTATATGAAAGGTTCATCATTGATTAGAATTTTTTAAATCAAGGAATGAAATGAATCTTTTTCCTTGTTCTCATTCACCCTTGTGAGAATTTCGTTTAGCAGCCTCATATTCTCACTTTTTATTAGTTTGAAGCCATCAACAATATGCGGACCATTCAGGTATGAAAATATTCTTTCTCTAATGTATTGTGAATCCATCTTTGTATGGCCATTTGTGGTATTGACCGATGATTTCTTGGTTGCAGTTACTGTCATTATAAAGAACATTTGTTGTGTCATGGGGGTAGCCAGAGAATAGAGAATATTCCGTCTTTACGTTTGTATTCGATCAATAATTCAACTGAATGTTTTTTCGTATAAGTATATGTACAGGTCTGTCTACGCCTAGCCCAACGTAACAACGTAATTCGTAACAACGTTATTCGTAACAACGTAATTCCACAGCCTTTAATACTTTGTTTGAGTTATCTAAGTTCTACTTCTTTGTTTTAGAGGATCAAAAACCATCTATGCTATTGTTTGGTTAGTAATAGATGAACTACCATCTGTATTCGGACATATTGTGAACGTTATTTCTTCTGTCTCTGTGATAGCGGCTGTTCTGTTTTTAATCTGGTGAGTAATATTTTACAGAACAGCTATTTTTGCAGAAAGACCACTTGCAGAAAATAAACAAACTTCAGAGTTTATTGGTGCTTAAATAACACGGTAACATACTTTCAGATCTCCTATATTAAACTGTTTTCTAAAGTCCTCTCACAGAAAAGGAAAGGTTTTTCACCATCAAACTTTCGTTTTCTAAACTCCTCAGAGACTTTTTGTTATGTTATATGAAATCTGCATAACAAGGAAAGGAAATAAAAACTCAAAATCCATGGTCACACATCCTGTCTTGTTTGTAAATAAAATCATAGTACTTATTCATTTTAGTCTACTGGCATATTATTTTCGTATGAGGAAACAGTCTAGTGAGAAGAAAATCAAGCTATTAAAAGATCAGCTCTCTCTTGTATGTATTGAACTTTTTTCCATGGTTTGTTTACTCGTTTTAATATTCTGCTGATTGGAATTTTTTATTATGACTCACATTAGTACCCATTCTCCATTTCCGTTTCTTGAGAAGTTGCTAATATGAATGTCTTTTCACGTTATAAATGCAAATGCATTTTGACAAACCACCACAGGAAACACAATGATGATTCTATCCATGTGTTTTGGTTGTTTGTTTTTTAGGCTTCACGAGATAAACAATTTCTAATCCAAAAATTACGTAAAATCGTCACAAGTAGTCCGCGTTCTAGTTGATATCTATCCACGCTAGTGATAAATATATAAATATTTTTTATTTTTATATTTCCGACTTTCTCTTGAAGTTCGTTTATTTCTGTTTCTACATTAAATGTTTACCCAACAATCATATCATTCTCTTGCAAACATCTACGCAATGATGCCCAATATGTAGAAGAGGAACCTCGTGCAAATTATGCATATTCATTATAAATATTCTATATAAATACTCATTATATGATTTTCATTATAGAATTATTTTGTTTTTGTAATCTCTTTTAAGTTAATGCTGTCATCAACATTTTTGTGATATGCGAATGAAACGGAACCGAGAACATGCATAAAAATACATTTTGATATGATGCATTCCATATGAACAGCCATTTTATAAGCTTCCTTCTCTGCTTGTAGTACTTTTATATTGTCAGAAAGAAGTTTGTTAAATAATAGTCTGTAAATTTTATACAAATGTAAATTATGTAAAAGAAAACTTTCTACAAATTCAATACAATTCTAACATTATTCATAGTTTCTCTCGATTTCACGTTGCTTCCATTCCTGAATTTAAAAATATTGTCGCTCAAAAACCACCTCGTACAATCTTAAAGTCCTGGTTAGGCGGTTTATTTAGACTCAGTCTGTTGTTTTTTGTTTGTATGTTTCTTGCTTTTTCAGCCGCTTAAACATCTTACTCATAACATTCTCGAAAAAATAAATGCGAATTTTAGATGGGTTACGAAGCATCAAAACAATAGGTTACTTCTTCCTATGGTTGTAACGTTATTCTATTGTTTTCATTGCGCGCAAATTAACTCGCAAATATCTTCTAAACTGCAGGAAATTACAACGTTGCTAGTCATACAGGGATAGTCTAGAATGTTAAGGAGAGGACATCTTCGAAGGTGTCGACAGTTGACGCTTTGAACTCGGCGTTAATTTAAATGCGATGAATACCATAATCACAGTGGGATACCCACTTGTTTATTGTCTCATTTCTATCCCATTTTACCTCTAGTGAGAACCAAGCTTAAGTCAGGGAAAATGTTGAAAAAGTAGTCAATCAGGGAACATTGGAACCTTAAAAATAAAACTATATACCTTACCCAAAACTAGTCCGGGGAGTAATTTAGGGTTAATTAAAGGCCACCCCGGCAAACCCTACTGTATGAGCTAAGTCTGTCCAAAAGATTTAGTATCAGTTGGTAACGCATGCGTGATGAATTTTTGGTCTATCTATCTATCTATCTATCTTTCTTTTCTTTCTATCTATCTATCTTTTCTATCTTTCTATTCGTTTCAAGTAAACCCTTTTTGTGTTGCATTATTAGAACTTAAAAATAATCTTTATGACCTTCTGAACATGGCGTCGGCGTCAGAAAGTTTTCCCGATATAATGAGTTGTTTTAGGGTACATATACTTTGGGTACATATATTTGTTTCCCAAAGAAAATAGACTATTTCTTAAATCGCTTCAGTGAAATTTTCGCTTTCATTTTGAAACTGATTGGGCTGTTTACAAAGAAAAGAGAAAACGCTCTTTAATGATCATGTTTAGATTACTTAATACTTGTTGCAAATGGAAGGTGAAACGGAGGACGGAAAGTTTTGTTGTTAGTCGGAATGATGAAAATGAAAATGAAATACACCAAAAAAACCACAATATTTCAGTATTTCATTTTTATTTCATTTCTTTCAACATTTACAAGTACTTGCTGGACAATTGCCTCGTGCACAGTTAGAAACGCACCAAGCATCCATATTTGCGTTTCCTTTCCAAACTCCGACAGCATGACATTTTCCGCCTCCACCTGATGTTGGGCCTTTAGATGGTCTCTTTGTTGCTTGCGTTTTGGGTGGCAAAGTGGTTGGTGGTTTTGGGCCAGGTGTTTGTGGTGGTGGTGGTGTGTAGCCGCCCAGTTCTTTGGCAACAGCGGTTATTAAAGGATATTTCCCTTGATTGCACTTATCTCCTTTGAAATCATCAAGATCAAGACACCAAAACATGGCACCGGCCAGTCCTCTTCCTAAACATGGAAACAATAACATGGTGACAAGGGATAAAACTGTTAGAACTGAAGAGATAGAACTGAAGAGAAAAAAAGATGTAAATTGAAAAAAAGATAACTTTGAAGATAAAAACGTATAACATTATGACAAATGAACGTATTAGAAACCACAATATTTTCACACACACACGCACACACACAAACCTGTGAAAAGAAAATCATCTTGATGAAAATCATTAGCATGTGTTTTCGTCTAGAAATCCAATAAATAAAAAGAGTTCGTGTTATGGGATGTTCAAAGGTTATAAAGATTTTCGAAATTGCTGGCACTATATCTATACTTGTATTCTTATATATTATACACGCTTTTTTTAGAAGCAACACAACATTTTGTGTGAGACTCAATGTTATTTCAGTTCATTCTCTTTTACAATCTTATTCAGTTGCTTGTTTATTTCTTCCTCACTATCTACGAGAGAAGAAAAAATTCGCGTGTTTGGCCACTCAATGAGCGAACGAGGGTTTCTTTACACCAATAGAACTTAGTCCCTTTTTGCTAATTTCATTTTAATTTCCGGTTTTTTCACACTTTTTGTTCCTTTTCGGGCAAATCCAGTGGCGTGTAGAAAAGACATTTGATAAATTTTATACACAACAGTATTGAGCATAAAAAGGTACAAGCAGATAATAACGAGAGAGATTATATTCAGTTATAATTGCAAACCTTTGATTTGTGACTTTACTTTGTACACCAAACTAGCTCTATCATCAAATCCAACCCAGTCTAGTCCTTTGTAACCATACGGCGCTTTGACAACGTTATCTGATACCACAGTGAAACCCCATGTACAAATCTCATAATAAGCCAGAAAACCTGCTTCACGTGTGTATTTGCCTTTGGGTGGAAGTTTTGAAGTTTTGGGTGCACCCAAACCATGATCTGTAGCCGATTTGAGTGTGAACGCTCGGCCATAAGTACCCATACCAAGAGCGATTTTGTTTGCTGGAAATCCCCCCTTAATCCAGTAGTCAAGTGCATATGTTACCGTCAATTTATCTCTCTTGTCACCGGGGGCTATTGCGAAAACCGAAATATTATAAACCAATTAGGGGACATGCTGTTCCAGTGATGAGCATGATTTTATACAAATAATAAAATACAAACCTCCATCGAAAGCCATTGGTGTGTGATGGCCAGTGATTTTATCCCAACTTCCATGCATATCATATGCCATCAAATTCAGAATGTCCAAATACTTGGCTATCTGTGGGATATCATATCCTGCATCGATTGTTGTAAAACCTGCAGCAACTGCAGCTGTCAACATTAATCGAGGTTTTTGTCTCGATGCTGCATCTTTGTCAAAGGCTGCAATGAGCTCTTTACAAAGTTGGGTGAAACGTTGTTTATCGCCTGGAGGGGAATTACCACGACCACCGGGATATTCCCAATCTAAATCTAATCCATCGAAATCATACTTTCGTAGCAGTTTTATTGATGAATCGATAAATGCTTTGCGATTCCCATCATTGTTTACCATCACAGAGAATTTACCTGTGGTAACAAAAAAGAATAAAAAAAATAGGCAATGTGACAGTTTGTCAGTCCGTTGTTGTCATTACTTTATCGTTAGTGTGTCGAATAACGAAAAATAGCTGTCCTTTCCCAGCATGATATCGTTTGAACATCAACGTCTGAACGTTATCTGGATGTTTAAGGTGGTAACAGGGGAAAAGCACTTTTTTTTAAGAAATATTTGGAATTTCAAAAAACTCTCTTGCATCACAGTTACTAGTATAAAAACTAATAGGAAAAGATAAAAATTTTGAAAAAAATACTACGACGTCACTAATTATGCGCATAATTAATTAATTTTGACCGTTAAATACATCCTTACTTGTAACAAAGATATATCCTTATTGGTACATGCAATTCTATTCAAATTTTCAGGGTGTGCTCATAAACAGTAAAGGAATGTTTTGAGTGAAAAATAATTTTTGTAAGTAATGTTTTTGAAACCAGGTTGGCCGTCAAACTTGAAAAAGGGAAAAAGATGAAAAAGTATCAGAAGTTGTCCAGTATGTAAAAGCTGCAACCTGTTTATCTGAAAATCTGTTTCCTTCAAAACATCCTAAATATTAGAAAGAAGCAATGTTGAAAATTTCAGATCAAAAGCTCAATTCTATCAAAAGTTATCATTGTTAAATCGCTGAAAATCCTGAGAAAAATCCAAATCGAGAAATCAAAGTTTAAAAATTATCAAAACTTTTCAAAACTTTAAATGTATGTAAGAAACTATAAAAACACTATCAAAATGATCCACTGAGGTTTTTATTTGAGGTTCGTAGCGCCCTTCTATCTGTATATTAGAGTAAGTGTGTTGCTAAGGGCGTTGCTAAGGGATAAGAACTAGTAATCGTGCTGATTCTAAGGGAAATATATGGATAATGAATATTTTTTTGCTAAATTGATTTCTTGTATATGAAAGTAGATAGAATAAGAATTCCAAAGATGTATCATACTCATTTTTGATAAATTTCGAAAAATTGGTTATTTTTTCCCCTGTTACCACCTTAAACGATGCCGTGTGCATGCTGGGTAATGATTTGATGAGCATGCTCGGTAATGATGTGATGTGCATGCTGGGTAATGATGTGATGAACCTCACTTGTTCCCCCGTTCTCGTGGTTCCATCCACCAACAGCTAATAGAATTTTAAGATTTGGATTATCCTTTTTACGGGCCATCATACGCAAATACATTTTATCGTCGTTCCATTCATACATTTGTAGCGTGTGGTCTAAAGAGGAACAAAACACTTGTTGGTCAGATGGAGTTTATATATATATATATATATATATATATATATACATATATTAAATCTTCGAGCAGTATCTTTTAAAGTTTACGGAATGTATAAAAAAATCTTATAAAACTACAAACTGTAAAGTCAAACGATGGAAATGATGGAAATAGAAACTTAATGTTATAAAAAATATAAATTCAAATAACGTTACTAACCTCTGCCAATTTTTGCGAATGCATAAATTATGTGAGTACATAGGTGCGGATCAACATCTTCAGGGAAGAATTTCATGGGTGCGGGTCGATATTGCGCCCAATTTGTGTAGTAACACACCCTTACATAGTTTTTTGCTGTTGATATGGCAACAAAAGCCAGTAATAATGCAATCAAGAGCTGAAAAAAATTTGAGGATTTCGAAATGGGTATGAGAAAATTCACTTCCTGTTACAAAAGGCGCCTGTACGTATGTGCTACATCAACTCCAGAACTTCAAAATATGCTCTTCCAGGAAAACGACAAGAATAAAAAAAAAGAAATCAAAATGAAAAAAATATATTTTATTGTCACAAAACTGCTTGCTACCAACCTTCATCTTCACAACACCAACAAGAGACATCTGATGAGTTGGACTCGTGCCACATATCTTATAAATCGTCAGTAATAACCAAAACTGGGGGACAACTTGATTTAATGAAAAAAAGAGAGAGGAGAGTGTTGTCCAGTCTAATCTGTAGTCTTGTATAATTCCTTGCTTTGTTAAAAATAACCAATGAAAATTTTTTCACATGTTTCTCATCAGCCAGCGAAAAATATGTCCCTTTTTGATCTATTTATTTCAGTGTAAGGTTTTGTTTCTAGCTTGTTTGTTTTGTTTGAGGCTGTTGCTTAGTAATTGCTTCGCTTTTTGAGAGATTGGAGCCTCATGTTGCTTATAAAGTGTTGCTTATGATTGGCGTGTATTGCATATATATAAGAATTTATTTACTCTATAATAATATTGTAAAACAAAATTTGTATAGTAGTCTTTATGTTGTATCTAACATAGAAATAAGTGATCCTAAAAAATTCTGATTGTTGATAAGTCCCAGAACTTGGGTCATAGAAAAATACCCCCGTCAGCTATCATAAGATGTTTGTTTGTGAAACCTGCAACGCTGTCTACACATTTGACTATTTATGTGGAAGTGTTGACGGGGGTATGTGGAAGTGTTGATAGAATAAACCCAACTAAAAATGTTTATACCATCTGAAAACTCTTCAAATATTAACAAACTCTCAAAAAAAGAAATAGTTTTGACACCAAAAGTACGTCTTCATTCTACGCTTAAAAGACGTTTACTGAATTTCTGTTACATCATATTATGGTCTAGTTACCATGTTCCTCCTCGTGTTCAATAGCATATCTGCTATTAACAACTCTGTCAGGGAAAAGAAATGTTAAGTGACCATTACTGACTATTTTATCATGGGGAAAATCGGGGAAAAATTAAGTCGGGGAAAAAGGTTTAGCCACTTGCAAAAATATTTGTCATTTTTTTCCGATAATAAAAGTTATGAAATCATTAAACCAATAAAATGCAAAAAAAAACAAGGCGAAATTTCATAATATGGTCTTTAAACAGTTGGGAAAGTCTATTGATGACGTCATGATGCTGATGTTGATAATGATTATTATTAATGTTTACCCAGGGTAGAACTGTTACAACTGTTATCATTTAAGGTCCTGCGAGCATCTAAAGCCCCCAACCAAGTGCGAAGTTCAGTGGATCGATTCACATTGTTATAGTCATTGGCAAGATTCGGCCAGGATTTGAACCCTGGTCTCCCATGCAGGAGGCGACCACACCACCGCCACCATAAGGCCACCACAAGCCCAACAGTCGGCCAGTAGTACTGATGACAAGTCTGATGAAGTAATTAGGGACCTAAAGCAAATGAGTGAGTGAAATAAAGGATTAATTTCCGTTGGGGATTTCTTTAGAAAGAAAGTCCATTTTCATACTATACCATTGGGAACATATGTACTAGTAATGATACTGGTAATAACATGACCAATTAGTACTAGTAATAGCTACCTTGATGTCCTTGAGGGCAATTTGGGATTCTGAGCCCAAGTTTCATTTTGACGGTTAAAATAGCCCGTCAAAATAGCCATAGCATAGATAACATTAATTAAGTAAGTAGAATTTGGTATATTATTTGGTACACCAATATTATTTTTATTGAAATTATCAATTAAATCAGTGAAAATATAATGATCAGGGAGAAATTCAGTGGATACAGTGGGTTAGAATGCACAGTTCAACTAACTACTACCAGCAAGCAAAATCTTTAAAAATCTGTGAGGAGGAGTGTTTTCTATAGGATTGGCAAGCAATATCGCCTGCTGTTTCAATAAAAAACACTCCTCCACAGAGACTTTTTGAAGATTTTGCTCCAGTGAGCCCCTTACAGCTTTTATTACATTTGCTCTTTCGTTGTTTACTTTCTTTTTGGATTTCCACGCTAAGCGAGAAGTACATAGCAACGCAAATTGTTCTTTGAACTTTAGACGAGGAAAATGGTTCATAGCGCCCGATTGTAACACCCAAAATATTACCGCCCACTCATCAATGCGATCGATAATTGGTTCGATCAAGAAAACAGGTTTTAAAAATGACGTCAAAGTGATGGCCAAAAGGATGCTAACAACATATTGATTAGGTTGGCCTTACATAAATCTCTGTTGATTTTATAGTATAATTTTTTGTAAATGGTTTAAAAAATAATTACTTTAATGTCAAAAATTGCGATTAAGCAGATTCTTCTTCGTCGCCATCATTTTCGCGATAATTTACTTTTGCGAATCTCCCAAAACAGTTTTTTTTGCGAGAATTTATTTTCGCGAATCGAAGAAAAATATTTTTGGCGGGAAATTAATTTCGAAAATCGGATGCCTATTCGGGAAAATTTCTTTCCGAGAAAATTTCTGACATTAAAGTACCAGTTGTACATTTGTTATATAGTCAAAATAAAACCATTATAGTCAAGTGGGTATAAGCAAGTAAGTAACGGGCGGTTTTAACACCCTTGGGGCATATCCATTTATCTCAATGGTTCTTCATTCTCTCCGACAGTCAACTTATTAGTTTACTTACCGCTAGAGATACTTTAAGCATTGTTCTGACTTACTGGCCAGCATACGGTCAGTAAATGGTTTCTAATAGGCTGAATACGCTGCTTTTAAAGCGCATAGGAGTGGAGTATCGATTCCAGTTTCCGGAGCAGGGATTGAACCCCAACCGCACAGGTGAAAATCGAAGGTGCTTCCACTACATTATCGCCTCGTAGAAATAAAACCCCAATTTAAGACTGTTGTATATATATTTTTTATTCACTGCTAACAGCTTTTTTAAACATATCATGCATATTTTCTCTGTTGCCAATCTAATCTGGGCCATTATTGCCCGTCAAAGTTTGTAGCAAGACCGACAAGATGACAGACAGATAACAACCGCGGGGGAGATCATTGTAAGTTATAAGTAAGTTCTCTAAAAAGGAAAATAAACCAAAATTCTTTTGTCTGTATATATATTATTCATGTCTATTTATTTTCGTAAAACATTAGTATCAAGCATATTTCGCGAATGAGATTTAAAAGAAAGTTTCGCATTTATTTAATCTAGTACACTTAAAGGGTAATTTGTTGTGGAACAAAAGATGTGACCTGCGAAATGGCGAAATGGCAAGACCTGTGGAATTAAAAATTGCTATTGAGCATACTATTGTTAAAATTGCAGAATTAAAGAATGCAAAATAGTAATTTTGACTTGAAATTACAAATCTCATAAATTTAGGTTTTTTCTCCCAGCCTATAAATAGTTTTCATAATGGAAGGATCGTAAAAATTCCAAATTGCTATATCAGAGAGACAGGTAGAAATTGCATCAAGTGTGGAATAAAAGATGCGAAAATCTGCCATGGCTAAAATAAAGAGTGAAAATATAGTTTTCCCATCTCGAGTTACTAACTCGAACACGAATTTATGTTATCCCTTCTTCAAGTTAGCAAAATGGACAAATGGCAATTGTGACGTCGTAACTCGAAGTTGTGACGTCACAACTGCTAACTCAAAGTTTTTAACTCGAAGTCTGTCGTAACTCGAAGATTATCCTTAGTATGCTATGAGTGAAAATGTTAAAGATTTTTACACAGGAAACTATTTTTCACGGTAGCAATCAAGGTTGGGTATCGTATTTAAAACCATCGCCGTCGAAATTTTCCGAAACGTCCTTTTCTCGCAGCCCGCGGGATGTCTTGCATAATTATTACTGTACTAATATCTAATACATTGATTGGATGTTACACTGCATTAATTAAAAACATCCGATCGGAAGGTATTTTGTTTGCATACATTACTGTTTTGCAAAGCGTGTTGTGGAAGAAGAAGAATCAATGTTCGAGAAGTAAAGGTGAAATTAAAGAACGTGAATTTAATAATCCTTCTGTACTTAAATATTTTTGTTTGGAGTTAAATTTATGTTCTTATTACTGTTGAAGCTTTTCTCAGAAAAGAGAATATCACAAAAAAATAGGCTGCCCTGCAGAACAGAAGCAGCACACTACACGTTGTTGTCATCCTGCAGACCAGGGGAAGCCAAAAGTAGTTATTAGTAGTTAATAAAAAGAAAATGCCAGGATATTTTGAAGTTGTATAAGGAAATCTTCAACAAGGACATCCTATCCTATCCTATACACAATGTACATGCTGTGCTTTATATGCAGTCAGTTATACAATAGCAAAAAGTCCTGGACGTTGGCATGGATCTGATTTTGATTTTATTGTCTGCGAAGGAGACAGTCTATACAAAAACTTAAACACAAATTCTTATTTGATGGTGTCAGATTTACCCAATTCATTTCAGGTATTAAATTCAGAAGTGGGTGTTACGAAATTGGAAAATAAGTTTATGTTAAATTGGGTGATGAGAAAGCTGGTCAGAAAAAAAAAATTATTAACAGCATAAGTTGTCATTATGATGCAGTTCCTGTTGAAAGAATTACAGTAGACATCCAAACGAATGACAAAAAGCTATCTTCACCTGTAATCAAGATGGCACAGTTTCAACTAATGTTATCTTGGGCATGTACCTGTCACAAAGTACAGGGTCTTAGTTTGGACCAAGTAGTAATTAGTTGGGAGTTGTTGAAACAGAAATCATTCAATCATCGCCAAATGTATGTAGCACTGAGTCGTGTCACCTCGCTTGAAGGGTTATTTGTAATTGGTGCTTTCAATGATAAAGCTATATCGGTTCATAAGGTAAGACAGAGTATGATTATTTGCGTGAAAGTAAAGAATGCACTTTTCAGAAGGGAACCGAGTTAATATTCGTGAAAAGTGTTTATTGTTATCGTCTTTATATAACGTAAGATCTTAAAGAAAACATGTAGTTGATGTAAGATCAGATCAGGTATTGTATTAAGTGATGTTATTTTTTGTGCAGAGACCCAGCTGGCTAGCATCTTACTGTTGATGATTTCACAATTTTGTGTAATAACAGAACTGGTGATAGGTTTTCAGTTTTGAAGTTTACTACAGAAATAATGTTAACGCAACTGAAGACTTAGCATTGCAGGAATTTTCTGTTCTGACCGTTGAAACAGGTTATTCAGTTCCAACTTGTTAGAAAGTACTGCTTTTGTACAGAAGCCAAAATGAATAATTTTTTAGAAACTGTAGAATACCTAATAATGGCGCAAAAGATTGATATTATTCTAGGTGAAACCTGAGATCAACTTAACCATTTTGAATGACTTTGTTCAAGTTGTACAAGAAGTGACACATATAGGAGGTGGTCTTCAACTTTTTTATTGAAAGTAAAGCATAATGAGAAATCTGAATTTTTATTTAGTGAGATGTCGCAGTCCAACACAAAGAATCTCCTACTAGATTTTGTATCCTCTTCACCCACGAAAAAAAAAAAAAACACCTCGGAAAAATGTGGCTCGAAGAACAGAAGTTTCACCCAATCCGATCCGATCCGATCCAGAAGCTACCCCACCTAACAATCAATACCGCCACCCATATCCCCCAAATCGCCTGGTAATGAGGAAGTCGTTGGTAAGTGATTTTTCTGTTTTCAACTTTTTTTTAATATGGCTGCATGTCCATTATTTGGTATTTGCACTCCAAAAGTTTAATTCTCTCTGTAAAATATGCACTAGATCTCTTTATTCTCTGTGTCATCATCTGCATTTATAATTTTTTTGTCATTGTAGATCTGACTGGATTTGTTACTTAAATTTGGACTGGCAAAATCAAAGTTGGGAATAGTACGTTGACATTAAATTGAAAACCCAATTTGATCAGTATCAAACAATAAAAATTAATGAAATTCAAAAATCCTACGATCACAGAAGACTACTTTAAAAGTCTTCAGGCGGGATTTATGCCGATTAAGATGTTCAAACTGTACAGCTCCAGTAATGGAACCATATTTTTCAACACGTACCGAGGAAGTAGTATTGAAGAACGTGCTTCTGGTTGACTTCAACTCAAATGAACATTCATCACCTTCTATTAATGAAGTGAAAGAAAAAGGAAACTTTTACAAAACAAAACAAAGAAAACAAAGTTAGGAGAAGTGAATTACGGGAAGACTTTATCTGAAAAAATTACATAAAGTTATCATCTTTTTTGCTTTGCATTTTTTTTGTAGCCATGGATACATTCTTGTAGAAACTTAAAAACACCTTAAGTTCAAGCTGCTACTTTGAAAGAAAAGGATGGTTACCTAGGTTACACTATTACTAACATGAACTTTGAAAGAAGCTTGAAAGAATATAACTTGATAAAGAGAGAAAAGAGGGAGGAAATAAACAAAGGACTGTTAATAGCTGATAACTTGTTATCGGTATACGGTAACTTGTTAGTCCGCTTTTAGTTAATATCTTACGTGGACATGTAAAGTTTCTTACGGGCTGTCCGGAAAGAAAGAAGCAATATTTGAAAGGTTACACTATTACTAACATAAACTTTTGCTACTCAACTCAAAGTACGTCAATATAAAATTTATTTTCACGAATTAGCCAAAAATTTGCCAAAGGTGGAAAAAAGTGAAAAAGTTTTTTATACTTGAAGGGGCTGACCTGCTGTTTAGTCTTTTTACATCAAATATGTATTTTTATGTTTCAGTTCAACAAATCATGTTGAACACAAAGTTTTAAATAATGTACCAGTAAAGAAAGTTTACATGTTCACGAAAGAAAGAATTATACATGAAAATACAAATTATTATTTTTGTAAAGTTTTGCCTGTTACATGAAATCATTATGTGTTCAATGAAATCTCATTTTAAATAAACAAAGGACTGTTAATAGCTGATAACTTTTTATACGGTATACGGTAACTTGTTAGTCCGCTTTTAGCTAATATCTTACGTGGACATGTAAAGTTTCTTACGGGCTGTCCGGTACTTTATTACCTGGAGGGTAGTGTGAAAGGAGTTTACTGGAAATAGGCGATTTGATTGGCTGAATAAGTTATTACAGATCGATACTGCCAGCTACAAATGGTAGCTTCAAATGCAAGCAAAACGATAATAAAACTCTCCAAGCTTTTTGATGTCCAAACTCCTTTGAAGTAATTTGAACTGTAATTTCAAAATACGGGTATCAATAATTTGCTTCACGTACGAAAGCAGAATTGGATCCAATTTTTTTTGTGATTTTTCGTGCATGTTGTAACCAACTAAACTACTCAAATTGCAATGTCTGCAGCTTTGTATGAATATTCTGTAAAAACATACAAACACATACTACTACCAGGTTGAAACCCAATTAGGTGTTTTGACCAATTTATAAATAAATTGATTATAAATAAATATATAAAGGTAAAAACAAAATTTAAAACTTCTCTAAAATTTCTGCATATTTTGTGGTAAATTATATAACTTTGAATTTTATAAGAACAGATACTACAAGGATTATAACAGTCTATCAACAGGTGTCACTGCTTAAGTCATTCAATATTTATAAATCCTTGGACAGATACACATATCACAATACTGAAGTGGGTAAATTTATAGGCAATTCTTTTGTTCTCAGAATTGATTATTTATAATTTCAATCTACAAATTCCATGTTAATTTTTTCCCTTGGAAAATCATAAATGAGGTAAAAACATAATATTTTTTGGCATTATACACCTATCGAAAATTCTGAAAAATGTATGCTCCTTCACGGGTTTAAGTACAAACAAGCATGTTTTCTGAAGGTTTTCACTGTGAAAATGCATTTTTTGTTTTTTAAAACTGTTTTGCAAAACCTCCATTTGACTTATTTTATGATCAAATTAACTTCCTAAAAAGATTTCTTTATTTCATTTATTTCAAGAAGTCTTTTTTCGTCCCAGTCAAAGCTCTCTTGAAAATATTTTTCACCTCTGACTTCTACGACAGAGAGTGTTTACGGTTACTTTCTCATAAACACGCGAATTTCCGATAAGGTATATTCTTGCTGTAGGGTCCTTCCTTCCTTGTTTAATTCTGCAATATTTTGTTAATCTTTGATTCGCTTAAGGTATGAAAAACAAAAACTTTAATTTCTTAATTTCTAGACTCGAAGCAATATCAGTTGTGGCGTACTTGTGGCAAACTGTCGAGCAAATCTAATCATAATTTCTACAGAAACATATGCTGGAAGATGAAGTTTCCATCACTTTCCATATCTTAAATTAAGGAAGTGTTAAAATGGACCTTCCTCCCAGGTTCTACTGTAAGACTAAACCTGCATATCAGTATTATGTAACCGAAACAGAATTTTTTTGTGCTTCATACAATCATTTGATATATGTTTCTGTACAGTACTGTAGTTAATATTGAAAAAAAGGTTACCGATATTTTTTCAGTATTTTATTTAAGTTGTTCCTCTGCAAAATTATTTTCCACTTTTTGATCTATATATTTTGATATTACTTTCCTTCAAAAACTGTTCTGCATATTTAACCTTGTTTTTACTTTCTGCTTTTATTGTATACAACTGTTAAAATATAAATGGTTGATTAAACTTTTAATCATCTTGACTCTTGTTTAAGCCTGAGGAAGTTCCTTACTAACTTCCTTCTTAAAACTTGAGAGTGTTGTTGTTTTCCCTATCAGAAAAACCCTAACCTGTTTCCCGCTAGACTTGGTGCGACGACCTCTAATTTTTTTCTTTCGGGATTTGATAAAACTTAACACGAAGGAAATCTTTATCATAGAATGGCTTATATTTTAAGAATATTGATATGTATTTTATGGTAACAAGTGCTGCAATCGTGTTCGTGCCGTAAGGCTCTTGATGTATATAAACAATGCAGGCATATGACATTTTAATGTCATATATAAGCGTGTAAAAACATTTTATGGATCGAACCTGTAACACGCTACGCTGGTATTCATAATTTTTAAAACTTATTTCCATTCCAAATACAGTGGAATCTGTCTAAAGCGGACACGGTATAAAGCGGACGCAATCTCGTGGAACGGAATGATTTACGGTCAAATTCTCATAAAAAAATCTCTATAAAGCGGACAGTTATAAAGCGGACAGTACTAAAGCGGACAGTACTAAAGCGGACACTTTTTTTGCACCAAATGAAGGTTTCCCCTAAAAAGTCTCGGCATAAAGCGGACACAAAGTAACACAATATATCTTTCATCAATTTGTACATTTTTCAACTTTTTTGTTTACAATTTCAAGCATTTTTTTAATGTTTTTTTCGCTCTCATCGACATTGAAAGCCAGGCTATGCTCTCGACCATCACTAAGAAGATTGAGGACATGCAAATTGCTAGCAGAAAACAAAAAAACATCACGGACTTCTTTACATCTCAGTAGGATTATTGTAAAAGACTTTTCATGTTAGATATTTGTTCTCTTAGCTGCATTTAAAGTGTCTGTTTTTGTTCCGTTGTTGTTGTTGTTTTATAGCCTGAGAACGAAGTGAACCATACGCGAGATAAAAATACAGCTTTTGGTAAATTTGGACCATAAAAATCAGTTTTAGGAAAACTCTCTATAAAGCGGACATCTATCTAAAGCGGACACTTTCTTTCGCACCAATGGTGTCCGCTTTAGACAGATTCCACTGTATATATATTGTGTTTAGGTGGATCTAAGAAAAAATGCGTAAAGCTAAAGCAAAAATTTTCTGGAAGTTCAGGATTTTGTATACATGCCAATTTTTTCCCTTGCAAACCACATGATAAAGAAATTAATAACATATAAACATTCCCCTCCATATATTTAGACAGCAATCAAATATAACACATGTATCATCATCGTCACTATAATTGATTCGACTACTGTAGCATTTCTTCTCCATTCCTTTTTGGCCATATGTACGCCAGTTGATTTGATTTATTTGATTTTACTTTTAAAGATTTAAGATAACCCATCAATATTTTCTTGTTTTATCTTATTATACTTGCTAATTGTTCCATATACCATGTTCATTTTCAAGTCGCTGTGGATATAGGGGTGAATCGTTGTTTAAAAGTTACATCTATACATAATATATAATTTATAATATAATATAATTAATATATAATCCCTATTTCAAATTACATCTCTGTACAACACCAGATAAAGTTTCTTCCTACTGCAAGTCATTTGATGATTTTAAAATTCGTTTTTGCTCTTTGAAATTAAATGAAAATAAACTAGAAGCTTTCAGGCTTTAACAATTTACACTAGGAACGTTACAGATCTTCAGGTCATACTTTCCGAGTGACTTATAAATTACTTATTTTTTACCGGCTGAACTTTCCCACCAAATGTTTTAACCGATAAACTAAATAACTACCGGCGGGGAAATGAAAAAAAATTCACTATTTCTTTGTAAAATAAGCCTCCGCCCTTTTAAACGTATTTACAAGCTTTATAGAACATACAGTTGACTCTCTCTAATTCGAATCTCTACTATCCGAATATTTCTATTATCCGAATGAATTTAAAGTCACCGTCAATTTTCCTTAAGAAACTCTCTTAATTAACTTTCTACTATCCGAATCTCTGTAATCCGAAAACCTCTATAATTCGAACGAATTATAAGGTCCCCTCAGCAAAATTATCTCTATAATTCGAATATTCAGAGTGTAAACCATGCATTAAAACTTTCGAACGTTTTTTTTTCGAACTTCGAATTTCTCATCCGTCTGTTCGATGGTATGTTTGTTCGTTTTTGTAAACAGAAGTGCAGCAATTTAATGTGCTTTGATGTCCTGCGTTTTGTTTCTCATAATGTCTAAGCGAAACCGTGTAGATCAAAAACTTGAGACCAAGTATAAAGCTTTGGTGGAATTAGAGAAAGGAAAATCCAATAAAGAAGTCGCTCAATCATTTGGTATTCCGCCTAAGGCGTAGTTTATACAGCCGATTTTATGCCGCGTCTAACTCAAAGACTTAGAAAAAATTAATTAGTTCGACATAAGTTCGGCAGTATAAACCAAATTTTTAGTTAAGGTCGACTGTAACAATTAAGTCTGGCAAATTTTGCCGAACTTCATATCGAAGAGCGACGTAAGTTCGGCACTGGTTTATACAGAAGAATAAAGGTCGACTTTAATTCAAATACGAGGTTTTTCATATAAATATCTCACGAAATTCTATTGTTTAAAAAGCCGATTCAGCAAAAAAGAGGAAAAAATAAACATTGCAGCCTTTTTTCGCTCGCACAACAAAATGGAGGTGGCTGACGTTTTTGAGAACGAACAAGTAAGTTATTTCTTTTTCATGTTCAGAATTTGCATCAAGTTTATTTTTGTTGCTATTAAAAGAAGTTACATGCTGTCTGCTCTTCAAATTTATTCATAAATCAGAACGTTTTGACATTTTTCATACTTTTAAAAAGACCTGAAAATTCATCTGTATTTTTATCTGTATTTTCATTAACCTGAGTGAATAATGATAATAAATAATGATAAAGATACAACTTTATTCTGGCAATTCTTTTACAGGTTTCTGAAGATGATAGTTATTCTGAAAGTGATGGGGAAGATATAGACAGTATTGTTAATGGTATAAGAAATGGCAAAAAGAAGAAAAAGAAGGGGAAGTGTGGAAGAAGGGGACAGTGGCCTGAGACTTGTGTAGATGATTTGGTAGACATCATTCTAGAGAATGATAAATTAAAAGAAAAATTATTAATGACAAACGTAAAAAATACAAAGAACAGTCAATACTATGGCCAAGTTATAGAGGAGATGACGAAAAGATGTGAAGAAAGAGGCGAAGAATTTATTTTTACAGTAAATCAAACACGCCAGAAATTTAAGCGATGTGTTTCAATGTGTAGGTCTGCAGCAATGAAGATCAAAACTGCATCAGGTATCACACGTTTCCAGGAAGATAAAGAGCTTGGTAACTGGTTTGGTAGGTTGCTGCCGGTGATCACCTCAATGGATCATTGCCAACCAGAACAAGCGATTGAGCCAGGCATAGTAGAGCAGAATGCTCAAGAAGTGGGTGAAGAAGACGAAGAGGGAACTTCTACCTCACAATCCGACTCCATGCCGAAAACCAGAAAAAGAAGGTCATATGTTCCCAAAATAACCCCCAAAACAAAAACTGTGAAAACAGAAACACTTCTTGGTGAGATCAAAGATGCTGTTGGCTCTTTAAAAGAACTTGCCTCTGACTCTTCCTCTAAAGAGATCTTAGATTTCTTAAAAGAGGAAAGTAAAAGACAGTCAGAGAGAGACACAGCTTTCCTTCAACTAATGACCACATTCTTGCAACCACAACACCAAACACAACAAAATTCTGTTCAAACATATGCAGCTCCATTCATAAATCACTCACACATTGATTCAATGTCTCAGCCAAGGGATTTTTCATTCAACTCTGTTAATTCTCCAAGCTATGAATTACATCAAGCAATGAACAACCAGTTTCGCTATGGAATGAGCAACATAAGAGCCAGCTCAACCATAACAAGACATTCAACCACTTCACCAACCACTTCACCAGAATTTCAAGATGGATCATTTACGCAACAGCTGAAAGACCCAAATTTTCCCTAAAGATATATGTTTATGTAAACATTTTTCATGGTACAGTTTTAATGGAAATAAACTTTCTCATGCACATTTATCTGTTTTGGAAATGTCTCTCTTTTTACACAAGATAGAGTTCGCTTAAGACTTAAATCTAAAAAAACCTAGACGTTTATATAGCCGTTACAACTTTTCAATAGATACGGAAAAAAAAAGCTATAATGTTGTTTATAAGCATTATAAATCAGAATCTTCTTTTTCTTTCCACATATTATCGGTCAACGCTTTTCGTATTTTACTTGCACTAGACAGTTTGTTTATTTCAAAGTTCTTTTGCTTTGCATTCCTCAGTGACAAAACATCTCTGACTTCTTCTGGGCTTAATCGTTTATTCGAAGCATGATCGATGGTCAAATCAAACTTTCGTGGTACTAAATCTCCACGTTCTATGCATAAATTGTGTAAGACAACACATGCTAATCCGTACAGCTTAACTGTCTCTTTTTTGCTCTCACATTTTCGAAAAAGAACTCTAAATCTGCTTTTGAGTCTTCCAAAAGCACCTTCTGTGACCAGTCTTGCGCGGCTGTGTCTAAAATTAAAATAACGTTTATCATCTGGAAGAACAGCATCACCATGAGGCTTCATTATCCATGTTCTTAAAGGAAATGCACCATCTCCCAGTATAAGAGGCGGTACTTCAATACCTTCTACCTCCTGAACAATGTTGGGAATTACTTTCCCTTCAACAACACTACTCCAAAGTTCAGTTGATTGAATCAAAGTTGAATCGTGTGTATTTCCAGGGGCTCCAACTGAAGCCCAAACAAAACGGTACTGTGCATCAACAAGGGCCATTAAAACAATAGAATAAAACCCCTTAAAATTGAAATATTGTTTCATTGACTGCGCTCCACCATCGGGACACTTGATGGGAAGATGAGAGCCATCTACAGCAGCAAATGCAAAAGGGAACTGCCATTCCTCACCAAATTTTCCCATGCTTCCTTTGAAATCTTCTTTTGTTACTGGAAAATGTTTTTTTACACTATCATCCCATAAAACGTCGATAATTGCTTTACATGTTTCTGAAACGATGACACAAATTGTTGATTTGGCAAGGCCACACATTTCCCCAATCGTATAAATGTAGTCTCCACGTGCTAGTTTATAAATTGTAATAGCAAGCCGAAATCCAGGAGATACTGGCTCTTCTGCTACAACTTCTCTCGCAATGTTTTCACGAATGCGACTTAGAATATAATTGAACGTTTCTCGACTCATTCGAAAAGTTTCATTAAACCTATTTTCATCGTACGTATCACGAACAATTTCCCACCAACCCTTATTCCTTAAAAACCTTCTACATGATCTGGGCTTTCTTCGTTGGCGTTTGAGTTCCTTCAACATCTCAATAACACATACTGAATTTATATGTAGCAAACATTCATTGATGAGACTTCTTCGTCGTTCTTCAGAGAATAGCAATATCGAAGTTATCTTTTTTATCAATTCCATCTTCTTTCTCCTATTTCGAATGTAAATAATGATCATGCTTAATAGAGCTCTTCTGTTTACAGTCGCCATGTTCCTAATGTAATGTTTATAAAGCTACGCTCTAACAACTTAAAAAAACTTGGCAAGAAACACTTACTAGATAGAGTGCGTATAGATGACCATGAATCTTTACAATTTTACAATACATTAAGTGCGACTTAATTAAGTTCGGCAGATTTTTCTGTATAAACTGAAAACGCTTTTTTTGCCGCATTTATGCCTAACTTAATTAGTTGAGTTAGACGCGGCATAAAATCGGCTGTATAAACTACGCCTAATACGCTTTCTAATTGGAAAAAAAATAAGGAAAAGGTTTTTGACGCTTATAAAAAAGGGAATGCAAAAACCAAACGGATGAAGTCTGATACCTATGAGCAAGTCAATAACGCTATACTGAAATGGTTTACACGTATACGAGCAGAAAATATTCCTTTTAGTGGCATCCTTATAAAGGAAAAGGCTCTTTATTTTGCCAAAGAATTGAACATTGAAAAATTTCAAGCATCGGATGGCTGGTTAGACAAGTGGAAAAAAAGGTTTGATTTGATATGTTATTTATGGAAATATACATTATAAAGTACATATTTATAACATTTTAGGAAGTCTTTTTTCGAGAATGTTAATATACTTTTCTTCTGCTGTGAAAATTAAACGTGACGGTACCTTCATTCCCAAACCATCGTTAACTGGTATTAATTCAAGACTTAATATATCTTGGACAGATGGTATTACAGCAGCCATCATGTTTTAGAATTCGTCATTAAAAAATCAAGAACAAAAATACCGGATGAATCTTTATATAGATCTTGAATAGCTGATAAGGCCTAGGTTCCACTTACATTTATTTTTCTTTTTTTCTACAGGTATGGCGTATCTTTTAAAACCATTGCAGGAGAATCTAAATCAGTTACGGAAGAGATGACAGCGCCCTGGTTGGAAACAACACTACCGACGATTCTTTTCAGATACCCAATTGAAAATGTCTTTAATGCTGATGAATTTGGCCTATTCTATCAGTGCCTTCCCAATAAAACCTTTCACTTTAAGAAAGAAAAGTGTAGTGGGGGCAAGCACAGCAAAGTTAGATTGACCGGGATGGCAGCAGGAAATGCAATAGGTGAAAGACTTCCTATGTTTGTCATTGGAAAGTCAAAGAATCCGCGGTGTTTCAAAGGTGTTAAAAGCATTCCATGCCGTTACCGAGCCCAGCCAAAAAGTTGGATGTCGTCCGAGTTGTTTGAAGAATGGATGAGGGAACTCGATCGTAGCTTTGGCGTCAAAAAAAGGAAAATTGCTTTGATCGTGGATAACTGTCCTGCTCACCCAACCGTTACAGGGCTCGAATGGATTGAACTCATCTTCCTTCCGCCTAACACAACATCGGTCACCCAGCCTATGGACCAAGGAGTTATCAGAGCACTCAAGGTCAAGTATCGTTCTCTTGCCGTTAGAAAGCAACTTGCTAACTTAGAGAAAGGAAACCAAAAATTTCCATCTTGACAGCAATGACAATGCTCAACAAGGCTTGGGGTTCAATACCTGATCGCACTTTCTTGAACTGTTTCAAAATATCCGGTATTTCTGAAGAATCTGCGAAGAAGGCGTTAAATGATGATGATGACCCTTTTGCAAATTTGGATGTCGAAGAAGACGTCATTGAAAATTTGCGAGGTGATCTCCAACTCATGAAAGGCAAGTTCAATGTAAACTTTGAATTAACTGCAGACGAGCTTGTCGATATTGACTTTGAGATCAGTGTTTCTGGTCTCATATCCGATAAAGACATCATTGCCGAAGTGAGTGGATGTGTTGACTGCAACGATAGTGAGGATGATGATTCCGACAACGAAGAACCAACCGAACTGTTGACAAAACCCGATTTTAAAGATGCCATGAATGCCATTTCCATCCTTGAGGAATACAGCATATTTACGAAATTTGGAGTAGATTTGAGGAAAGCACTCAGCGACGCAAGTCGTGTGCTTGACTTGGACTACCTCGTCAACAAAAAACAATCCAAAATTGAACATTTTTTTGAGAAATCCTGAGTGTAGTAAATATAAATAAAGATTTTCAAAAAGAACTCAATTTTTTGTTGTTGTGTTTTCATTTGGTGGTTTTTGTTATTTTTTCAAAATTTCCGATTTTTCTCTCTCTAATTCGAATTTTCACTCTTCAAGTCTGAAAATTCGAATAAGAAAGACTTTCTATTATTCGAATCTCTCTATAATCCGAATAAAAATTTGTCCCCCTTGAGATTCGAATTAGAGAGAGTGAACTGTAATTCAAACTCCCTCTAATTCGAACGAATTTCAATGTCCCTTCTCCTATTATTTCCTTGTAAATGAACCTCCGTAATTCGAACTCTCAAAATATCGAACCATTTATCCGGTCCCTTCGATGTTCGAGTAACAGAGTGCACTATACATATGAAGTGTGATCACCGGATAAACCAAAAAATCTAATAGTCAGACGGTTGAAGAAAAAACAAGTCAGGTGTTCTTTTTACTTAATATCGAAATGGCACATTTTGTCAAATGAATTTTGAGGCAGGAAAAGCGATATCTCAACACCAGGGAAATAATCAAGCAAATATAGTTAACAGTATCGGAACATGGAATGATGGCGAAACAAAAGTTGAACAACAAAAAGCGCGATAATGATTTTAGCAGCCTAGGAAGGTATATGGCGATTGCAGGTAATAGTACAAGTATGATGAGGCAGAAAAGTAAAAATTACAAGAATAATCGATTCCATGAAATAATTCCGCAAGACCTTACAACTCGAGGGAAATCATTGCGAAAAAACTATGCAATAATAATTCTTTTGTGTGTAACAGGAATATGTTATATCAATATGTATCTCAAGCTACAAGTTCACAGGCTATTATTCACAAGCTACTAATTCACTGTTCACTTCAATATTTCACTACTTCAGTTACTTCACTGACAATGAGTATCACCAACACTCCCTTAAAGGGGAGTATCAATAATATAATAAACTAGTGTAGCGTGTAAAAACATTTTACAGTTTTCTCCACAAATTGTTTTGTACAGGCAATACTGCCATGATAAGTCTGAGTATATACAAAAAAATTTGTGTTTCTTCATGTTGGAATTATATCATATTTAACACAAATATTTTGGATCGATCATTCAAAGAATGCTATTATCCCTATTTCTCAGTGCTATTTGGCCTATTTAGAGATTTCTAAAGTTGTACAGTTAAACTAAAAGCTAAAATTCCAATGTTCAGAGATTTAAAAAAGAGACAATACAACTTATACTCCTACCTAACCAATGGATACTCCTACCTAACCACGACAAACTTCTGATATATAAGTAAATACCTTCAAATTTCCCTATTAACTAAAGCTAACAAAAACAATACATTCTCAGACGTTTTTATCTTTCAATTCTTTATTCTGCTATGAATTGTGGAAATGTCAAAACCCAAAACTCCACTTGTGCATCATGATACAAAAAACATGTAAATATGTATGTAATCACTCTCTTCTTGCATTACAATCATTTATACTATTCAATTTTATAATCTAAAAAAGGTATCATTTAAATACTATCAAAACAATATGATAATGATCTTGCTACCTTCGCTTACCTTAATAATAACAATCCACACACTACAATGAAATACCAAATAAACTGCTAGCTACACATTTCGGCATAGTAGTCAAAACTAAGTGATACGAAAAAGCTACGTTCAAACACATAAAAAAATAGACATCGGTAGAAAATGATAAACTGATAACACATAAGAGGTCTACATTGTCTATCTCGTCGGATAGAATAGTTACTGATAAATATCAATGTTGTTATTCTTTATTACTGAAATTAAAGTGTTGAGTAAAAAAATGTTAAAAACAAAAATAAAAAATTTAACACCCAGCGTCTTTATTTCTCTTTAAAGAAATGAACGTTGAGAAAATTTGATGAACTTTCGAACGCAAAAAACATTGCATTGCCTTCTCCTCCGGGTGGCTTTATGATGTCTTCCTTTAAGCACAACACTCCATGAAGTAATAAAAACCCGTAAGGTGGAGCTAGAGATTCCCCTAATGGGAGATTCTCCCTATACTAATACGGAAAAAACAAACATCCATTGACGAACTTTCCGAGAAAATTTTCCTAAAGTTCTTTCTTTAACAGTTAGGTAAGAAAAAAGCAAGATTGCGTATTAGTATAAGAAGATGAAACCAGCAACAGTTGGACCTAAAAACCAAAAACGAAATGTGATGGCATTTCTCCCTGAATTTTTTATCTTAACTAAATGTCTAGAGATGGCAAGTCATTATGGGGCACATATTTTTTCATCAAGCTTGCTATATGTGCAGTGGAAAGGTCAGTGAACCCTCCTAATTGACCATTTGGTCATCAAACCCTGCACCCTATGAATCTTAACAATTAGTATAAGGCAATAAAGGAATGAAGGAATATGAATTGCACATACTTTATGTTACTGGTTGAATGCTTTTGAATTAAATCAAAGTTGTAACAACGTAAGCAATGATCTAAATAAAGCAAATGGTTTAATTAAAAGATAGTGGAAAACACTTGACATCTGACAATCTCTTCAGCCGGCATCTTTTTAAATTCCTATTAAACTTAAAACATTGCATTCTTTCTACTCAACATAAAGGATTATTTACAAAATATATCAGGCCTTCTTCACAAAGACAAAACTTTTTGTGATAAGTTTACGAAAAGGTCCAATGGTGTTCTGTATCACATTGTCTCCATAGCTATTTGTTATAATTTCTAAGGAGTTTGGGAGTAAAAAGTACTCTCCAGTCATCTAGAATAGGGGGTGGCTGGAATAATAGGGGGTTTGGAAAATTTCCTGATAAAAAATAATAGGGGTTGGTGGAATTTTTGCTGAAAATAAATAAACAGGGAGGATGGAATTTTTTCTCTCAAAATTTTCGAAACTTGTCCCACTTCTTCTAACAGTAGCGAACTAGGTCTTCAGAGGATTGGAGTATAAAACTAAGTCAATATTATACTGGATAGTACTATACTGGATAGTATTATACTGGATATACTGGATAGCTATCAGAGCAATCCAAAAATTGTATTGGAGAGGCCAACTGTTTCCAATTGATCCGATCGAATGTTGAATGGTACCACAATGTAGCAAATTGATATTGATATTGGCTCATCGAACCGATGTGATTAGTATTTCCATTAGACATCGAAACAAAGAGGAGCGGACTTAAAAGCTATCCGATATAATGGAATCATAAACTTAGACATCTTTATTTTTTCACTATATACTGCAAAAACATTGTCAAATTCCTGCACTAGCAAATAAATGCACTCAATCGTTTGAATGAGACAGTTCTTGAAATTTAATCCACGATATTCACAAAATCACGTATTGATTTTACCCAATCCCTATTAAAAAGTTCTGGTCCAATTTATTCCGCATCTTCTTATTCCATTTGTTTGTTTGTTTTTTATTGAAAAAAAAATTAAATGAAAAATAGTTTTTGGAAAGGAGTACCCCTATGACACCAGAGTGTTTACAACAGTTGATTTCTCAAATGTGAGGTAATGAAGAATTTTAAAAATTGATTCAGATCATTGTTCTCCAAATCATTTTTTTTTCACTCATAGTCCGGGTTTCTGATGTCTCCTTCCCGTCTCCTTCCCATATTACAGAAGGAAAGTTGAGAAAGTTGAGAGACCAACTGAAAATGTCAGCACAATAAACGTATTGCATAGGAAAAGAATAGTTAACAGGAACCCTGGGCTAATCCACTCACTGCTGCACATACATGTGAGTTAAAAGGCAATTGGAAATTTTGAAAATGATATTGCAGTAATAATTGCTACCAGAAGATCAATATAGCTAACCATAAATTTCCTCCAAAACATCATGATTATGTGCTAACTAACCTGCCAACCAAATTAGTTAATTTGGAAGTAGTTTCATTTGTATAACAAAATTATACATATACCTTTTAATTGCAGCAACGAGTTTTATCTTCAGAAGTTTATGTAACTTCAACAGAAATATATATTTTTGCACGATATGAAATCACCTAAATATCAGGAACTAGCAAAAAGGTCAAACGTCTCGATCGTCAGAAATGGCAGTACTTTAAGTATGACAACATGTGGACCCGTTTTGGTCGGAGAAATTGCAGGAGAGAACAATAGGAACGAAGTTGTTTCCAAAGAGCAACTATTTTAATGACCGTTTTTTGATACTTCATATTCGAAAAAGACTCACCATAATTTTTAAAGAACATACTCCAATTAAGTACTAACTCACTCAAGTTGTATATAAAGTAATGAAAAGAACAGATTTACAAGTACTTTGTTGATAGATATCACAAATGTTTTTGAGCCTTTTAGTTGTTTCTTTACGAACGAAACACCCAAACCCGAATCCCGAAATCCAAGATCCGAAATCAGCGAAAAATTGTTAGTGAGATAGATAGAATGTCTAAACCAAGTTAAGGCGCGCGGAAATTGAATAAAATACTACAACTATTTAAATTATTTTGGAAAGCTGTTGGTATTTTAGAGGATAATGTTGAAATAAAAGTTGTTAGTTGTTGAAGATGTGAATTCTAATATTGATGTTGTATATCGTACATTAAACATTATGGCTGATGAGAAAAGGTACATTTATTATATAGCAGATCCTCCACACTTAATCAAATCCGCACATAACTGTTTGTGTAACTCACTTTTTGGCCGAGCTACTCGCAGTATATGGCACAATGGCCATTATCTTACATGGAGCCATATTTTTACACTTTTTTATGAACTGTGGATTGCACTTGTAACCAAAAATCACTAATGAGCACATCTCCTTAACGCCATATTCAGATATGAGTTTTCGACTTGCTGCACCAGTTCTTAGTCAATTAGTATATCAAGCATTACAAACATTTGGCAAGCCTGACGCCATGGGAACTGCAGTATATTGTAGAATGTTTGATATGTTTTTTGATTGCATGAATGTCAGAAATTCAGTTGAAGCTGTTACCAAAGCAAAGCCATTTTTAAAACCATACAAAGATCCTAATTATGAGTGTTTTACATTGTTAACTGAAACATTTCTTGCCTACTTTGCAGAATGATTCTATTGCTGCTAGAAATGATGTCCAATTTACTAATAATGCCAGAGCAAAGATGTTTATTTCTTGGCAAACCCATGAAGGTATTAAGTTAACTCTTCATTCAATCATTGAACTCGTAAAGGATGTTTTATCACAAAATATGCCTTACCGTGTTTACCGAAAGATTTTGTCAAGATCCACTATATAGGGTGATCAAACAGATTAAAGACAACTTTTTTGTCAACTTTTTTAACAGATTGATCTCGTAACTTGTTAAAGTTACATAAAACACTTGAATGTTTTAAAAGTTGTGTTACCATTTTCCTGCTATCAATGTTTTTACCAATGATTTTAGTTTATTCTACTTCAACAAATATAGCATGAACATTTGGCGTAAAATTCCAAAGGCCACCCCTGTCTTTAGCTTGTATCCAAACATCACTATCTGATGAATGTTCTTCCACTGATTGCTTTCCAGCCAAGAGTAAATTTAGACTCTGGACACCTAAGATACTCTGTGTCGACTTCGAGCATCTTATTCGCCAATAAACAGTAGAGAAAACATACCCACTTAAATAATTTATAAGCTGGTCTCCTTTTTACTGTATGATGCTAGTGACGAAAATTCCACTGAACAGAATCCGAAATATGTAAAACTACATCGTTAGCCACTTCACAGCCAAGAAGGACAGAACTTCTTCTGAAACGGTTTTTGAAAATAACATCAGCTGCAGTTTTGTTAAAGGATTGGTTCGGTAAAATTGCCCTATTTAATATCAAAGTTTTTTTTATAAAAAATGAAATCAGCGTATTTTGATTACTCAAAAAATATATTTTCTTTTTTGAGAATTTTTTTCATTGTTTACAGAAAGCCCCTTCTTTTTAAACAGATTAATATTCGTGACGTCACTTCGGCAGATGGCTATCTTACAAGAGAAATTTTCAAACAAAAATCAGTGAAGAGAGAGAGAGAGGTAAAGAAACGTATATTTATGAAGTGAATATTTTTTTATGAGAAGTTCTTTCGTTTACAATTTTTTGAATCAAAATGCCCTGGTGTATAGCAGTTAATTGTAATAGTAACACTTTTATGGCAAACAGAGTCAAAAACATCAGTTTTTATGGACTGCCTAAAGATGAAAATCTCAAGAAAAGATGGTTGCAAAACATAAAAAGGGAAAATTTACCAAAAGATAAGAAGTTATGCCACTTACATTTTGACGAAGATAGTTTCGAAAGAGATTTAAAGGTAATAAAATTGTTCTATGTTTTCTTCTACGTTTTATCTTTGCTTCAAAAAAGTTTCTCAGTTTGATTTCAGGGTTCATTATGATTATTGATAAACATTTTTTTTTTTTTCGATTCTTTAATTTGTTTTTTTAGAACGAACTTCTTGGGTTGCCACCACGACGCTTGCTGAAGGCTGAAGCTGTTCCTACATTGTTTGACTACAACAAGAATAAACAACCACAAAAGCGAAAATCGAGTGAATCAAGGGTAAAAGCAAGGGCGAAACGTCAACTTTGTGAAGATGCTGTTCAACATCATGAGTTGGTTCAAAGTTTCGATTTCGAATGCAACACTAAGGAAACACAAACAGACGCTGAAATCACACCTCTCGAGGTCGACATCGGAGTACAATGCAACATCGAATTGGCCCAACACGAAGAACAATTTGTGTAAGCGATGATGAATATAATGAAGAAAATAAGAGTGATCAGGAATACCCTCGAGACATATCTATAACACCATCAAAAACTGCTTTTATTGTTTATTGGACTTCGTTGCTAGTTTTATTAAAACGTTGTCTTTTTCCTTCTTGCATCTTAACAAACATAGCTTACAAAGGACCACAATTAGTTGTCAAAATGAAGTGTCCAGAAGGGCATAAAACGACATGGAAATCGCAACCGAATTGCAATCATTATTCCATTGGAAATCTCACCAGTGCAGCTTCTGTTCTTTTTAGTGCGGACACTAATAAGAGACTTGCTAATTGTTTTGACTTGGCCGGTATTCAGTGGCTATCAAAGACAAGTTATTATGCCATTCAAAAACGTTATCTATTTGGCGTGGTCAACAGGAACTACAACGAGGGATCAAATGAAATTTATGACAACATGAAAAAGCACGGTGTTTACGACTTGAGTGGTGATGGGAGATGCGATAGTCCTGGCCACAATGCAAAATATCTAACCTATTCATTTATGGATCAAATCACTAACAGGATTTTTGCATTTTCGTTGACTCAAGTCACAAAGGCTGGTAATTCGAATGGGATGGAGAAATTTGGTTTTAAGAAGTTATTGTCAAAAATTAAAGGCGAAGAAATAATACCCACCCAAATCACCACCGCACGACATACAGGAATCCGAAAGCATCTGGGTGAAGGAGAACCTGATATTGACCATCAATTTGATGTATGGCATTTCGCAAAGAACATAAAGAAAAGATTAACTGCAGCAGCCAAAAAAAGTATCCTGCAAAATTATCGCAAAGTGGATCAAATCTATTGGGAACCATTTCTTGTGGTGTTGTGCTACCTGTGAAGGTGATGCAGAGTTGTTACGTGAAAAATGGATAAGCGTTCTTTTTCATGTCCAAAACAAACATAGATGGACAGGTCATAAGAAATTCAAAAAGTGCATACATCCACGGTTAACAAAAAAGGAGACAAAGGCCAAAGAATGGATTTTGCCGAATACCGAGGCCTTTGAAGTTTTGCAGAGTATCGTTTTGGATCCTAAAATATGGAACGATTTAACTTATGTTACGAAATTTTGTCATACTGGGGTTTTGGAAGTTTACCACTCACTTTACAATAAATGGGCACCAAAACGACAACACTTTTCATATGCAGGAATGCTAGCACGCAGTCAACTCGCTGTTATGGATTTTAACCAAGGCAGTAAATTAAAGCAGGCTAAGACAAAAGATGGAGTAGATCGATACAATGTGTTGTCATCAAAGATTACAAATAATTGGACCGCAAAACCCATGAAAGAGGGAAAAGATCGTACCTATTTGCACAATATGATCCGTGAAACAATCCAGCTAGCTCGTGACAAGAAGACTCTACCACTATCCGTTATCCCAGCTATTCCAAAAAATATTGCCTCAACACCGAAGGCAGACAAAATGAAAGTGATCAAAAACCAAAAATCAAGATTTGGGGATTTGAAATGATACTTTTTCTTATTTGCTTATTTTTTTCATACATTATTTTTTTACATTACTTGTATCTTAACATTATAGCGATTAATCTTTATATCCGTCAGAGTCTGCCGAAGTGACGTAAGCAAAAAGGTTCGTTTAAAAAGCCATACAAAAAAGTTCTGAACGTTATGAATAATTTATTATGTTAAATGTATGTATCATTAGGTTTGTTTTTTGGAGGAGAATTTTATTAGACTCTTTTTAAAAAATCATTTTTTAACCGAACCAATCCTTTAAATTTGGGATAAAATTTTTCAAGGCTACCCTTAAATTCACCATCAACATCACGAATAGAGTTTACCCAGGATAGCCTCTTCAGTTCTGATAGAATTGTTATCAATGAGGGTCCTGCGTATGAGGCCCTAGAGCATTTAAAGTCCCCATTTGTGCTACGGCAGCCGCAAGTTAGCTTCAACCGCTCAACCAGACAAACCCCTTAGATATCAATCCCACTTTCAGTTTGAGTGCTAAGTTGAGTGGATCGATTCACACTGTTATTGTCACTGGCACGACTCGGCCAGGATTTGAACCCTGAACTCCCAGACCGGAGGCGAGCAGATAAATATACATTATACGATTTTCATTATAGAATTATTTTGTTTTTGTAATCTCGTTTAAGTTGATGCTGACATCAATATTTTTGTGATATGCGAATGAAACGGAACCGAGAACATGCATAAAAATACATTTTGATATGATGCATTCCATATGAACAGCCATTTTATAAGCTTCCTTCTCTGCTTGTAGTACTTTTATATTGTCAGAAAGAAGTTTGTTAAATAATAGTCTGTAAATTTTATACAAATGTAAATTATGTAAAAGAAAACTTTCTACAATTTCAATACAATTCTAACATTATTCATAGTTTCTCTCGATTTCACGTTGCTTCCATTCCTGAATTTAAAAATATTGTCGCTCAAAAACCACCTCGTACAATCTTAAAGTCCTGGTTAGGCGGTTTATTTAGACTCAGTCTGTTGTTTTTTGTTTGTATGTTTCTTGCTTTTTCAGCCGCTTAAACATCTTACTCATAACATTCTCGAAAAAATAAATGCGAATTTTAGATGGGTTACGAAGCATCAAAACAATAGGTTACTTCTTCCTATGGTTGTAACGTTATTCTATTGTTTTCATTGCGCGCAAGTTAACTCGCAAATATCTTCTAAACTGCATGAATTAAGAATGTTTCCAGTTATTGAAGGATAAAATATTTGTGGCCTAGAATGTAAACGAATGTTACGATCGTCAAAGTAGGTGCTTTGAATTCTACGATGATTTAAAATATTCAAATGGGATGAAAAAACAATTGCAGTGTGAACGTTCATTTGCTTGTCTCATTTCTACGGAAAATGTTGAAAAAGTAGTCAATCAAGGAACACTAAAACCTTACAAAATAAATTAATCCAGGGGAGTTATTTGGGTTAAATAAAAAGACATCCTGACGAACCCTACTGTATGAGCTAAGTCTACCCAAAAACTTAAGTACCACGTGGTGAAACATGCATGATAAAATGAGTTTTTGGTCTTCAGCGTCATGCGTGGTATCTATCTATCAATCGGGTTCAAGTAAACCTCTTTTGTGTTGCGTCGTTAGAACTTAAAAATAACCTTCTTCACCTTGTGAACATGGCGTTGGGGTGAAGAAGTTTTCTCGATATAATGAGTTGTTTTGGGTACCTATATTTGTTTCCCAAAGAAAATTTTCTTTAATGATCACGTTTAAAGAGAACTTAAAACTTATTGCAAATGGAAGACGAGGTGAAACCGAGGACGGAAAGTTCGGTTGTTAGTCGGAATGATACTTTTATGAATACACCAAAAGAAACCCAATATCTCAGTATTTCTTTTATGTTGCATTTCTATCAACAGTTACAAATATCTGCTGGATATTATTTCAGTATTTCATTTTTATTTCATTTCTTTCAACATTTACAAGTACTTGCTGGACAATTGCCTCGTGCACAGTTAGAAACGCACCAAGCATCCATATTTGCGTTTCCTTTCCAAACTCCGATAGCATGACATTTTCCGCCTCCACCTGATGTTGGACCTTTAGATGGTCTCTTTGTTGCTTGCGTTTTGGGTGGCAAAGTGGTTGGTGGTTTTGGGCCAGGTGTTTGTGGTGGTGGTGGTGTGTAGCCGCCCAATTCTTTGGCAACAGCGGATATCAAAGGATATCTCCCTTGATTGCAAAATTTTCCGTTGAAATCATCAAGATCAAGACACCAAAACATGGCACCGGCCAATCCTTTCTCTAAACATGGAAACAATAATGTGATGACAAAATAAAAAAATGGTTCAGATAATCCTTATATATTATACACGCTTTTGAGCCTCACATACAAAAATTTTGTGTGAGGCTCAATGTTGCTAAAGTTGATCTCTCTTACAGGCTCATCTTATTTTTTACCTGTTGCATGTTGACTATCTACGAAGAAAGATCAAATTCGCTTGTTTGTCCACTCAATGAGCGAGCGAGGGTTTCTTTACACCAATAGAACTTTTATAACAAGTTTCTCATCTTTTGTCCCTTTATGCTAATTTTATTTTTTATTTCCAGTTTGGTTCTCACTTTTTTTCCTTTTTGGGCAAATCCTGTAGCGTGTAGGAAAAATGTTCAAATCTTTGATGGGTCTTAAACATATCAGTATCGACCATAAAAAGGTACAAGCAGAAAATAACGAGAGAGATTATATTCAGTTATAATTGCAAACCTTTGATTTGTGACTTTACTTTGTACACCAAACTAGCTCTATCATCAAATCCAATCCAGTCTTGTCCTTTGTAACCATACGGCGCTTTGACAACGTTATCTGATACCACAGTGAAACCCCATGTACAAATTTCATAATAAGCCAGAAAACCTGCTTCACGTGTGTATTTGCCTTTGGGTGGATTCTGCCAATCAGCTTTGGGTGCACCCAAACCATGATCTGTAGCCGATTTGAGTTTGAACCCTCGGCCATAAGTGCCCATACCAAGAGCGATTTTGTTTGCTGGAAATCCCCCCTTAATCCAATAGTCAAGTGCATATATTACCGTCAATTTATCTCTCTTGTCACCGGGGGCTATTGCAAAAACCGAAATATAACAAATCAATTAGGGGACATGCTGCTCCAGTAATGAGCATGATTTTATACAAATAATAAAATACAAACCTCCATCGAAAGCCATTGGTGTGTGATGGCCGGTGATTTTATCCCAATTTCCATGCATATCATATGCCATCAAATTCAGAATGTCCAAATACTTGGCTATCTGTGGGATATCATATCCTGCGTCAATTTTTGTAAAACCTGCAGCAACTGCAGCTGTCAACATTAATCGAGGTTTTTGTCTCGATGCTGCATCTTTGTCAAAGGCTGCAATGAGCTCTTTACAAAGTTGGGTGAAACGTTGTTTATCGCCTGGAGGGGAATTACCACGACCACCGGGATATTCCCAATCTAAATCTAATCCATCGAAACCATACTTTCGTAGCATTGCTACTGATGAATCGATAAATGCTTTGCGATATCCATCATTGTTTACCATCACAGAGAATTTACCTGTTGTAACAAAAAAAAAAAAATCGGCAATGTGACAGTTTGTCAGTCGGTTGTTGTCATTACTTTATCGTTAGTTTGTCGAATAACGAAAAAAAGCTGTCCTTTCCCAGCATGATATCGTTTGAACATCAACGTCTGAACGTTATCCGGATGTTTAAACGATGCCGTGTGCATGCTGGGTAATGATGTGATGAACCTCACTTGTTCCCCCGTTCTCGTGGTTCCATCCACCAACAGCCAATAGAATTTTAAGATTTGGATTTTTCTTTTTGTTAGCCATCATACGCGGGAACATTTTATCATCGTTCCATTCATACATGCTTAGCGTGTGACCTAAAGAAGAACATTTGTGATACGAAGAATACAAGCTTGTTAGTCAGACGGAGTTTTCAAGCTTGTTGGTCAGACGGAGTTTTCAAGCTTGTTAGTCAGACGGAGTTTTCAAGCTTGTTGGTTAGACCTCCATGAGAATCACCTTTCTTAGAAAATATTGATCGATTTAAAACAAAATTGATTGAATGATACATTTATATAATTGATAACTGTGTTTTATCAAACAAATATATATATATATATATATATATTTAATCTTCAAGCAGTATCTTTTAAAGTTTACGGAATGTATAAAAAATCGTAAAAACTACAAACTGTAAAGTCAAACGATGGAAATGATGGAAATAGAAATTTAATGTTTTAAAAAATAAAAATTCAAATAACGTTACTAACCTCTGCCAATTTTTGCGAATGCATAAATTATGTGAGTACATAGGTGCGGATCAACATCTTCAGGGAAGAATTTCATAGGGGCAGGTCGATATTGGGCCCAATTTGTGTAGTAACACACCCTTACATAGTTTTTTGCTGTTGATAGGGCGACAAAAGCCAGTAATAATGCAATCAAGAGCTGAAAAAAAATTGAGGATCTCGAAAAGTTCATGAGAAAATTCACTCAGAATTTACAATGAAAAATTTTTAATATCGCGGAAACTCTTCCATTAATTAAAAGACTAATTAAAAACGCAAGTTTCCACAAAAACGTTTTGGTTCTAAGATATGTATCACGAAAGTTGTTTTCTAACCACCTTTTTGCAACACAGCGCCTGGACTATAAAATTCAAATAATTCAAACCGAAAACGATATTAGGAATAAAAACCTTTTAAACTCCCTTAAAGCAAAAAGAAGGATTAATTGATATGAAATATTTTTATATTCAATCAGGAAATTCACAAAAGTTGATATTTTGATATTCAAAGAAAAATACACAAGCAAAATTATTGAAATAAAACTTCCTGATACTAAAGGCGCCTATGCGTGTTACATCAACTCTAGAACTTCAAAATATGTTCTATAATAATATGTATACTAGTGTAGCGTGTAAAAACATTTTACAGTTTTAAATTGATTGTTTTAAATAAATTGATTTTTACACGCAATACTGCCATGATAAGTCTGTGTATATACAAAAAGGCTATACAAAAAGGCTACAGTTGAACTAAAAGATTTAGAAAAGAGACAATACAACGTATACCACCTAACCAATGGATACTCCTACCTAACCACGATACTCCTCTGAGTGGCTTTATGATGTCTTCCTTAAGGTACAACACTCCATGAAGTAATAAAACCCCGTAAGATGGAGCTAGAGATTCTCCTAATGGGAGATTCTCCCTATACTAATACAGAAAAACAAACATCCATTGACGAACTTCCCGAGAAATTTTACCTAACATTCTTTCTTTAACAGTTAGGTAAGAAAAAAGCAAGATTGCGTATTAGTATAAGAAGATATTATTGTCACAAAAAGAACTGTTTAGTACCAACCTTCATCTTCACTTCACCAACAAGCGACGTCAGATGAGTTGGAAACCTGCCACATATCTTATAAATCGTTAGTAATAACAAAAACAGGGGGCAACTAGATTTAATGATAAAAAAGAGAGGACAGTGGTGTCCAGTCTAATCTGTAGCCTTGTATAATTTCTTGCTTTTAAAATATTGCATATATATTAAATAAATGAATAATAACAAATTATGTATATCAAATGAAGAATTCATTTACTATATACTAATAAAGTCCCAGAATTTGGGCCATAGAAAAATACCCCCGTCAACTATCATAAGACGTTTGTTTGTGAAACTTGCAATGCTGCGTACACATTTGACTCGTTATGTGGTGTTGATTGAACCCGAAATGTTGAATATTGAACAAACGCACCTGCGAATTATTATACCAACTGAAAACTGTTCAAATATTTACAAACTGTCAAAAAAAGAAAATCTTTTTTGACACCAGAAGAACGTCTTCATTCTACGCTTAAGGTGGTATTACCCCCAAAAATTTTTAGATTTTCAAAAAAAAAATTTTTATTGAAAATGATAGACAATTTATCTAGGAAAAAGACCCTTTTTACTGCTTTCAAAAATCTTTTCTCAAAAAAGAGATATCTAAATTTTTCTACAGGCAGGTAGAATGAATTTTTCTGAAAAAAGTTAAAAAATGGCGAAAATTTTGGGATATTTTGAGCTTTTTCCCCACTTTTTCGACCCAATTTTCTCTATTATCTTCTTTGTTTTATCTTCTTTGCGTTTTTGCGAAAAGCTATATTCTGACACCACTGCCATAAACATTGCCCTAAGTGTGTTTTTGTAGATGGTAGGGCTCCTATAGTCATATACAGTGTATATACTATATCTTTTGCTATATATTGATAAATACTTTGGTTAAATACATTTTGCAATGGGAAAGACAGATAGAGTTAAATTCAGCACAAGAAGACGTCCAAAAAGAAGGTTCAGTGGTAATCAATTCACTAAAAAGAGAGATCTCAAAGAAGAAGCATCAGCATCAACCACACCATCCTTCGCGGGACCATCAACTGTTGGTGACCAACCAACCTCTCAGGTTTTATCTACACCTTTAAATAACTCTAATTTTGAAGATATTCATACAAATACCCCAAAAAGTAGTGACAAACAAGTTGATGGATATAGAATTATTGATGTAGAACTGCTTTCAGAATTCATTTCGTCCTCCATGGTGTGCCCGGAATGTTTCAATCACGGAGTTTTATTGCGAGAAAACTTTACCAAAAAGCAGGGACTCTGTTCATTTTTGTTTGTTGAATGCTCTTGTGGCTATAAGCAGGATTTTTATTCATCAAAACCAGCTGGGAAATCATTCGATATAAACAGAAGAATGATTTACACTATGCGAAATCTCGGACAAGGTTACAGCGGTATCCAAAAATTTACAACATACATGAATATGCCCGGTCCGATGACTGTGAAAAACTTTGACCGTTCTATGAAATTTATTGCGAAAAAGGTTGAAGAAGTTGCTGAGAGTTCCATGAACAAAGCTGCTGCTGAGTTGAATCCTTCATCTGAAGAAATTGTTGATACCAGTGTTTAACGCCCTCATTTGGGAACGTGTGCCGAAAAGTGTGTATGTCTCGCTGACCCAGTTAAAATTTGGAACTTACGATGCAGTGGCATATTATAACATGGGCAGGAAAAGTTCCATTGAGATTTTTAAAGCCATTGGAATGAACCCAGGCCGTTTTATGGAAAAACATTGTCAGGTTTTGAATGCAAAGAGACTTTTTAACAAAACCCGTAAAAGTAGTGAACCTGTACGCAAGAGGCGTAAAATTCTGCGGGGACATAAAAAAACTAAGCAAGACTCAAATGAGTTGACTGAAGGTGTCACATATGAAGCTGGAGAATTTGTTTGATTTATGTTTTTCTATTGTTGACTTTATTTGATGGTTTATACCTTTTTTATTGTTAGTTGTAACTTTAAAGGCTTTTTTCTCAAAATGTGATTTTTCAAACTCCCGGCGCAAATATCTCAGGAACCGCTTGAGCTTTTTCTTTCAAATTTTCAGCAAATTTCCACTACAGAAAGTACTTTGCAATAAACCTTTAAAACTTGAAATAAGGTTTATGATTTTTGCATATTATGGCATCACAATTTCAAAATAATCCCTTTTTAGGAGTTTGGAATGTCAATGTCTGCCATTTTGAATTGAAAATTTTTTTTCAAATATTTTTTGGTTTATTGTATAGCCCCACCTATTAATATTTATTTTACCAATTTTCAACATAGAACTATGTCTAGTTTTTATTATTTTTCTGCCGGGGTAACTGTCCGGTTTGATCAAAAAAAGGCATATTTTCCATGTTACCATGGCAACGAAAAATTTTTTTTTTCATTTTTCCCCCCATTTTGAAATATCTTCACCCAACAAGTGTTTTGGAACAAAAAATTCCAATGAAATATCAATTTTTTAATTTAGGGGGTAATACCACCTTAAATAGATGTTTGTCGAATTTCTGTTACACCGTATTATGGCCTGCCTTATCCGGGAAAAAAGTCGGGTTTTAATGACCAAATTTAATGACTAAATTTTCCCCGACCATTTTTAAATCCAACTATTTTTTCCCCGACAGATATTTTCAACCGACTATTTTTACCCTGACAAATACTTTTACCCGATTTTTCCTCAACAAATATTTTTGATTTTTCGGTGTCTCGTTTCACGCGAGAAAATAATTCCCGATCTTATGTAGTTCGGCTTGACTATAGCTTGGTTGTTTTCTTCTTACATCCATGTCTAATAAAAATAAAAAGGAACAACAACAAGTATAACTAGATTTTTATTCAGGAACTAATGATCAGTGATTCCATAGTGATATTTTAACAAAACCGAAAATGCCATATGGCATATAGGAATGATCCACGCAGTTTACGTAATTGCGTTTTCTCATGTTTTTATAAACTCTTTCGTTAGGTACATTTTTGGGATCCATTGCATCTAGCTCCTATTTGAATATATCTGATGTTAACAAATGGTTCAATCTATTATCGGTCATCAAGTTTCTGAGATAGATCTTGATATGTTTTAATGTTTATTGAAGTTAACGTTGATTGATATAAAAGAGGTATTTGGGGTCTGCTTTTATTTGTGTTCATGAGATATTTTATGCAATTTAGGATGACCCATAATTTGGCAAAAATTCTCAAAAGTTTCAAACTGTGTTAAAATAGTTATCAAGCCATATTTGCTTTCTGACAGAACACTTTACACTCGTACAGCGATTGTGACAGGAAAGCCAATTAAACAAGGTGATGGAATGGGCAAGAAAGTTCCTTCCAAACTGATATTTAATGGAAGAAGAGAGTTCATCGATAACTTGAACAGGATATAAAGAAATTGTAAATATTTATAAAGATAAAATATTCATTTTACAATATTTTTCTGTCGGAAAAAAACAACGAAAATTCGTATAAGCGGGGTTATTTTGGTGATGGAACTGAAAGATTGCTTTGAATAATCGGGGAATTCGGATTACCCGGTGTTTGGATAACTGAGGTTCAACCCTATTTTGATTATGAAGATAAGAGATTTATCAGTTAGATATGTTTTCGTGCTCTTTATGAATTGTTGGAAATCAAATTTTCAAATTTTCTCACGATTTTTGGCAATCCGTTAAGTGCTAAAGATGACTGTGTTACCTCCTGTGCGATTGGGCTTTTCGACATTCGAGTTGAGATAAGTTGGCCAGTGTTCACTCACAGTGTTGAGCCAATAAACAGGAAGAGTAATCTATATATTTGTAAATCGGGGGGTAAATTTAACTGCACCACATCGATTTCATTGGCGTAACGATTAAGAACGCACGTAGCTGCCATGCTCTGTACACGTTGTAAATGATTGATAAAATAAACTGGAAGCTGCCCGTACACTCCAATACCATAATTAATTTTCGATAACACGAAACATTTTGCCAACATTTTTGGTGGTTACGAAGAAAATCTCTTGAAAGTTTTTAGTGTTCGCATGGAGGTATAATAAAAGAAGGACTTACAACTTTCATTGATCTATTCAAGATATTCTGTTCATTTTGTAACCAATTTTAAAACTCTGATTCCTTAGAAACTCCGACATCCTCAGCTTTGAAACTTTCAGAATTGAGGGACAAGATATTCTTCTTCCTGTAGATTTCGTGGCGTTTGCCTGGCATCTGTCTAATTGCGAATTTTTTGTAAAAGATGTATCAAGTTAAATACTACATAATTTGTTAAAATTCGCTGTAAACGCCCATCAGACATCTTGAAAACATTAAGTAGTAGTTTTGAAGTAGTAATGAAAATCACAGATTTATATGCAATTCACATTTCTTCAATTTCTGAGATTTTTCACAATGTGTGAAACATAAATATTCGTATAAACCCGCCCATGTAAACCAAAAATCCAGTGAAATGTGAGACACGCTTTATATCAAAGGAACGCCAACATAAAAGATTTTAACAATGGAATTCAAAAGCTTTAGAAGTTGTAAGTCCTTCTCTTCTTATACGTCCTGGTGTTCGTCACATAATAGTACGAGGATTTAATGACGTTGTTGATGTGACGTTGTTGACGTGATGCTTCCAGTTCATACTTTTATCGATGTGTAATACGAGAATTTATGTGGATTCACTTCTTTCAATTTTTTTAAGTTTATAATCTTTTTCTTTAAAGGCATACCGAACCACATAGGGTCGAGAGAATATACAAACAGAAAGTACTAACCTGTTTTCACCATAGATTTAATAATTTTAAGTGTAAATTTTCTTCTAAAACATTACAATGATGTTTATACTATACAATAAAGGCTGTTATGTCTAACTATTTAGCAGAAAAATATGATTTTCAAGAGAAACTTCTGGTAAAAGATTACCAGAGTTTCTGTTAGAATTGCTAAAAAAGATAGATAGAACCAAGGAAAGTTTTGAAGAATTACATATAAAAAATAAAGGCGAATTGATTGATTGATTGATTGATTGATTGCCTGACGACGTTTTTTAATACGTTTGTTTTTTGTTTACATATGAAATAAACATGGCTGCACTTTTTAACTCTAATTACGTATAAAACATAACTAGAAATATTAAAGAATACATTTTTATTATCTTCGTTTTTATTATTTACAATATCCTAATCGTGTCAAATGGTCCAAAGAAAAGATCATGTTCTAATTTAAAAACTTTGAATCTTAAAGCTTTGTTTATATTTTGACTTTGCAATACAACAGGGCCGATTACCGTTGATAGGGGTGATTACAGCTAGGCGGGCCGATTACGGACTAACTGGCCCGTTCACGGCTATTTTATACTGTTCTGTAATCAACCATACAATTATGACAGTTAATTATATCATTAACACATTTTCACGTACCACGCACAACATGAGAATTTATGTTTTGAAGTCGTATTGAAAACAAAGACGCAAGAATACAAATATCTTGTATTGGTTTTATCCTGTTTCGGTAATCATTTCTTTCTTTGTTAGTTCATCTATCAAACTATCCGTTATAGTAGAGCAAATCTTTGAACAAATTCATTGACAATATGGCAATGCTTTAATATTTCAAGTCAACTCATAGACGATTTTTACGACTATCATTATAAATGTTCACGACGACATATGCGCAGAAGAAAGAAGGGGATCATCGCGGCGAAAATATTCGATTGAGGGAAAGTAGAAATGTTCGAAATCGTCGTGAAAATAGTGTTGAAAGTCGTCGCGAAGGATTCGTAAAAATCGGCTAGTGGAGATACGGTTTAACATTTCATTTCAAGATCATGAGTTATTTGCGTGTTAATGGGAGTTAGCGTGAAATAATTTTGTGATCTTTAAGGTGCGTTCACACTTTGGTTAACGCGAGCTGGAAAATTAACTCACGAAAATTAACTCACGTTAACTTATAGTGGGGACCAAGCTTTAATGGTATATTATGCTTTGCGTCTTAATCTGTTGCTGATAATCGCTCTTAGAGCAACAAGCCTCGTTAAAATGAATTGAAAAAGAAACAATGTCGGATATGTAACCTAAAAAGTATCTTTATAATCTCTAAAATACCCAACAGACTCTTTGGGCCTTTCTCTTCTTTTCTGACTGCTCTTCGTGTTTACACTTGCGATCTAACTAAACTAGTACCAGACTCTTTTCAGCAAACTTAACGGGGGCTGTTGAATTGGTGTATAGAATGAAAAATAGTATTTTTTTTGAAAATTCTCTTTTATAAAGAAGTTTGAAAGTACGAGGTACAGTATATGACCCTAACCTCAAAAATGTCTCAAATTATACAAAGTTTATCCCAGAAGCATAGTATCGGAAAGAACTGAAGATTTTGGCGCCATTTTCACCACGAACGACAAGTACGAGTTACAATTTTCTTTCAAAAAAAATAAATTATCCAAAATTGCAATAACATTTAACTACAGAACTACAGAAGGCATTTCGAATATATTACCAAACCTTTAAATTTTAATTCTAATAAACGGCTACAAGTGGACGTCTTTTTTACCGATACAAGGCGTGTCGTCATCTTTGTCGCCACACAGTTCACACAGTTCTTCGTCCATTTTTTTTTCACCTGGAGTTTTGGTTTACGAGAATCCCTTTTACCGATACAAGGCGTGTCGTCATCTTTGTCGCCACACAGTTCTTCGTCCTCCACTTTTTTCACCTGGTGTTTTGGTTTACGAGAATCCCTTTTACCGATACAAGGCGTGTCGTCATCTTTGTCGCCACACAGTTCTTCGTCCTCCACTTTTTCCACCTGGTGTTTTGGTTTACGAGAATCCTTTTTACCGATACAAGGCGTGTCGTCATCTTTGTCGCCACACAGTTCTTCGTCCTCCACTTTTTCCACCTGGTGTTTTGGTTTACGAGAATCCTTTTTACCGATACAAGGCGTGTCGTCATCTTTGTCGCCACACAGTTCTTCGTCCTCCACTTTTTTCACCTGGTGTTTTGGTTTACGAGAATCCTTTTTACCGATACAAGGCGTGTCGTCATCTTTGTCGCCACACAACTCTTTCTGGTCATGTAATGGTTGCGACCTAATCAATTCCATAATTCGTTTGTCTAACTCTACATCTGAAAATTATTTACACAAGTTTTCGTTATATGCACATACATTAAAGGGGGCTGGAACCTACTGAGGTAGAACCTACAATTTGACAGAGTCCTTTAATAACCTACGATTTGACTGAGTTCGTTTATAACGTACAATCTAATTTTGTTGAGATGAAATAAAGCTAAAACTTCCAAACTCTATAAACAAGAGTTTGGACTGTGAATGTAAAATGTTTTCAAATTGTCAGTTCAACAGAAATGGATAAACTTACTGATTTCATCGAGCGAAAGAGATGTTCCATCACGTATTGGTAAAGCAAGAAAAACGAAAAACACAACAACAATAAATTGAACCATATTTTATATTTTAAGTTTATGATGAAAAAGGTTTGTTCCTATACTTTATATGCAATTATGATCTGTTGTCCCTTTCGTGTTTAATGAGGCGTTGATTGAATCGATCATTTTCATTGGTTGGAGATTGAGAATATACGACACGCTCGAGCTGTGAGATAATTATGGCGCATGTCAAGGGGAATCATGAATTGATAAGCATCGAGAGACATCTTTACGCAATTCTATTTCAGTTTTTGGATTTTTATTTACAAAACTAAGGACTTAAACCAATTTAATGCAAGCGGCTTTGTCGACTTAAATCTGACGGGATTCTGTCGTTAGATCAAGTGAAAAATAAAGTTTGAAATTTTCTTTCTTGAACATATTTCAGGAGTAATACATAAGCTGGTTTAAACTTAGGTAGATCTAGATGGATTCCGTCGTGATAGTGTTCTATCATCAAAATTAACCTGCCTGCCAACATAAACCTTGAATGCACTGTATACGAAGTTTTAGTCATTAGCGGTGATAAGTGGTAATAACGATATTAAAATGGAACAGGTTTTCAGTTAAAACTTGATTGGTTAAAAGTGGTTTTATAGCACATGGAAACATGAGACTCATCTATTGATCGTCATCGAATTTTTCTGTGTGAAAAACGGTCTTTATTCTTGAAGGCTGAGATTCATTATCATTTTTCAATAATTCCTTTAAATTCAAAAAAAGACGTTAATTGTTTAAAATGTCTCCAGGGAAATCTGGAACGCTATGATCTTGTGTACACTGATTGTACGATTGCATTCTGAAAAAAGTTACACTTTCTTATAATCTGAGCTTAACTTGTTATCCTGTCAGAAAAATAAGCCATCTGTTTATGCAGATCCTGTATCACGGGCGTATTTGTTCGGGTTTGTTTATGCTTTAGCAGCTAACATTCTCATCCACAAATTTCGACATACCTCGACATACATTCGCTTCTGATGTACTTTACAATTTGGTACCAAAACGTTAACGCCATAACCGGGGTATTACCCCATTAATATTATCGAATCGTAAGAGAGCGCTCTTGCCTGCACATTGACCATGGGTTGATAGACTCGAGAAAAGCAAAGATGCAACTTGCATTTCAGAAGAAAACAAAAACAGAATGAAATACTTCAACATAACATAAAGAAGAAATATACAAAAAATTTTTAAAGCCATACAAATTTCAAAGTGAACATAAAAAATTAAAAATCCCTTTCCCTCTCACAAAATTAATAAAAACTTGATTGAAAGCAGTGAAAAAGATAAACATGGACGCAACAGATGCTAAATATCAAAATTTGTGTTTTGTAGTGACACTTTATGACCAATGAAATATACAACAGACAGACACACACACAGACAGAGAGTGGGAGAGAGAGGGAGAGAGAGAGAGAGAGAGAGAGAGAGAGAGAGAGAGAGAGAGAGAGAGAGAGAGAGAGAGAGAGAGAGAGAGAGAGGGAGTATATGTGCCATCATTCAACTGCATCATATTGCATCATCAGCAAGTTTTGGGATTTTCTAGCAGACGAACCGGTCACTGTCAGAAGGAAATATTTTTTTGTTTTTTTCATAAATCTTATAGTGCGCTTTCAGTGTTTTGCTGTACATCATTTTGAACTTGAAGAGTGCTTGAAGCTCTGAACATATCAACAGTACTTGCAACACGCTTCGTCTGTTCATCCTCGTCACTGGAGTCGTCTAACGCCAATCTCGGCTCGTCTCTATTGACGTTGGACATATATCTCGGTTGAATGGCGATGGCATTAGAATTACCAACAGGCGCAATGGCGTTTCTGTTTTTTCGTGAGTCAGCTTCATCCATCGCTTCTAAAAAATAAATGAAAATATGTGTCAATATCCACGTCAAAAAAAATAATGAAAATGTCGTGTCAATATCAACGTCAAAAAAATAAATGAAAACGACGTGTCAATATTAACGTCAAAAAAATAAATGAAAATGACGTGTCAATATCAACGTCAAAAAATTACTACTAAAATATTTTCCGCTTTAGTAATTCATATCGTGAAAGACTTTAAAAGATAACTGGCGGTTTAGATTCGAAAAGTTACTCATGGTGTAGTTTTATAGTGGATCCACTAAGGCCTACTAAATATTGCGTTTCCATACCTTCATGTATTTCAGTTAATTTCTTTTCTCTTTCTTTTTTACTCTTCATCTCAATTTCTTCTTCAGTGGGTTCTGGTTCCACAGGGTCACTGTTTACATCTGTGAAGACTTTATTTTTTAGATATTGTGTGTGGAGACAACATGTGATCACACCGCATACTAAACAAAAAAATATTAAAAGAAGCTTGATTAAATTATCAGGAGTAATAGTATTTATCAAGAAATATCCCACTCTCTCTGTGAAATACACAGGAGAACAGTAAAAATGGTGGACAGCTGATGTTAACAAAAAAAAAATTTCACTCATGTTATTCCAAACATTTCATGTGGGACGACTTAATAAGAAATGCTGCCCATTACACACGAAAACCAATTGGAAACGTGTTTGAACATGGTTTCAATCTTCTTATACTAATAGCCAGTTGTGCATACCACTTTTATTTTAGAGAGTGATACTTTTAGAAAAATTTCACAGTCATTTCCCCACGAAGAGCGCATAAAACCACGATGCTGCGAGAAGCGTTTTTTTTCAGTATTAGTATATTTGTAGTAGCAAATGACGCGACATGAATTTTTTGGCGCGGGTAACATTGCATTGCATCCCCAATGGAATGCGACGTTTAGAGGCAAATATCTAGAGAACCGATGGGGATAACTGACGTTTTTTGGGTCCGCGATAATTTGGCGAAAGGGTGACGAAACAAAATTGGGTCTAAAACTTTTTGGGGACGGGTGTGACGTCATCAAAATGTTTGATCTGCGATATCTTCGAAACGGCACGTCGTACGCAGACGATCCCATACATTTTTTTGATCAGCTTTTCAAGCTCTACAATTAAGTGATACTTATTCTTTACCATTTTCTGTTTTATTTTCGGCATCTTTTTTTAATATGCCTGATGATGATAGCGGGGGCCGTTCAAAATGTAGTGCCGCGCTTTTCGTGCAAAAACAGAAATAAATAGAAATGTAATGTTTCTATTGTTTCCATTGTTTACTCGTAAAAGCTTATGAGATTAAAAAAAACAGACAATAGAATTAAATATTAAACTTGACATAACTGCGATTGACACTGTCTGATCATCAGATATTGTTTTGAAAACTTAAGCATTACGGGATTATAAATAATACAATATTCTAAAAAATTATCTAACCGAAAACAGCATGTAACTTATCCTAACAAAAGTCTCTCCATAAACATAATCTGTGGTGTACCGTAGGGCTTAATATTACTGTTTTTAATTTACGTGAACGACTTTGTGAATTTCTCATTAAAGTTTAATAAACCAGGTTCCTTTCAAATTCTGAAACTTTTTAATGAAAATGAATGAAGACATCCTTGCATAATTTACATTTCAAGCAAACAAATGATCACTAAAAATGTCAAAAAGACTAAATTTTCGCTTTTTCCTTCATCTAGAAAAAAACGTCATATTCCAAGTAATCTTCCAAACTTATGAATAGAGAGCCCGGCGTCCTGACTCTTCTTTTCCTCTGCTGGATATTTCTTATGCTGACATTTTTCATTGCAGAGAGAAAAGAGAAAAGTTCTCCTCAATCGCTTTTAAAACATTTAAAATGTGAAATGTAAAAATGTAAAAACCTGTAAAAAGTTTTTACCCGGGATACTAGTATCTATACTAGTATACCGTGTAAATTTTTTTTACATCTTCCCCAATAAGATGTTTTTACACGCTATATAATAATAATTGATAATAACTCTATGAAATACAAAAACGCAGTCCAAAACGCCGTCCTAAAATCTTTCATCCATTCATGAATTTTTTACCCGCCATACTAAGCATTTGATAATCTTTTCTAAAATAAATCCTAACCAATTCTTAATTCTTTCCACTTTTTAACTTTATAGTCAACCAAAAATACTTTCAGACTTTGTGGTGAACAGATTTATAATTATCAATACTAAATCTCAGATAAAAATATTCACAAATTGTGAAATATCTCACTCACACACTACACTGTCCATCACAAAACTAACTTCTTGACTTTCTTCTTTCTATCATTGTACTAAAAAATACCATGCTCAACACTAAATTTTCTTTCTTTTATTTGGAAATCTAAGAAAACAAACCGAAACTGGATAAAATGCCGTTTGATACGTCTTAACCTTCAACATTACATATAAGTCGTAGATATGTAAAACTATTCTTCGTAAAAAAAATTGTTTTTCTATGCATGTTTCTTATTAATACTTCGGTTTAAAAAATGTAAACAAACGCTTCTTTTTTTTTCAAACGACTATTTTTCATTCGTTATTGAAAAGTTTCATTATTGACAATAGCTGCTACGTTCGATTGTAATTCGAAGTCTCCGCCTGAGATGCTATATCATGTCTTCCCTAACGTATTTTATATCATAAAACAATTATAAGCACTAAGCCGGAGTGCCTTATTCTAATACGGAAAAAACATAAACAGATACTAATAGCGAGTTGTGCATCCACTTTTTAGTTTGGTCAGTGTGAATAAAAGGACTGGGAACGAAATGTTCGTATGGACTATTCTTATTAAAAGTATTATAGGAGTAGCGCGACGTCAGTGGGCACATTGCATTGCACCCTAAATGGAACGCGATTTTTAGGGTCAAATATCTCGAAAACCAATAGGAATAACTGACGTCACTTTGGGCGTGCGATATTGGCGATGTAGTGTCGAAAGATTTGGGTCTAAAACTTTTTGGGGACGGGTGTGACGTCATCAGAATCTTTGATCGTCGATATCTCCGTAATGGTAAGTCGTACGCAGACGATCCCATACATTTTTTTGATCAGGTTTTCGAGCTCTATTACGTGGTACTACTTATCCTTTGGGATTTTGTGATTTTATTTTCGGTCACCCCTATATTGATAGGAAAATCACGGGATGGGGGTAACTCGTGGGGAAAGTGAACCGGTAAAAAAAATTTTACCCGGGATACTAGTTCTTATACTAATACTAAATCTTGCTTTTTTCTTACCTAACTTTTAAAGAAAGAACGTTAGGTAAAATTTCTCGGAAAGCTCGTCAATGGATGTATGTTTTTCCGTATTAGTACAGGGAGAATCTCCCATTAGGGCAATCTCTAGCTCCATCTTACGGGTTTTTATTACTACATGGAGTGTTGTGCCTAAAGGAAGACATCATAAGCCACCCGGAGGAGAACGCAATGCAATGTTTTTTTGCGTTCGAAAGTTCATCAAATTTTCTCAACGTTCATTTCTTAATGAGAATGAAGACACTGTGTGTATAATTTTTTGTTTTTGTTCTAATTCTTTTATTCAACGCTTTAAGTTCAGTAATAAAGAATAACCACATTGATAAGTATCAGTAACTATTCTATCCGACGAGATAGTCGATGTAGACCTGTTATGTGTTATCAGTTTATCATTTTCTACCGATGTCTATTTTTTTATGTGTTTGAACGTAGCTTTTTCGTATCAGTTAGTTTTGACTACTGTACCGAAATGTGTAGCTAGCAGTTTATTTGGTATTTCATTGTAGTATGTGGATTGTTATTATTAAGGTAAACGAAGGTAGCAAGATCATTATCATATTGTTTTGACAGTATTTGAATGATACCTTTTTTAGATTATAAAATTCGATAGTATAAATGATTGTAATGCAAGAAGAGAGTGAAAATCATGATTACATACATATTCACATGGTTTTTGTATCATGATGCACAAGTGGAGTTTTAGGTTTTGAAATTTGAAGGTATTTTCTTATATTTCATATATTTCAGAAGTTTAATCGTGGTTAGATAGGAGTATACGTTGTATTGTCTCTTTTCTAAATCTCTGAACATTGGAATTTTAGCTTTTAGTTTAACTGTACAACTTTAGAAATCTCTAAATAGGCCAGATAGCACTGAAAAATAGGGACAATAGCATTCTTTGAATGATCGATCCAAAATATTTGTGTTAAATATGATATAATTCCAACATGGAGAAACACAACAATTTTTGTATATACACAGACTTATCATTGCAGTTTTGCGTGTAAAAACAATTTATGGAGAAAAACTGTAAAATGTTTTTACACGCTACACTAGTCTCCTATATATCGAAAACATCTTTGTAGTAGTGGCCAAACTTACTAACATCGAATATTACGAAACTTACAAAAGAACACTAATATTATGACACCAATCGAAATCCCTATCGGCAACCAATCGGTATCCACTTCGCCTATGGGCGGAATAGTTGGCGGAGGAGGTTTGGGTGTAGTCTGCATAACATCAAAAAGCAAAAATGTGCCAGCTTTCATGGTCACGGAAAATTCATGCCGATATATTAATCGCTGGATATCTCCAATGAGCTAGAGAGGAAAATGACAGAATCTGTAGATTGGAATCTGTTTTCTAAAACTATTATTAAGCAAACGAAGAATAATCAATAATCCCTGGAAGAGAGCATACTTAAACACTCTTTCGTCGACGGCCAAAGTTTTCTTGTATCTTGAAAATGCCCACAATGTTAAAGAAATGTTTCGAATTACAGAAAATTGTTAAAAATAATTGTGTCGTTACTTTTTTCTAGAAATTTTTTTACTTAATGATAAGTAAAATACAAACATTGTCCCGGTCGTCGGGTATACAGTAATTATAAAACGCCTGTCGTGTGTTTACACGGTTGGTATCAAACTTACATTAACGTTCCTTCGTTTTCCCATTTCATCAATGATATGAACATAAACAATAATACTGCCAATATCGCAACCAAGAATGGTGATACGATCTTGATCGATGTTCAACTCCAATGCAAGTGCAGTTACTAATTTCCTACTAAAATGTTTAAATCTTGTTGCACGGAATATACACATTGATTTTGGTGCATAAAAGTACAAGCTGAACGTGATGTTATCACCTGAAAAACAAATGGAAAACACTTATAAAACACAGACTCCTCCCCTGTGCTTCTGATTGACAGCCTCAACTTTCTTGAGATAATCTGTCAGAAATCCTATGTTTTCCATTTAAACCACTTTATAGCTCAAAAGGTCAAACCTACCAATAGTGTCTGGTTCTAATGTTGTGATTATTTCAATGTATTCTTTAAAAACAGCAATTTTGCCAAGTTTTTGACAGCGACATTGTATTTCCCCCTTTCCATTGTTTGCATTGTTCTTAAGATAGATTGCGTCTTCACATAAACTTGTGTTATCAACTTGCGCAACATCATCCAAGACTTGACACTACAAACGATAGACAACTTGCATTATCAATGAATTTACTCTTGAAGGCGTGCATGGGTACACGACAATACATTGCGCCCTCGATAAAACGGTATATTAAAAAAAGTTGTCATATCAATTTCCGATGACAGTAATGCACGAGCACTTGAATGATTTCAACCTCGACATGAAGAAGAGAAGGTCGACATTGTGCAAGTTAGAAAACAGACTACAGATCAACCAACTTACATAAATATCATCGTATGTGGTTAGATAAGCGTCTTTGTTTGGAAGAACAACATGAAAATATTCTCTTGAACCGCTTGTGTTCACTTCTTTATACTCCTTGTTCTGTTTCACAGGATTCCACAAGCGCACATCGTAAACATTGCTCACCATTTTCCACTGCTTGGAGAAGTTTTTATACGACACATACATAGCCTTATCATATTCCACTTGCGTAATGATTAAACCATTACACAATTGTTGGGCATCATTGGCACAATTCCAGGTGACGTAATTGGTAATGTTACCAAATCCCTTCAATGCTACAATAGTGTCCGACTCATCGGTTTCAAAATGTTCTCTTTTCACTGATATTTTGAACAGTTGACTACTCTTTGTTTCGAAAAGCTTCATGGGGAGGTGGTGTGTATTCAAGTATTGACTTATGTGATTTGTCAATTTTACTGACCATTCTGTGAGGTGTGGGTATATATAACTCTGGTATGTACCATTATTCAGAATGGAATTGATCACAGTAACGATGTTCTTTATCTGAAAAAGATTAAACGAAATACATCTGGAGTGGTTTATTGATGAAGAGCAAATGAAAGCTGAAAATATTTTGAATTTTACAATCACCAAAGCGTAATTTTATTTCAGTCAAATAAGAAAATTATATTATTTTTTTACTAAAGCTTTTCCATTCAAATATACAGCCGGTAGGTACACGGTGTCCTTTGAACGTTATATGAACGTCTTTACGACGACGTTGTCCGCGCGTAAAAATGACGTCATGCACCTTCTGGGTTGAATAACTTGGACTTTCACTTTCACTCAGTTGAAACGATTATCAATTCCCCTTGGATTCTCCTACCTTAAAGGTACTTTGAGGGTTCAATCCGTAATCAACTGTATAAACCTTAATCTTAGCTGAAATGACACAAAGCTAACCACTTACATCATCATATTTGACCATTTTAAGGGTGTCACTGTCTGTTAGGTAGAGAAGGAAATCTTTGGTAGTATTCACAATCTCTTCAGTGAAATATCTTCCGCGCTTATCAAAAAATAATCGGGTTACATCTACTGCATTTGACAGGGTTTCTGTTGTTGCAGGGCTTGACATTACAAAGCCAATATACTTGAGATACTCTTCCGTTGTGTCGCTTGATGCACCTTCTATAGAAAGTTTGTTGTACAAATACTGTGATGCAACCATCTGATTTGAATCAATCGCCGCCTCAAACTTGTTATAAAGATCGATAAGAATATCCCCAATATCTGCTTTTTTGGGGCTTTTAAGAGTGATTGTTGATTCCGCACGCTTGGATAAAATTTCTCCTTTATTCTTGACAAGGACAAATACATCCAGGCTAGTCAAATCGTTGAAGATTGGAAAGTAAACGTTATCGAGGATATTAGCGGTTGTCCAGCCTGTCAAAAATTTTTCCGTTTGTTCAAAATCATCTGATTTGTAACCAAAACGAAACAGTAATGGTGTTTGAGATTCAGTTGCAGTCCACCCATATGCTCGAATACGAAATGACGTCTTAGAAGCATCACCCGTTGATGGTGAAACAACAAGCACAGTATTTTGCACAGCGTCACCAAAATTAATCACGTCTTTAGCAGTTATATGTAAGCCAGCAAATGTAAGTGCGCATTCACAAGTTAAGGAGTAACTTCCCGTTATCGTATTTGATGGTAAATGCAAGTCCACTGTTCGCATTTGAAACAATCGTTTGGGGTTTGAAACAGAGACGATCATATTATAGACAGTAGATTCATGAAACTCTATTGCCTTACCAAAAGAATCTAGATGTAGAAGTTAAAAAATATTTTATGAAGCGTATAAAAATATCTTTTAGAAGAATTAAATCAAAATGAGGAATGAATAATATCTGTTAGCAATTAATTGGTAAGTCCCTCAAAATAAAGCAACAGTATCTTGATGAAAACAAGTTATAAAGTCCACCATGTTTGTTAGAGAAAAGTACTAAAAAACAAAATAAAACAAGTTGTTTTTATAGAAAATGGTTTTCAGAATTCTATTCCATCTTTGGTAAAAATCTGAAAAGCTTTTATATAGAAACACTTGCTTTATTTTTACTCTTCAATATTTCTTTATTGGAAAATGTTTCTATGAAGGCATCATTTTCACATCATAACTCTGACTGTAACTAACGCAGACAGAACTAAGGGTTTTCACCGTAAACTTAGGTAAGGAGGAATATTCGGTTGAATTACATATCAAACCCTTCTTGGTATAGTTTAAACCAATAAAATGATATGAAAACGAGGAGAAACTTATCGACTAGACCACAGAGTGTTTAAACAGAACGCACGTATGTTTCACCGTTAAAAGGACTCACCGAAGCATTGCCATGAAAGACTGTACGATCCATGTAGTTTCCCTGATATGACTGATGTAAATAAAAAATGAGAAGAAGAAGAAATACGCTGTTTCTGATTGGTGGAAACAGACAAAGAAGGTAGTTTTCCATCTACGATTTCAACTTGTACAGTATCTGTAAAAGTATGGTCGTTCTTTGTAAATGACAACTTGAAGGCGTAACTAAATAAAAAATGAAAAAATAAAAAATGAAAAAATAAAAAATGAAAAAATAAAAAATGAAAAAGATACAGTAAGTGCCATCAAAATGCGCGAAAAAACAATATTTTAAAACCTGGGACATAAATTAGTGTATGAAAAGATAAATTAGTGTATGAAAAGATAAAGATGGTTTCTTGGAAGCAAAATTAAAGTAAAGAGTGAGCTTTGAGCAACCCGACTAAAAGAAAGAAAAAATACTAACATGTTTCTCTCAGCCAACCCAACATTAGGAATATTGACCTCCAAAACTTTTGTGTTTCCAAAGGTCAATGGACTGTTATCAGCTTGAACACAAGCTACACCATTTAACATACATGTCCAGTCATATGAGCCATCAACATTTCCATCTGGTTCAGAGAATGCATAAGATATAAGTCGTAATGTTTCATTACTGCCAATTGACCGATCACCACCAAGAATTCCGACCATTAAGGAAGATTGAATACTGAACTCATATTCTTTCGATATTGTGTCTGTTCCTCCTGATGACGATTTTACGGTAGCATCAACTTTCACGGTATATGTTGTGCCTGAACTCAACAACGAAGAATCGATCACGAGAAGATTTTCTGTTCTCTTTGTCGCACCTAAATTGACATCACCATTGGGAGATGTCAAACTCCATTGAAACCTTGGTGACTTCGATTGACTCCAACAGCTTGGATAGTACACATCCGCTTCAAAACTAATATATTGAACATCTGTTAATGATGACGTCTGTAATATTGTGACATGTGGTAAACAATCCTCGTTGAATCGAAAGTTAACATGGGCAGACGCTGACTTCCCAAAGATATTAGAGCCGGTGACGCGTAAGGTATAATTGTATCCAGGTGAAAATAAGACCGAGTCTAAGCTTACTTGCACATTACCCTGCTGCGGTAAAAGTGCTTGTTCATACTGATCCAATGGTCTTGGTGTTGTTGTTATTGTTTCGATAGAAGAACTGGGCACAACAGTTGAAGATGGTGCTGGATTGATTGCTACTGACTGGGTAGATGTTGATGATAAAATGGCTGACTGGTTGTATGGATCCGATGTTGACATGGTTGAGAAAACGATATTGGATGCCTCCGAACTCATATTTGAAGAATCCATACCAGTTTGAACGGTAGAAGATACCATCACTGAAGATAGAATTATGGTAGGAGAAATTGATGAAGATGCTGCAGATATGGCTGACGTTGAAGGAGGAATCACAGGATCTTGGTCTGCGTGAATATTCCATGTCACGTTAGTTAATCTTCCAAAACCGACATTTGAAGACAGGTCAATGTTGAAGAAGATGACGTCATCGGAGCATAAACAGGATTTCTTAGCTTGTGTTAACTTGATCATAGGGGATGGCTGAGCTTGACTTGTTGTCAAGGAAACTGTGTCATTTGCAACAGATTCTAATGTGATACCTGGTTGTATGCTTGCATCAAAATCTGGAGAAAGGAGGAGTTTAGTAGCAGAGGACATGATACATTTTGGTGATGTCCCAAGCAGGTTTAAAGTAGCAGGTTTGAATATCAAGCTACAATCTACTTTTGCATTTTCAAATGATGGTGGTGCTGCATCAAACTGAACTTCAATAAATTGGAAACTATCAGAAAACTGAGCAGAAGTTAATGATGGCAGATCCGTTGATGTTACCTAAAACAATACATAAACAATATATTCAGCTTTACACAAGGACTTATAAGGTCAATGCATCAGTTTTCATAATTATATACAGTTTTTGGCTACCTAATTCCTAATCACTAAGAAATGTTCTGAAGGAACTGGCAGCTGATAGCAATAACCTCATAAATACATTAGACAAATCGGTTTTTCAATGAGTGGTATGAAGTAGCTCTCTCGATGTAGATCCTGTTCATCATTGGTGGAATGCAATGTACAATTTTGTGAGAAACTAAAAGGAGACTTAACAAAACTTGGATTTTAATGAGCTTCTTTAACGTTCTGAAAACTCTACACAACCCAGGATACTATACAAATATAAATATATAAATATATTACTACTATACAAATATTTGCTTACCTGATTAACAAAAGTGATTAGAATAAATGTGAACCAGATCATAGCATTTTGTGTACGAAATAACATAACTCTGGAATTTTCATTTGCACAGCTAATACTAAGATAACCAAACCAGCTGCAAGATAACTCATTACACAGCAACCTAAATATTTGATAATAATATTGTAAGCTGTAACATATATGATTAAAGGAAAAGTTTGTCCAAACTACTGTAAAAATATTGTTATTCTCAACTTTTGGGCTGTTGTTAATGACGCAAATATTACGTTGGGTACTAATACAAGGTTCAGAATAAAACTAGCAAATATGTCAAACTTAAACAATTGAAGACATGTTTTGAATTTAGGTGGGTGGTTATTTATTTTATTGAGTTTTTAATGTTTTAAAGATGATGAACTGTTATAAAGAGCGTGAGAAAACTGAGTCAGCAGTTTTCTACAAGGGAATCTCCACGAGAGAGCCAATCATTAATTTACCTCATTTGTTTGCCATTTTGATATATGTCAGGTGCCCCTTTCAGACCCATTTCTTATTGTTGAAATAAGGGATTCCTACTGCTGACATCAGCACACTGCAACCCTCAGTTCTATTTATTACAGTTCATAATCGTTAAAAGAATAATATTATCAAATATTTCTTTTAAAAAAAGGAATCCACTTAATTTAATAACAAAAATTACAAAATACTTTCATTTTTTGATTAAATATACTTTTAAAACCAGTTTTCGTAAATGCAAATTTCTCAGTCTAGTATTTATCAAATATGTCTTTCTTAACAAAAAGTCGCTCCCGTGCTGGCCATTTTCTGGAAGAGTGGCCTTGTTTGAGGTAAGATAAGAGGCCGGAGCGTGAAATGAGGGACGAAAATTTGCACAAAAACCCATTTTAAGAAAATAAGGACTAAGAAATTTAGAATTAGAAATTGTTCAATTTTGGGAAGATTTGAGGACCCATCGTGCGGCTGAATAATCGAGCCTTTCAAAATCGCCTAACGCCAACCTGTTAATAACATTTTTGAAAAGTAGCAACTCAATTGCATCGATATTTCATGAGATATATTGGCCAGGGGTTGAGAAATACAATTTCTGAGAAATTTAAGTTTAAAAAACAGAAATTTCGAGAGCTTTTCGGGTTTTCAAGCCGGTCCACAACTTCTGAAACGAAGAAACGATTTGGTGCAACGATTCGCATCTAAAGACCCCCTACCTAAAAACTTTGTAGTGTCTTTTAAACGTAAAACGTCACATCACATTTTTTGACATTTTTGAGGGGATTTCTACCTTAAGTGCGCAACCGAGATAGGATGAATTATAGACATTGAAAGAATTTCAGATTATAAATTCCAGAAAGAGAAATGGATTATTCCGGTCGAAGATGAAGACGACGAAAATTGTTAATTGAATGGCAATAGTGACCTCTATATTTAATTATTATCAGTAAATAATATAAGAAAATATATAAAATTGAACAAAACAGAAGCAGATAAATATTATATTTATAAAAAATTTCCTCAGTTACGTCTTACCTTCCTAATGTCCACATGAACTCAAACCAAACGTGAGTTATACCGAAATAAAGATCACTTTGTTATGAAAAATGGAATTTTAAAATTCAACAAATTTTTCATGAAAAAAAAACTCTCAGCATAAAATAAAAAATGTATAATTGATTTTTCTGAATTATCATTAAAAATTCAGTTGGTCGTTGCAGGATTGAATACAAACACCAGGTCAATCAAGCTTGAATAGATGTTTTGATTCGTTGCCTTCCAAATTGTTGCTAGGTGACTCGCTAATTATAGCAACCGAGTGTAGATAACAAATAAGGTGGTTGAATCTGAATGTCGAATCTTAGAAAACACTTTTCAATGCTCCACAATTGTCATATCCTACAAGATTTGGGAAAATAAACTTGATCTATATCAGCAATGTTTTAAGATGGACTAGTCTGAGACAGATTTAGAACTCAGGCTAAATTTTTTTTTGCCTAACCCTAGATCCGCCGCTGCTAGTACACCCCTAAAGATTTACAACATCAAAACATTAAACATGACATGTCAATCAGTAAACAGATCAACACCGAGTAATGTACGTTAGTCGAACTTCTTTTACGAAACTTTAATATTCAGTTAAAAGAGACTGGGGAAATAGCAGCACCACCCAGGGTTCAAAGAAAATTTGACATAAAAATAATGAGTAAACATATAGCCTGAAGTCTTTCTTCTCATTAGACTTTCTTCTCATTAGACTTTTTTCACAGGAGAAAATTCAAAAATTATTTTTAATCTTTTGGATGATGTTGCGCGTATCAGAACATCGTTTCCATGGATTGGTCTTGTAAGTAGGTGGTGAAATCAATTCCAAAAATGCGTTCCAACAGTTTTTACATTATCCATTTTCTCGTGCAAGATGATTGCATTGAGAACGACTCCTTCAATAAAATGGAATGGCACTCTTGCGGTTCACTTCAGCGTTTTTAACGGGTTTTTTAACGATAATGCAAATAATCAGCAAGGCGGAGAAACTTGAGTAATATCGATTTCTTGGCGCATATTAAAAATTGCGGGATTGGTACTGCAATATTCTTCAATGTTTCTACGGATGTTAGAAATTGAAATTGTAGACAAAAGGACTAGCTGATAGGTGGGAATATTTTTTTGTTTTAAGAGAGTATCCACCACGCTGCATTTTTGCTACCGATGAGAGCAACCGCTCAACCAGACTACCAGACTAGTTCCAAGCTGACAGGAATGATTTTACTGGTTTGGCATGATTTGGTAAGGGATTGAACCAATGATCTCAAGTACACAGGAAGCAAGTACTCTATCACTATAGCAACATAAAACAACATACAAGAACACTGTACAGAAGAGGTTATAAAGAAAATAAAGTTAAATCTCATCACCATAATCTTTAAAATGAAAATAAAAATCATAGAAAAATATAACATTATACATTTTTATACATATCATTCCAATAACACTATGTTTAAGTAATATATATATATATATATATATATATATATATATATATTACTTAAACATATTTGCGAACATATACAAATCATTTTTCGTCCCAAATTACATGCCTTTTTTATAGACGAGTTTAAATGTTAGAATAATCGCTTTGTGGAATCCACTCCCAGAAACTAATACAAAATTTTGAAATTGATTGGATAAGAAGGAAACACTACCTATCTATTTCACGAGCCAAAGTGATAATTTATTTATACAAGTGACGCTTCCTACATGCTGTACGTCATTATCATGTAGAAGTATTGATGGTATGGCGATTAACAGCTATTTACAACGTCACATTAGACACATATGTAAAAATCTTTCATTTCACAGATTTAAAAAAGCAGCTCTTAAACTAAACTATTCATCATCTTAAAGGTTGTCAGCAAAGGAGACACCATTCCAAATATTTTTCGAGCTCAAAAACTAGTTTGTAACGTGTTTGTAATGTTTGTAAAACCTGCATACGTATACCAATTTACATTTTGGTTCCTTTCAAAGAGTTTTTAGCATTACAGACAATTCATATCAAGTATATCAACTTTGGCTGCCCTCTTGAAGTAACATGGCCAGCTCTTTAGACCGCTTTTTGTCGATGATTTCAAGGTCACGAATTTTCTGTAAAAAGACAACAGAACGTTATTTCAATTTCGAGATACCACAACAACAAATCTGGTTTTGTTTTTTTATGATAAATAAAATATGTGATTAATGATTAACATGAAAATCAAAACATTTCAACCATCATACCTGAGAGATTTCTGTTTGTATTAGAGTTTTATATTTTTTTCCCTGACCCAAACTTTCCATTTCTTGCAGGAATTGGCGCCTTTCTTCTATGTCTTCCAAAACTAAAATAAAATTGGAACTGCAGTTAAAAAATGTATCTTTTCTTGATTCATAAAAAAACAATTAAACTTTAAACAAAGTAGAAAAGGATTTCCTTCCAAACTTCAACTGTTCAATAACTTGGCCTATATTTTCTGCTAAAAAAATATTGATTCTAACTTTGATCAAATTCATCAATGTTGTCATCACACTGCTCTGTTTGTGCGCTAGCAGGCCTTTTTTTTGCATCAACATCTGGGATTTCAATTCCATATGCCATCCGATTTTGTAGTTTCCTTTTATCTGCTTCCGTGATTAGTTCTAAATAAAGGATTCCCATTTTCATAAAAATTATTATCGTTATACATTGTGATAACAATTTAGTGTTTATTGTGGAGTTTCTAAGATTTTTACAAAGTGGAATCTCTCTGGATGCAAGGTTATGATCTTTTTGATTAGACGAACCAATAAATCCTCATTCTTAAAGGTAGCAATGAAAAATAAACTATTAATATAAAGGCTATGCAAGTAAATCACTCTGCAGGGAAGGGCACAGACTTTATTGAAATGCAAATTGATACATGGCATGCTTAACAAAGATGACTTACTACTTGGTAATGGACGATAAATTTCTGGTGGATTTTTTTTACAAATCAATTCAATTTTGTCTTTAGTTCTTTTACCAGCAGACATACTCAAATGTTTTGCATTCATGACTTTCGGAGTTGGCGACTTATTTGATTTTGCAGTGGAATGAACTTTGCTGGTGGTAGGGTTACAACGAACAGGAAGAGACTTGCCATCTGAGAAAAAAAACCAAATAACAAATGAAGGAACTAATAGTGAGAAGAATTTGGAATAAACAATCTTTCACATAGGTTTCATAGAAATATGGAATTTTCCATACCTTGAACTTGTGTAATGAGAGTTCGTCTTTGAAAATTGGTTAGTTTTGATTCCTGCATCATCACTAATAAGGAAATTGACAGTAAAAATCATGATGGTACTTTAAGTAAAAATTCCTGTCATATTGCAAATTCAATTATCAATGAATTCTTTGAGATTTTCTGTATCGAAACTTTCACTGCATAGAAAGTTTTACTTTAAAATGATTTTGTCCAACTAAAGAAGAACCTTATGTGATGTTTTCAACCTCCCAGCATTTTATCTATTTTCACTCAATCGATTTTTATAACAACAGTTCAATTAATTTAATAATGTAAACCCTTCCTTAGTGTGAAAGTAATCTTACTGGTTTTCCCAATTTCAACAGACATTTCTATAATTCTCACAATTAAGAATGTACCGACTGGTGGCCTTGTGTTAGAGTGCTCGCCTCCAGTGTGGGAGGTCAGGGTTCAAATCCTGACCAAGTCATGCCAGCAACTATAACAGTGTGGATCCACTCAGCTTAGCACTAAGCTTGAAAGCGAGATTGATATCTAAGGGGATTGTCTGGTTGAGCGGTTGAAGCATTCTTGCGGCTTCCGTAGCACAAATGGGGGCTTTAAATGCACCAGGACCTCCTTACACAGGTCCCTCATTGATAACAGTTCTATCAGAACTGAAGAAACTATCCGGGGTAAACATTAATAAATAAAAAAATAAAAAAATTAAGTAGTTTCTTGGGTAATAATAAAAGCACTTACAAGGTGTGTGTGTTCATAAAGACAAATAAATCACTAAAATCAACCTTTTCATTATGAACAAATACATGATGAAAATGAAAATAACAAGCAAGCTAAACACAAGATCATAAAATATATCAATGGAAAGCAAAGATAAAAAAATCTAATAGTAACATCTGTTCTTAACTTGCTCCACATTGATGTTTACTGGTTGTGATTTTATGTTCTCCAAAGAGAAAGACTTTAAGCTAATCCATTTATGAAGAGATCATTTTGATATGTAAGGCTTGGGTGACCCATCATGTTGTATACAAATGTATGAATATATATATATATATAAAAAAAAGTAAAGAAGAAAATGTTAATAAATACAGAAAATTTCTGTTAATGATATGCAAAATCAGAATGATGAGTCAGCAGAGGGCAGATCGGAAAATTTTAAGATAAGAGTAAAGTTATATTAAGATTATATTTTGATGTAACATTTTAACTAAACAATGGCAATAATAAAACAACTAATTGTCTTATGGTTTAAAATTGAAAATTTAAGAATCCATCCCCTGGCTTGTTCATGCAGAAACAAGTGTGATTTGTTGATTGGGTTAACCTGTTGAAATATAGTACATAATAAAAAAAAACACTATTTATTTTATATATTTTATAAAGATTTCTTAATGTCAGTGAGATCTTGGCTAAGTGAGTCAGCCCTTCTTTACCATTCCAGCTCTCCTCCATATGAATTTATACGAAACAGTGAATATATATTCAGGAAACATATGGTCATATAGTAATTATAGTTATCATTATAATAACAATATATGATACTATATGAAGCATAATATGAAGTGTTCTTCGAGATTTCAGTAACCCGTAATTGACTTACTTCTTGTTTTATTTCTAATTTTACTTATTTCTTTGTTTTGATACAAGCACAGAGAATTCCGTGGATGCAGGTTGTTGAGTATGTACCACTGATTTAAGCCAGAATGCAAACGCAAGAGTAATGTATGTTTGTGAGCATGCAAACTAGATTTTTCTTTGGTGATAAATTAATATCATTAAATATCATTAAAACATAAATATGGAAATTCTATGCAATAGTTTAAATTTGAAATATCACTTAATAATTGGGGGAAGATTTAAGAGGAGTCTCAAACCCAAATCCAAAAACCAAAA